>OY986436.1:91579867-92049867 GCA_963920525.1 Dichetophora obliterata
TTTTTTGTCTCAATATAACATCAGTCCTTACTTACAGATCGACTCTGTCGCTGTAACGCTAATCTTATTACCGAAGAAATTCACCTTACGGTAACTTTTACACCCTTTTGGTATTCTGCAACCTAGCGTTACCGATGAATATTGCCTGCATTCAGCGGAAAGAACTGTTCCACAACTTTCGGGCTGAATGGTATGCTCTCACAGAACATGTTCCTTGAGATGTCACAATTTATATAGCGAAAATATTTTATGCTACTTCGCTACTTGAGCACTTTTTCGGCTAGAATGCGGCCATTGTTACCATCTCCTTAGGTGGTAACAAGCAAAACAGCTGGCATTTGTATAGCTTGCAGCTGCTCTGAGTGGCTGCGAACAAAATTAACATATAACTGCAGCTGTGCTGACCAGTGTTGCCATGAAAAAAATTTTACAGCGTAACTTTTGCACTCTGCTCGTCGGATTTCTCATCGGATTTGTGAAACTCTGAAAACAAGAACTAAGAAATTTTCAGTCGCATTTTACAACACAAAAAACAAATAAAATATTGCATTTTATTAGACGTATGACGTTTATTTAAGGTTTATAAATAATATAAATAAATAAATAAATCACATTTTTCAAAAGTCAATTCAATCATCATTATAAATATAGAAAATATTTTATAATAAATTACATATTGAAAATATTTTTGAACACACAAACAAAGAGTAAAAATCAAATTAAAAATACATTTGCGACACAGTTTGGTTTAATGTAGATCTCTTAAATAGGTAAAAATTAAATACATAAAACTATAATACATAATTTTTCAATTTTTACTCTATAAATGTAAAGTTTTTGCTCCAAGTAAATTAAAGAAAAAATGTTGTTGTTTTAGCCAGCAAAAACTACAAAAAATTAGATTTTATTTAAAAAAAAATATGTATAAAAAATATTAATTTTTCGAAGTCATACATACATTGCTTTGTTAAATTTGTTTAGCAATTCTTTATCAATTTCAAGACTAAAACAGTTAAAAGATTTCATACGCACATAATTTTTGTATGCAGAGTTCCTTCCATTGTTTCTAACTCTAATGTATTGCGAACTTTAGTTTTATTAATATTTATTTAACTAAAAGTTCACTCAACGTTAGCAGGGGAATTCGGTAAGCTCAACAATTCAAAATGAAATTTTCCCATTATTGCAAATGCAGGAGTACCATCGAATCTTTTTATTTTAAAGTTGCCATCAATTTTGTTATAGTAATTTTTTTCTTTTTATGTATATAAAAATATATGCAAAATCGGACGTCGGATCTACTTTTTCTGAAATCGTAACATTTTGAAGAATTTTGGTCAAATATCGGAACGTCGGATTCAAGTATTAAAATCGTAACATATCCGATATATCGGACCATATGGCAACGCTGGTGCTGACGTAGTTCGTTCTTATTTCCTGCTAAGAAAAGCAAATATTATTTTAAAGTTAGCAAAATTCAATTAATCCTTTGCACTTACTTCTCTTTTTTACTTTTTTTTTTGTTTCACCACACTCTCACACAGAACTGCGAGTGCTTTATTTCAATGAGGTAAGCTTACGACGTTTGACAGCGTTACCGAGTGCACAAAATACCGATTGCTCAGACCGGTAACGATTTTCGGTAACAAGATTACTTTTACCGGTAACGCACAGAATAGATATGTTACTAATTTTGTATAATATTTTTTTTTCATACAAAGAGAATTGCTTTGCTTCCAACTCCTGCAGTGAGATTGTAATCATTCAATGGTATTTTAAAGTATCTTTAATCATTATAGATTTTTAGCGGCAGGAATCACAGATTTTTTACAATAACTCATTAACTACCGGTATTTTCATTGCATGTAATTGACTTGCATTAACTTTTCGCAATATTTGTGTTTTTTTTTTAATATTTTGTTAAATTTAAAGGATTGAAACAAGCATCATTACGGATATTTTTGCCTTGTGATCTTTTAGACTAATTTGCAGGTATGGTTTTATGTTTTTTGTTGGCGTTTTACTGATGGTGAGATTGGTGGCATAGATTGGTGAGAGACAGGGCACAACTGCTGCAACAGCAGAAGTAAAGAATAGAAGGATTTATTAATAAACAATTTGATCTAATTAAATAATAATTAAATTATACTTTCAGTATACCTAATTTTTACACACTAATCCGGGGTCTCGGACTTTTTTCAGTCCCGACAATCCCAGGATTATAAGGCCTAAAATCGTATAATTTTCAGGATCCCGGGATTGCCTTAAAATTGCCAAAATGCAAAACTCTAACTTGAAATTCGAGTAAAAACTTTAAAAAAAAATTAAATTTACTTCAAATGTTAAAAAATGAAATAAAAATATATTTAAATTGTGGCACTCGCAGTAATCTGCTTCAAAAAGGTATTTGATACGATTGATAAAAATTCCACCAACTAGTGTTGAGTTCGAGAGATGTTTCTCTTCAGCTGGAAATTTTGCTACCAAAGAAGTAATCTTTCAAAGACTTCAGTGATCTCAAAAAATGTACCGTTCTTATGTTAGTATTATTATGCAAGAACAAAGGAATTTTATGAATTATACAATTGATATATATCAAAAATTATATATTTTCGTCCTTTATATATATATATAAAGAAATAAATAAACTTTTCATAAAAAATTTAAGTTAACTGTTTTTTTTTAATTCCTTTAGAAAATTTTTTATTAAAAAAATATCCTAACTTTCATACCTTGCACACGATTTCTTTTTTTGTTTAATAAATTACTTTTTATCTGCTTTTCAAATCCTGGTACTAATTCCGAGATTCCCGGATTCTTAATTAGTAATTCCGAAATTGCTTTTGAGTTCCCAAATTGGAAGCCCTAGACACTACATAATTTTTATTGTATTATAATATAAAAAAAAAGTCGATAGCCAGGGCAAATCGTGGAGGGCTGATAGCCAGAAACCGAGCGGTAGTAAAACTTTTCCAAAACAAAGGGTTGCGGACGCGAAGTCGAAGGCTTTAGCTGAAGGAAAATCCAACCAGGTAGGGGTTATTGGAAGCTGCCGGACATCCTATGCTATGGTAGCAGAAAAAGACCTCTTAATGGGCATCGTAGATTGCTCCATCGATGGTCAGCTGGGAGAGTCTCAGTTAGCGGTCTTTAAATCCGCTCTCTTGGAGTCTCTCGACACCATCAATGAGAGTGATGGCGATGTAGGTTTTGTGGGCAATGCAAACTTGGAGGATGGAATAATTGTACTTAAGTGCAAGATTCCATCATCGAAGGTATGGCTGTGCCGAAACATGACAAAGCTCAAGAACTTATGGGAAGGGGCTGAGTTGCGGATCGACTGACTGTACGCATTGAAGGACGTTAGAAGGATGTTCATCTTTTTTTACGGAACTTCTGAAAGCAAGGAGGTCATCCTTAGGAGGTTGCAGACCCAGAACCGCTGCGTTGCAGACACTTCTAAATGGAGAGTTAGTAACGTAACGAAGTTCGGAGATGCAAAGGAAGGAGGCGTCAAGCTCACCGTGTGGTGCCGGACGGATGAGGTGGAGGCGATCAGGTTGGCAGGAGGGAAACTCAACTGCGGCCTTGATCAAGCTCTCATCAAATTCGGAAAGGATGCAAGGTGAGTGCGATGGAACCCCTGGTACGGGGCTGGTGGGGAATCCTGCAAGGGAAGAACCACCAGGGCGGGTGGTGGGCCCGTACCAGGAAAACCTCGTTGTGTGTCAACTCAATCTACACCATAGTAGGGCAGCATCAGCAATGATGATGCGTTGCATGGGGGAGGATGGAATTGACATAGCAATGCTTCAGGAACCTTGGATTTTTCACAATAGAATTAAAGGTCTCTCAGAGCGAAAGGCCACGCTGTACCAACCAGTAACAGATGGCAGGCGACGGACTTGTATCTTGGTGAGACATGGTATACTAGCGGTACATATGCCACACCTATGTTCCCCGGATTTCACCGTTGTGAGAATTGGGGATGGTGCAGGTGCTTGTATGGTAGCTTCAGCGTATCTTCCCTACGACTCTCCACACCAACCACCTTCAAAAGAGGTGGAGAATCTGGTAAAGTACTGTGAGGGAAGGAACATTGGAGTGATGATAGGATGTGATGCTAACGCGCACAATACTGCGTGGGGTAGCACCAACAACAACGACAGAGGAGAGCAATTGCTTGAGTTTGTGGAGAGGTACAATCTGTTGGTAGCAAATAGAGGAGCACAACCGACTTTCGTTGATGCGAGGCGAGCGGAAGTCATTGATGTAACTCTCATCTGCAAGAAGATTCTGAACAGAATAAAAAATTGGAGGGTCGTGGATAGGCTAACCATGTCGGACCACAGATCCATACAGTTTGAATTCAAGTACGGAATCCGACGCCAGCGGAATAGCAGGAAGGTCAGGATTCCCAAGAATACAGATCCTGTGATATATAAGGCGAAGTTGAGGGAAACACTGACCCAAAAAGCGATAAAAGTACCAGGGAATACGGCGGAAGTAGAAAGTCATGTCAAACACCTTAGCTCGGTCATGGTCGAAGCCTACGAGGTGGCATGCCCAATACTTTCAGTAGACGATGGTGATCCAACGCCATGGTGGTGCACGGAACTCGAATCTCTGAAGAAGAAGGTTAGGAAGGCCTTCAATCTGCACATGAGAGGGGGAACCCCAGAAACATGGGCAAATTACAAGGTATGGAAAAGGGAACTGAAGTACCTCATACGACAACGGAAAAGGCAGTCGTGGAGAGACTTCTGTTCTGGGATGGAAACTATATCAGAGGCATGTAGACTTCAGAAAATGGTTTCAAAAGACCCATTCTCCAAAGTGGGACTGATCCGGAAAAAGGATGGAACCATGGCAGAGAACCTAGAGGAGTCCATGGAAGTTCTGATGGAGGTGCATTTTCCTGGAAGTTTTAAGTCTGATGACCCGTGGACACCCTTGAAGATAGGAATGCACAGGGTTGACAGACTGGAAGCCGAAAAGATGATCACTATGGACGGGGTGAGGAGTGCTATACGCTCATTTGCTCCGTACAAAACATCAGGGATGGACGGTATATTCCCTGCTATGATGTAGTGGGGGGAAGATCTCATTGCACCTAGGCTGTGGGGTATATTCGCTACTTGCCTAGCGACTGGGTATGTTCCGAGAGTCTGGAGAGAGGCGAAAGTTGTCTTTCTTCCGAAGCCCGGAAAAAAAGATTATGCGGAGGCGAAGTCGTTCAGACCGATCAGCCTAACATCTTTTCTCTTGAAAACGATGGAAAGAGTGATGGTTGACTGTCTTGACTGCAAAATCCTCTGAGTAGATGCCAACATGCATATAGAGCAGGTAGGTCTACGGAGAGTGCTCTTCACGAATTGGTAAGAGTGACTGAAAAGGAGGTATTTTCAGGAGGCATTGCGATGGCCACATTTATGGACATCGAGGGTGCTTTCGACAAAATATGCTTTGGAAGGCTACGGCAAGCCCTGACAGAACGCAATGTAAGCCCAATGATAGCAAATTGGGTGGACAATATGCTCAAACACAGGGCTGTCAACATGCAGAATGGTAGAGTAAAGACTAGAGGTAGAGTAAGTAGAGGATGTCCTCAGGGCGGGGTGTTATCGCCAACCCTGTGGAACATAACTGTGGACCTCACTACTGGTTAGACTGGATGAATCGGACATACACACGATAGGGTATGCAGATGACATTGCGTTGGTGGTCCGCGGCAAGTTCATTGACACCATCTCTGACATCATGAAGGGAGCACTCCAAATGGTGGAGGAGTGGTGTCGAGAACAAGGCCTTACCGTAAACGCAGGCAAGTCAGACAATATTCTCTTTACTAGAAAGAGGGTAGGCCTGAGGACAGAACCACTCAGACTTTTTGGAGCTGAAATCAACATGTCCACAAAAGTTAAATATCTAGGGGTAACCCTTGATAGCAAACTGAACTGGAACGAGCATGTAGAAGATAGGATTCAAAGAGCCAAGAGGGTTCTGTTCCAGTGCAGACGCGTTTGTGGTCTCAAATGGGGGCTAAACCCAGAGGCTATGAAATGCGCTTACACTATGATGGTTAGACCTGTCATCACGTATGCTTCGGTGATTTGGTGGACAAAAGTCAGCCAGAAAACCATTAAGAAGAGACTGGACAGAGTCCAACGGCTGGCGTGTGTTGGAATAACAGGTGCAATACGCACCACTCCAACAAGCGCAATGGAGGTTCTGTTAGGTATGCTGCCGTTGGATTTAGAATAAAGAAAACAGCGGCGCTGTCAGCCCACAGGATGTTGCGAAATGCTACGTGGCATGGGGCAACGGCCCTGCATGGTCATATTCGCATCCTTGATATTGTACAGAGAGATGTCAGGGAGGCGTTTATGCCTATGGACGGAAGGCAGAGAGTAAAAATAACAGAAAAGTGTTTTAAAACTCTTATAACGGATGGAGCCGTTTGTGAAGAAATCACTGGTAGCGATATCAGTATATTCACAGACGGCTCTCTGATGAATGGCCGGGCCGGGGCAGGCGTGTACTCAAAAGAGTTAAGCCTATCCTGTGTACTGAGGTTGGGGAGGTTTGTGTCTGTATACCAGGCAGAAATGCTTGGCGTAGTGCATGCGCTGGACCACCTGATAGATGGCCGGATCAGTGGCAAGAAAATTGTCACCGCTCTCGACAATCAGTCTGTGATTAGGTGTATGCAACGGACAGACATCACTTCCAGGTTGGCCATAGAATGCCTTACAAAACTCAATAGGTGCGCCCAGACGAATGAGCTCACACTTATGTGGGTGAGAGGACACTCTGGCATAGAACAGAATGAAGAAGCTGATTCTTAAGCAAGAGCAGGATCAGCAGAAGAATTCTGTGGACCAGAACCACGTATCGCCATAGGCGACAATATTGTGGCAGGCCTTATTAAACAATGGACGGACTCGGAACACAGTAAAAGGTGGGAAGAAGCTGTTAATTGCAGGCAATCAAAGGCGGCCATGAAGTGGTCTCGTAGTGAGGCAGCAAAAGTTATCCGATACAATCGAAGGACTTTAAGCTGGCTTACTGCACTGGTCACAGGACACGGTCCCTTCATGTACCATCTCGGGAAGATGACTCTGACCGAGGACGATGCGTGTAGGCTATGCCTAGAGGAGCCGGAAACAGCAGCACACATTCTGTGCCAGTGTCCGGCGCTGGCAAGCATAAGATTGACCACTCTGGGACGCCCATTTATTGGCGAAGCCGAGATTGGTCAACTAACCTATAAGGATATGCTTGAGGTGACAAAGGATGCTTACACAAGGAGCATGCTCACGTACGAGTACTCCGAGCAGTAGTACCCTTTGTCCAATGGGGGCCGAAAAGGGACCCACTGTGGTCTGATTCGGCAAATCCCCAACTTATTATACATAATAATCACTTCTCCATCGATAAAAAAATCGTGTTGAAACACGCGAAGTGGTGGGTAAGATAGGTTAAAATTTTTTTAAAAATTTAAATTGCGTATAACAATATGAAGTTTTTTTAAACTATTTTTTTCTTAAAATTTACGAAGTTATGAATTTTTGAAAATTAGTCTCCAAGGCAAAAATCAGGAAAATCTCAAGCTTTTAATGCTCTGTTTTCAAAAAAAAATCCTCGAACACGTGTTTCTTTTTTTTTTATATAGAACCCGTAAAAAAAATTTCATGCACTATTTCCTATATTTGTAGCCACTTTAAATAAATCTTGTATTTTTACCTTCATTTTATTACAAAGTCCTGAATTAATTTTTATATTATTTTTTATGTATTGATCTCATGTATAAAAAGATATACATATCCATGTATATACTATAAAATTAACTGTTTTTTAATAAATATGTGTAATGTATTAATTTCACACGTTAAAAAATTTGTTTTTTTTATTTAAATGAAAAAACAAAAAATTACTCCCCCCCCCCCAAGATTCATGCCTGCCCCCTCTGTCTTCTTGGTCTGGCCTGTTCCTATATGTACTTTCAACGCTGGTTTCAAATATGTACTCAGTTTCCTCCTATATTGTAAAAATTTCAAGATACAGGGTGTTTTACGTTTTTGCACGTGTTTTGTATTATTGATCTAGAATCTAAACTACTCACCATAAAATAAAAATTTATATGTTGTAATTTAGAAAAAATATCCACTCTTTAACCAATATATCAACCTTTACCGTGTCATGTGCGATAGCGGAGCAAAAATTTTAAGATTATTCAACGAAATATCAACAAATTTTGTATCTTTTGTTTTAGCTGTTATTGTCCAAAGTCAGAATTTAGATAAAAACTATTGATTAAGTGTATTTTTACATGAAAAAAAGACATTTAAAATTTTCAAAATGTTCTTAAGCTTTATCTTAAAATTAAAAACTCCCTTTTTCGAATCAGCGTGAAAAATTATTCCCGATAGGGCTGATTACATATATGTATATACTATCAGTTGTCATACGGTACCCTGTCTTATCTTAATAACACCGTTCGGGTCGATATCATGACGCGTAAATTGTGGCCTTGACCCAGTTTGTCTTGATCCCACGATACTGCAATACTGCCAATTTTTATTTATATATTTGAATGTACTTTATTAAGCAATAATATATTTTTTAATGTTAATACTTTTTACTGCACATATTTTCTATATTGTGTGTATAATTTTATGAGTTATTTATAATTGCATTGAATTGCTATAAAGCCTGATCAGACAAAGCAAACTAATAAATAAATAAATAAATAAATAAATACGTGAACACGTACTTTTGCAACTTCACGTATATTTCATGTGTGCCATTCATATGTAGTTCGAGTCCCTGTTCTCAAAAATGATCTTTAAAGAGTTCGAACATCTGTGAAGTTATGTAGTTCGAAACACGTGAATAAACTGGACTCAACTAACAATTTAAACACATAAAATGCGGATTTTTTTCAATATTTATTTAATAATTATTAATTTTTATTATTGAACACATGATCAAAATAAATTTATACTATCGAATCATTTTGTGACTTCCACCGAGCAGTACCAATGAAATCGGTATTTCAAATAAACAAATACATATATTTGTATCTGTTGCGTGATTGAGACTCGTACTCAGGGTTGCCATTTTGTTAAAATATTACCATTTTTGGTAGAAAATTTTTGACTTGGCAAAATGGTAAATTCTTCATCGTTTTGGTAAATTTTTTTTTGTACAAGCAAATTTTTTTTTAAAAAGTTCATGATTTTGAATAAATAATTATGAAGATTTTGCATGTCATTCAATATTTGCCACCAATAATTTTTTTTCATAATAGTTATAGTAAAATGGTTCAATAGTAAAAAATATGTTAAATTCATTTTTTATTTCAATATAAAACAAGGAATCTGAGAATTTTTTTTTATTTTACGTTTGTAAAAAAGGATCTTTTTTCAATAGCTTATACTGCAATAGCTGACGAAGATAGAAAAATTGATCTCAAACAAGAAATGTGAGCTTTTTTCTTAACTTTGATGTGAAGACAATAGTAAAAGACTTGAATGTAATATTTTTAGTCTTTTATCATATTATCTTTTATTGCGAAAATTAGAGATTTTCAACAAAATGAATGTATTTTAATTTATACCAATTTTTTTTTTCTTAAAATGAAAACCAAAATATTTGTCTTATAACTGGTATGATTTGAGAGTGGAGAAATGAATACTTACGGAGCAATGAGTTTTCAATCGCAACTTACACGTGCGAAGCGTCCCGCAGCGTGCTTTTCTTAACTTGATTACTTATCTAAGCTTGTTAGTTCATTGTTTATTTTTAAAAACATTCTGATGACGTTGTCAAAGATGTCGTGCTCTAAATTCAAAGACCTTGTGTTTTTTGCAATCTATTTGACGTGAAAATTCCTTGCTCCGTAAGCATTTAACTCTCCACTCTTAAATTATACCAGTTTATTGAATAATGTTTTGGCTATTTTTTTTTTAAACAACAAATTAGGTTTAAATTACAAATAAATCTAATCTATTGGAAAACTCTATTTCAAAATATTGAACATCATTCGAAAGCTAAAGAAAAATGACTCACATATCTTGTTTGGGACAAATTTTTCTTTTTTTGTCAGTTATTGTAGGATGAGCGATCAAAAAAAAATTCCTTTTTTACAAACGTAAAATAAAAAACCTTTTTATAAAAAATGGCGCGAAGTTTTAATATATTAAGCTAAAAGTCCAAAATTAAGTTAAGAAACTAAACTTATTTCTAAGTTAATAGTTTATTGAATAGGTAATAGCATAGCCTTTCTTTCAACACCTGTACTAAGTTTTGTAAACAAATAAAAAAAAATAGCAAATTTTTCGAGCCCATTGCTTAAAATTTGGGATATAACTCTATTTGGGCCCTATTACTTCTAAACCAGATGAGAGCGGCAGGTAATTTTTCAGATTTGAAATTAGAAGCCCTTATTGCGAGTTAAAAAATTTCTTAGCTAAAAGTAAATTATTCCAAAAAATAAAAGTTGACCTCAAGATTCTTGCAGAGACGACATAAAAAACCTGTCGGTTTATCCATGTACTATTTTGTCAAAATCGGAAATTTCTATATTACCAATGATCTCAAATTTTTTTATTTAATAGATGGTGATACTGAAAATGTTGTAACTCAATGGAAGCTTCTAAGACTTTCTATCCTTGAAGTTAGCATTGATTTTGATGTAATAGATTTTTGGAATAAAGTTTGAAATTAAAAAACCACATGGGATAAAGGTTAAGGATTTAACAGATTTTGATTTTTATTTCTTGTCGCTGCTTCACAGCTCGGCTGCATCAGATATAAAGTTTTCTTAATTTGCATTTATTTACACGAAGCTTCGAAACAAGTTACATTTTAGAACCATTAATAGCATAATGCTATCCAAAGAACTGTGAAAAGTGAAAAATAAGCGTTATTTTGTGGGGTTGAAAAAGAAACGATTTTAAGATTAAATTATTATTTTAATTAATTTATTTAAACTTAATAATTCATAATATTTAATAAGTTCCTATTTATTTTTAATGCAAATACTTTTAAATTATTTAAAAAAAAATTGAATAAATATAGTTTTGTTCGGTTTGAATGGTAAAGTCATACATTAAGACTTCATACAGTCGAACTTCCCTATAGATGAACTTTTATGTAATGAAGTTCTCCCTACTATGAATTGATTTGAAAAACATAGCCTTTTCGTTCTACTTATAATGATTTTCCATACAGTGAATCTTTCTCTACAATGAACAAATTTTGCAGCTGCAAATTGAACTCTCATGCGTATTTGTCTCCATATAATGCATTTTTTCAAATCATTTTCTGTTACGCATATTAATATCACTGTGTGCCGGGAAAAAGTAAAACATTATTAGGGGATTCTCAAAAGTTGAAAATAACTACAGAAAAAAAAATAAAAAGTACCGTTACTAGCAATTTTGTCAGCAGCTGACTGTGTTCAGTGAACGAAGTTGTGGAAAATTGTGGGGTTCAGGCTATCCCAGGTATTTATTTTATAATTAATGTGCATACTCATGTTCATATTATAATCCTATTGCCAAATAATTACTGTGACGAATTGGTGGATGCTACGTTACCTACATTGGGATTTTCTTTATCAATTGACATACTTCGAGCCATTGTGAAAATGAGGAGTAACGTACCGACTAATGTGTTTAAATTTTTATATGTATTGCAAGGTTTTGTGAAAAACTCAAATAGTATCAGATCCGTCTAAAGAAAAGTGGAAAATATCATAATTTCTTTATAATGAAGTTTCTATGTAATGAAGTAATTTTCTGGTCCCTTGCGAATTCATTAGAGGAAAGTTCGACTGTATTGTAAAAATGTGATTTTAATATTCAAATGTTATTTAACGTTAATTTATTTTTTTTATAAATAAAATGTTTATTAAATATTAATTTCTTTAAAAATGAAAAAATACATATCTATAATTTACTTCTGCACAAAAAAAAATTTGGTAAATTTTTTTTATTCTGGTAAATTTTTTTAGAAATGTTAGTAGAAAATTTTTTTCTGTGTGGCAACCCGGCTTGTACCTACTAGAAACATATATATTTGTAAAATTGTTTATTTTTAATCATAACAGCAGTTATAGACTTTCATCGGATATAAACAGTACTGAAAGTTCATATCATTTGTTATTAGTTAGATAATTACACTACTCCACACAAGTGGCTGGGGATCGTGGAAAAACACCTTTTTGTGTAAGAACTTATCGGTTTTGTAACCCAAGAAAGGGGGGCTTAAACGGCTTTTTGGATTTATTTTCATTATTTTCTCATACAAATAATACCCCAAAGGGAAGGGAGGCTAAAGCCCTTTCAGCCCGTATGTTGATCCGCCTCTGACGATACCTTAGTGAGCGATGTTTTTCTCTGAATCTGTTGTTACTCTAAACGTCAGAAAAGTTGTAAATTATTTAATTTAAGTGATGTAATTATTTAATTATGTAAATAACTTATTTGCAAAGTTTCTCACTTTAATTTGTGCTTTCTTTCTGTGTTTATTAATTTAACACTCAAGAGTTGTGTTCATGTAGAATATAATTTTTCAGATCAGGTGAGCGCTCTCAAAATTGTACCATTCCGCCAATCTTAACACAACAGTTGCAAACTAAAGATAGGAAATTACCTCTAACTGGGCCGAAATTAAAATGCCCTTACATCCGTGTTTTAGTGTATTCGATGTTTTTAATGTTTTATTAATTTGAAGACGTCACTTTTATGGGGCTTGGCTTATATAAAAATTCTTCAGATTATAAACTCAGAATACGTTTTAAATATTACAGCTTATTTGTATGATATCAAGTTAATATATTACTTTTTGTGGAATTTATGAAAGTGTTATTATATAAAAAAGTTCCACAATATTTGTTTCTGAGTTAAATTGCATTTTTCTGACAAAATTTGATCTTCCATCATGCAATGCATCGTTCAATTTTAATACCTTGGTGATGCAAATAAAATAAAATTCATATTTCAACAACAAAATCTCGATAAGCGGTATCGAGTTAAAATACTGGGATGTGCAACAACCTCAGTGTTGGGTATTTGCATCATTAGGATAGTGTTGGGTCGTAGGGCTAATTATTTGTAAAATCTCTGTAATTGGGTGTTCACACGTCTGTCAAATGATTGAATCAATTAAAATTTGTTGTTGCTTTCCTATGTTAAAAAATGAACTCTCTGCGAGAGCGAAAATTAACTCTTCATAGAATCAGTCAAAATTTTGATTGAGCTCCAGACCTGCATCAATCAGTCAAAGGGTTGCATTTTTTACTTGTCTGTTGCTTAGTAGCAAATTATTGCTAAAAAAGTACTTATTTGAACACAAAAGCAGTTTTTTGAAGAGAAAAAAGGAAGAGTAGACATAAAAGTAAGCAAAAAAGTAGGCAGAAGAGTAACAAATGCTTGCATCGGTACTTCAATCAAAAAATCATGTGTGAGCAGAAATAATTTAAAAATTTTAGAGTGAGTAAAAGAGAGTAAAAAATTGCGATATACTTCAATCATTTGACAGACGTGTGAACACCTCTTTAGAAGATCCAAAAGGACTAAAATTACACATGTAATACTTAAACGTTGAAAGGGCACTAATCGACTTATCATCTACCATCTTCAAAACAAATTTTGTTATTTGTATTACTAGAATGTACTTTGATTTTTTTACGTTGTTTCAGAACTTATCTAAAATTTTGTTCTGACGTATTTTTTGTTCTGACTATACCTCAAAACACCCATTTTTCCCTCTTCATCGGTCATTATATTCCACACTTTTCCCATCCAATATATTATTTTGTGAGATTTTTAATTGCTGTACAATTTTATAATTAATGTGGGATATTTTGTGTGTCGGAATTTTTGTATTACTGTAGGTTTTTAATTTCAAAGCGCCTGAAATGCGATTTTTTTAATTTTGCCGTGCGATAAAGGGATTTTTTGTGCGAATTAAGGTTGGCATCTATGGATGGCGCTTTAACATTGCCTAACTTGCTAATCACAGAATGCTTATAATAAATACAATAAGTAACTTGATACTAAAGTTATATGAATAAGAACGTAATGCTTATGTTATTTTTAATGTTTGGTTGTTGTGATTGTGTTTGCGGTGCTTTGTTTTTTTTTCTGCTAAAGAAAACTGATAAAAATTGAGAACTTTAATAAACATATATGCCAACTTTGTAAAAACTGAATACACAAACATAGAATATGTTTATTGTTACTGAACTGCAATTCTACATTTTTGCCTTACCAAGCTATGAATTTAGAAATATATGAATTTATATAAAATCAACTTTTAGTTGCTCAAGGCTACTATTTAACAGTTATGTGTTATACTAAAGAATGCTTCAGATTTATTTTCTTTATGTTTTTTTATGAAATAAAAAATTTTGTTAAAAAGATTGCGGTTTTGTTTGGTATAGGAAAAAGTGTGGGCAATTTTGATCGATGAAAGGGGTAAAAATTATTATTTAGAGCATTTTGCAAGCATTTCCGAAAAAACACCCCAGCATTGGTGTAAAGATATGAAGAGAACAATTATAACAAAAAATAATGCAAAAGCGATAACTGTTATTTTATTACAAGACTACAAAAAACAAAAATCACTAGTGAAATATTCTTAATTGCTGATGTTATTTTTGATAGAATTTTCAAAGGAGCTTCGGAGCTTTTCTTTGTATAAAAGTTAGGCGGAGCTTTAATTTAATTTCATCAAATTCCAAACGTAGAGTGCATAGTAAGAATTTAAATTTATTTGCAAAATTTAAAGACATTGGATTAATTTTTTTGGAATTTAAAAAGATTTTACCGCTGTAATAAAACTAATATGTGTGAGAGGTAGACTTGGTTTTTATTCGATGTTGACAAAGTTAAATTCGAGTGATAAAGCTAAAACCCCTTACGTGTGGGGTTGAAAAATAATTACTCATATTTTATGTTTTTCTACGTCAATATAAGTAGAATTGTCAACAAATATTTATTTCAAATTACTTTATGTATGAAAACTGCAATAAGTTTTTCGTTTATGAACTTAATAACACAAAGCGTGATTACGTTAAAATGTACAAGTTATAAACAATTGTTTTAAATTCATGACCAGTTGAGTTTAAAGCATTAGATAAAGACTTAAGTCACGCTATTCTTGAGGCTTAAAGGTTTTTTGTTTTGTACTAAAAGTTTTTTATTGCACTTTCACATAGACTAAAAAATTTTACTGATTGAAATTTTAAAATGATTCATTGTTTTTATTATACAGATATAATGATGGGACTCATAAGCTGAGAAGGCCAAAAAGAAATCTGTGAAGCTACTCATAACTTAAATTATATCATTTGAATGAATTTGGAGGAATGCATTGAAAAAACAACATCAAGTTATAATATAAATGCGTTTTGATCTAGAAGTAGAATCAAAAATCGAAAATGAGTAAAATCGATCTTATCGTGCATCCTGTAAAAAAAGAGTTCCGTAAAGAGAAATGCGGATTCGATCATACACCAGCAGACGATTTTGTCAAATCACAAGTAAGTATTATGTCTTACATAAATCTCAGAAACAAACTCTTTTAGTCACATTTCAGTGCGGGGGTAAAGTTTGTTCGGTCAAAAAAAGGCATATTTTCAAGAATTGTTTATAACATATTTTTACTATGGATTTATTTTGAAAATAAGTAGGGCAGTTCACGATCTTGTTGCATCGTTGCAAATGCAAAATAAACAGCTTAACAAAAAGCATTGAAAAGCTTTTGCAACATATGCTTTTTGCTTTTGTAAAAGCTGTTTATTTTGCATTTGCAACGATGCAACAAGATCGTGAACTGCCCTAGTATCTATATTACACCGTATCACAATTATACGAAAAAAATTCACACACGAAGTAAACAAAAATCATATGAAACTAGAAGCAAAGGATGGTAAAACTGAGTTCTAACTTTTTCGTTAGAACGTTAGGATTTTTTTATAAAGGGCTTTCTAATTACAAAAAAGAATTGCTTAAAAAAATTTATTTAAAAATTGAAAACCTTCAAACATGAAATATGGGTTTCAAATGCAAGAGGACAATTTATTTTATCAGAAATACGTAGTGACAATACATCCATACCAAATATGCAGATTAGTTTAATTGACTTATGGTTTATTTGAACATGTATGGAAATAATTTTCAATTTGCTTGAAGTAAAAAAACTTCCATTACTTTTAATAAAGTGTTGGTCAAACGCACACCACTTAAATTGTTTGTATGTATGTGTAAAGTTTAAAGCTTTTCACTGAAAGAAATCTACCGTTAAAGCAAAGATTATATAGTATAAAGATGTACCACGTAGAAAATTAAAAAATAACAAATATTTTTCAGATCAATACGTAAGCTTTTGTGAGCGTGATGAAAAAGATTTCTTGAGAGAAAAGTTTCCAATCCTTGCATGCACATTCTCTCTGCAATGCTCTTTCACTCTTCATTCCACAATGCTTCACAGCATAGATCACCACTGCATGGTTTCTCATAGCTAGCGAGAGTCGTGAAATTTAAGGTTGTAATTGTTTTTTCCGTTGTTGGAACCAAGTTGTTGGAACCAAGCAGTTGTGATCTCTGCTTGACAGCAACAAATGTTTTTGTTTGTTTGCATTTTTTTCATGATGATTTCCTTATTTTGTGCAAAGCAGATTTTTCTTATTCACTGCTTGCTATTAATATTGACTATTTTTGATTGACTCAGCCAAAGCAGTAAAATCTGCATATATATTCAGAATCTTAAGGAAAACTGAATAGCGACATACAAATTCATCCAATGAATTCAAAATTGTTTATAAATAAAATTTTTAATTCACATTGAATTTTAAAAAATTGATTAGTAATTAATTTCAATTATTTTTTTCGTTATTCCCAATAATTAATTATTCTTTTATTCATATGAATGCTATTTACAAAGAATGCAATTCAAAAATAGTTTCACATTTTTTAATAATTAATTTTTTGTACATTATTAGTTTTTGATTCATTGCCTATTCATGTGTTATTCATTATTAATTTTAAAGTCATTATTAATTTTTTATTTATTATTAATTTGGTTCATTATTCAAAAGTGAATAACAAGATTTTTTTTTCATTTTATTTATTATTCAAAAGTGAATGAAAAATTAGAAATGAATACGAAATTTATAATGAATACAAAATTAATAACGAATAAAAAATTAATAATGAATAAAAATTAATAAAAAAATTAATAGCGAATATTTTATTCATAAAAAAGTAGTGAATAACAAAATTTTTTATTCATTGTATTTTTTATTTAAAAGTGAATAACAAATTAATAACAGAGGTAAAAAATTTGAAAAAAAAGTTTGCGCTACGAGAACGACATTGCTAGTCGTTCGATTGAGTATTTTTTCTAGATAATAAAAATCATTAAGACTTTTCCAGGTTGGTTCGAATTTTTTAGAAGAATTTTTCGACTTTTTTGAGTTTTGAAAAATATTTCCCCAGTCCTGATCCTATAACTCCAAACGTATTAATTTATTTTACAAGTTTAATAAATATTTACAAATGAGACATTTTTACCTTTTATTTAAGCTTTTATTTATACGATTATTTGTACAATTTTTGTAGAAATTTTTTGAATATATACTACATTTGTGAAAGAGTTTAAAGTATACCGTTTATTTAGCACATCCCCCATATTAAAGTGCGCAAAAATATGACTTTTTATTAAAAAAATATTAAGGTAAAAAGTATGATTGTAGCAGGTTGGATATTTACGTATTTCAGTTTTAGTAAAAATACTCAAAATTACCTGCATCAAAGTCGACGTGGTGAGTTCGTACTAAACAAATTCTTCAGACTTTAAAAACCCAATTATCATATATTTAACTAAAGATTTTGTTTACAAAAAATGTTCTTAGTGTTTTTAGCTAAATTTAAAAATCCCTTAATCGCAATTTTACGTTATAATTAGATTTGCAACACTTTTAAGCTCTTTGAAATGAGTAAAATAACAGAAATAACGTAATCAAAGATACGTCAAAAATAAATCAAAACAAAACAACGAAATCTTTACTTATGATTTCTATTGCTCTTCAATCAAGAATGATAGCATAAGAGATTACGCTTTGTGCAGGTCCGTTACTTCTGCTAATCGAGTTTGACAACCATCTGCTCAGTTGACTACGTCACAATATTTTATTTCTTTGAGAAACGTACTGCGATCGGTTGTGTTTTATTTAATTGTGTATATTTGCGAGTTTTTAACTTAAAATTTAAAAAGTGAAGTGTGCAGCTGCTAATTGTGGTAACAATAGCAAACAAATATTTTTCAGAAACCTGATGTTTGCAATAAATACAAAAATTAAACCAAGAAATTGTAGAAAACGCACACAAACGAAAACAAAAATAGAAAAATATATTAACTTAACAAAATGTGTTTCATTATTTAGAAACTTCGATCTATCATTTATTTGTCCTTTCAATTCACAGGTAAATTAATGGAAATAAAATATCTGGGAATGTTTAAACTATATCAATTAAACTCGTAATGAATATTTTTATAAAATCCAAGTCGAAAAATAATGCTCACTGAAGTTGGTTTCTCAGACAAATTTTTTTTTTTGACTAAGCTGCTTACTGGCTGTAATAAAATAATAGTAAAAATAATGTTTGCAAAGGAGTACTTAATAAATTTACCTTCTTCTCGTTCCAATACATTGCTTCTTAATTATTTTATTTTAATTATACAAACTAAAATGTATGCAATTTTCATTTCTGTGTAGATATCGTATGCAAAGTGAGCGCTCTCCAAAAGAGCATTGATATTATGACGTACATGCGCAGAACGAAAATTTTGTTGTACTCATTTTCTTGTCTTCGGCGCAATCTTTGCATTCTATCATTCTTGCTCTTCAATATTATGCCCACATTTGCTCACATTGTCGCTTACTTATTCTCTCGCTCTCAAAAGCTTTAAATCGTTCGCTCGCTGACTCTCCTAAAGCTTTTATGTGGATTTATGATAAATCCACATTCAAGTTTTACTGTGCCACTTGCTTGTATGACGGTAGCACATCTTTCTATTATATTATCTGTGGTTAAAGACTTCTGAATTATATATTAATTTTTCATCAGTTTTTAGAAAGTGTATTATAGACAAAATTTACCTATAAAACAAAATTAACATAAAATGAAACTATTTTGAACTTGCCAACTACGAAAACAATGATTGTTTATATGAAGAAGAGCTACGTTCGTAAATTATAAAATGTAAGCAAATACTTATAAAAGAACTACGCATCGCTTCCTCATATTATTCTTTTGAGTATACGATAACTACGTAATTATATTTAAATCTACCAAGCAAAGCGACGTAGCCTTGCCTGCAGACTGAAAGCTTTTCAGAAACTCAAGAACTTATATACGTTTATATAGCTGAAAAAACTCTTAGCTCGAGACCTAATTTTGAGCATCAATATTTTAATACCAAACAAAAAAAAAATATTGTAAACTTTTTTTTATTTCTTTATAAAAGAAATTGTCTTCTTTCATTTGATACCCATATTGTAATGTTTTGAAGGTTTTAAGTATGTAAATACATTTTTTAAACAATTCTTTTTCGTAACTTAAGTCCCTTTAAAAAAAAAATTTGACGTTCTAGAGAAAAAGTAAGAACGCAGTTTTACTGTCCAATGTCTCTAGTTTCACGTGTATATGGCTTCCTTCATGTGTAAAAAGTGCTGTTGTACGGTGCTATAATACAACATTTGAAGAATATTTAAAAAAATTTTGGCACAAAAATATAAAGAAATGACGGATTTATTGCAGTTGTCCGCTGGTGCCTCGAACATTTTTTTTTCGGTGACCGAGATTCCTCAGTACTGGATTATCTGAAATCAAAAAAACAAATTGTTTTGATTAGTCAATTAGTTTCTCCCACAATTGACGCCGAGTTTTTTTTATTTTATCAATTTTTAAATTTTTTGCATCATTTTAAAGTTGAAATGTCGATTTATTGATACACTTGGTAGTTATTTGAATGTAGAATATGTAAAACGATCGGTTCAATAGTTTTTCGGAATGATGGTTACCGACTTTAAAAATTACATGTTTGGGAAAATCGATATAAAGTTTTTTATACTTGAACATTCCAGTCTGTTGGCATGTCACTTGAAACGCTATATCTTCGTTAGTTTTGCTCCGACTTACTTGAAATTTTGATACAATACTCTTGACATTACTCTTGACAATACTCTTGTGCATTGAGAAAATCAAGAAATCACTTCTTCCCCCCCCCCCCCCCTTAAAGCAAAACAAAAACAATGAATGATTTAAAATAAAAACTCATCAGTTTATTTCTTTTTAAATCGATTTGAAGACTTTTAAAACTCTTAACAACTTCTTAAATGCATTATATTGAAGAATTAAATTATCATATTTTAAGATGATCAAATATGTTTCTCACTTAAATAATAAAAATTCTGAGTTTTAATAAAGCTTTTTTACAAGTTTTTACAAGGATCGAAAAAACGAATAGGAGGAAGCAAGGCCGAATTTAGGGGGAGATTTTCATGGGCTCTGACCCTGTTTTATATTTTTATATTTTTACTATCTAATAAAGTACAAATTCGGTAAACTTTTTCGAATCTCGTTACGAAACATTTTTCTATTTTTCGTGTTGTTTGTATTGGAACCCCCCAGAAGGGTGACAGATAGAAAGCAGGTGTATACGAGATAAATTATTAAAAATGTTTGCCACACCATTTTTTACCACCCACAAATTAATAAAATTCCATATTTCGGACGGTTTTGATCGTATTAGGCTTAAATTTGGTAATTTAGGCTGTGTGCGAATTGATCTAAATGCGACCTAAACTAAATAGTGTCGATACGGCAGTGCTTCGTAATTTAGGAAGCATTTAGGTAGCTCGAGAATTTCCTAAATTATTTAGGAAGCACTGCCTTATCGACCCAATTTAGTTTAGGTTGCATTTAGATCAATTCGCACACAGCCTTAGCTTATATGGTTACTGTAAGCAACTGTACTAAAATCTATACGCCCACCTTTTCCGCCCACCAATCAGTGAAAATTCTATATTTTAGGCACTTTTGGTCGTATAAGACTAAAATTTAGTAATTCAGTTCATATGCTTACTTTCGGACACTGTACTAAAAATGAGAGTGGTCACCTTCAGTTACGCCTACTTTTCAAAAGATAAGAGTGGAGTGAAGCAACTTGCGAAACTTGAAATTATGGTAGTCGAATTGTTTCGAATACGAAGTGGTTTAAGGAAAAAAGTGTTGCCGCACCTCTTTTACCGCCCACAAATTCAGAAATATGCTTTTGGTCGCATTAGACTAAAATTTAGTAATTAATTTTCTATGTTTTGTGTGTTGTAAGGGAACCCCCAGAAGGGTGGCAGATAGAGCGTAGGTGTGTTTAGAAGTTAAGAAGTTTCACTTATGTACTGTATACTCTTTTTTTAAAATTTCTCAAAGTGTCTGTGTCTGTCACAGCGCCGTAGCCAGGATTTACCCATGGGGGGGCTTAAGTGAAAATTTTTTTTATTTAAAATTAAAATCTACAAGTTTTTGTTTCATTATATTTTCAAGTTAAATTTTTTTATATATTATATTTGTAAGAAATTATATTAAGGTGCCTTGACTTCTATTAGAAAAAGTTCCATTTGTACCCCACGAAAAATAAACATTGGTCTATTTTATAACGGTTTCTTAAATATTTTGGCTGTTATGATAACCGCCAGTAAGCTACACTCTAATAAAAATTCACGAGAATTTACTGCAATAATTGCTGGCAACTGATTGCCTACATTTATTGTCGATAAATCCCATCGACCAAAATTCAAAATAGTTCACGCTGAAAATGCGTGAATCCTCTCACTTATAAGAATCTCTTTCGCGCTCTTGTAAAAACTCTCTTCTACAACGATCAACCTCATGCTCTTTTTCGTTTAAAGAAAACGCTATAAATGCGTGAATTCTCTCACACATTTCTCTCTTTCTCTCTTAACTATTCAATATTCAAGTAATGAAGAGTCTTTTTTTTTTATGCGTGTTTTTTCATTATTGCTGCGGAAAATATATGAAATAGACGCAGTCAAAATTTTCATAAAGAATTTACAAAGTTAAAAAACTTCTTCATTACGCTTGAGGCGTTGTTACGGATTTTTCGAGATTGTACTACATATTGCAACTAAGGCCAAAATATTTGAATATAAAACAAAAAAAGCCAAAAATAAGAACACAAATTTTTAGGAGGACATAAAACAAAAATTATTTTTATTTTTAAAATTATTTCTTATTTAAAATAAACTTATTATTTTACATTTAATTCATATTAAAAAAGAAAATTTTTGAAATTTGAGAGAACGTTTATAAAAAAGATAAAGCATTTATTAAATTGAAACGGAACTTTTTAAAGCAATTTTCACTCAAACAATTAAAAATGGTATCATTTAAATTTTTGTGCAAATATAAATGCCTATGATACAGGCCTAATGTCTTATATTCACAGGCACAAACACTACACTTGAACATATTTATTTGTAAATCGGAAGCTAACTTTAAAGAATGATATTAAGGTACATTAAAACTATGTTAAATTATATTATTTTATACGATTAAATTTACTTATTAATACCTATTTTTGTTAATATTTTATTAGTATTATTATTTATTTGACAACAGAGTTGTTGCATTAGAAGCACAAATCACACAAATCTGAGCGAGAACACGCTGAAATAGCGTGAAAAGTAGAGAGAGAATACATATTTTGGAAAAAAACGCAGAATTTTAGACAGAATTGAAAAAACTCGCTGCATAGTGTGACCTTTTTACAAAATCGCCAATAAATGTCGTGAAATTTCACAACATTTATTGTAGTGATCTTACAATCTGTTTTTAGAGTGTAAAACATTTTGCAAAAACCTCCAAAAATCAATTTGTTTCGTTAATATATTCACTGGTAGAATAGTTGTAAAAAAAATTAACTGTCAGATATCAAGGGCCAGAAAAGGCTTTTCCAATCTGCATCAAACAATTTTAAAGTTTTGCAATATCATTAAAGTTTATACTGTTTTTGCCTTTTTTGAATTTTTTTAAGTTTATTTTCACAAAAATTTAAATAACTTCGTTGTTTCTAATGCGATTCTCACTTTCAAGATATCGTTGGAAAAGTTTTGAGTGCTTGCATTCATGGTCAGAATTTTTAAATTCATACATAATTAAGCTAAAACTTTAATTACAAAATAAACACTTTCTCAAAAATTTTGTAAGAAATCGAAAAATAAATAAATTTTAAGTTATTTGAATTTTTAAAGATTTTGTATGGAAATAAAATAAAAAATATTAAAAATGAAATCTTCTTTTTTTGAAAATTCTACTAATAAATCCTGCTCTGTTACTGTGCGATCACTGGATCGAAAAGGATCTCGCCCATTGAATTTCGGAGGTATGTTTTAAGAAATTTAAGCTATGAGAAGGGATATCTTATTTATCTCAGCTTATTTAAAATTAAACCAGGTTAAGACTCATATCTTTAACTCAAAAGTTAATTCTTTAAAAACTCTCGACTATAAAAGAGTCACAATGAAAGGTGCAGAAAAATGTATACAATAAAAACTTGTTTTGTGCCGTAAATTAAAAAAAGACTATGATGCAATGCCGCCATAAGCAGAGTTAAAGAAAACGCAGAACTTTAAATAAGCTCCATTTGCATATTTGGGAGTTTGTAAACTAACTCCTGTAACAAAACCATGGACGCTGAAATTTAAATTTTCGAGAACCTCTCGAGGGAAAATTAAAATCAGTTGTTGGCTGAAGTATACTTTAAAATCTTTCTAAGCGGATAGAATTAGAAAACTTTTTTCAGTAAACATGAGTATGCCATTCTTGTTGTTTACACTATTAAGCTCAACAATAAAGGCTTTTACACGTAACACAATTTCAGTGCATAATTTGTTAAATTTTTTAGAACATGTTAAAGTGATTCAATGAAATAATTATTTAAATGCATTAGGTTTTATTAAAATTTCGATTCTCTGGGGGGTTTGAACCCCGAAAACCCCCCTTGGATACGGCCCGTGTTTGACATTTCAAACAAAAAAAAAATTAAATAAATTTAAAAATGAAATTTTTAGAGGAAAAACAACAATGAATGTCAATAGACAATCATGATCACAAATTTGGAACTACGTTTTCATAGACTCTCGAGCGGGTTGGTGACTGCAAATATGTCAGCGACCACATAAAAAGCAATTTGAAAATCAAAAGTTTTTATTGTTTTCAAAAGTTAAAATGCGAGAGACGATATTGAGCAATTGCAAAATTCGATTGCGATGTGTAAAGCTTTAATAACATCATAATGTGGCTCTTGATAAGTATTTATTGATTTATATCTTGCAACCAACTAGTTGGCGGCCGTAGCCTAGTGGGTAGAGTACGTGGCCCCTAAGCTAAAGAACTGCGGTAGCCCGGGTTCAATTCCAGCTCAGACAGAAACTTTTTCAATTGAATTAATTTTTCTGTTCGGTCATCACCTCTCTGCAGACAATGGCAAACCTCAGAGAGTAAAAGCTGCCATGTAAAGCTTCTTGAGAACATAAGCCGTTCGGAGTCGGCATAAAACACGTAGGCCCAGTTCTCGGTCATTTGTGATCAAACATTTAATAACACGCACAACACAATTGATCAATAGAAGCTAGTTCAAAGTTCTTCCAAGGGCTGACATGGCCAGTTTATTTTAACCAACTAGTTGGAAGAAATTTTATAAGGTTTTTTATTTGAATAGGGCAAGTATATCTTTTAAGGATGTAGTCTGGTGCTCGAGTTTTAAAAATTTTTTAATGAATTTCCAAAGAACAGTATACTGTAAAATTTTTAAACCAAAATCCAAAATATTAACGATTTTCAAAAATTTCTGCTTAGAAGTCCGTCATTTTGTTATTTTTGAATAAAAAGGTTTAAATCTGCTACCTGATAGAATGACAAGCCTAGAGAACAATAATATATTTAAGTTTTTTGTTTCAGATGTCTTCCAGGGGACGATTTCCACTTTGGAAGATTTATCAATATTATTTTTAAGGTCCCAAAAATCGTTTCGAATACAGCTTATTTCGCATGAGTTTGATATAGACAGGTTTAGTGAATGAGACGCTCAATAAAAGTAATTGACAAGATCACATTCTTCCGTTTTGGACATAAATAAAAACCTTCGATAAAATAAAAACCTTCGTATGTGACTGGTAAAATTTCAGTTTTGATTAAGCCATAATAACCCGTCCGTAAGTGGCTGTTAGAGCATATCAGAGACACTAAGTATGTAACTCGTTTTACCTCTTTTTGTTTAAACTACTAGAAGAAGGCCCGTAGACAAAGGGAGGTTTTAAGGGCTAACCCGTCACATACGAATGTTTTAATTTCGATAAAATCTTAGCGATCGGCTATTGTTTATAAGTCGTGTACAGAATTGTTATATTGATTTTATAATTCTTTGTAGACGGTTTTGTTGTTAAGGCTGAATGGCCTAAATAACCCAAAACCTATTATTTGATTTGTATGGTTAATCATTAAAGTATAACCTTGAAAACCTTATCAGTGTGGCTTCAGACCTGGAAAGTCCACCATGGACCAGTTTTTCACGCTAAGACAAATTTCGGAGAAGACTCAAGAAAAACAAGTCGACACCCACCATCTTTTTGTCGACTACAAAGCCGTCTTCGACAGCCCAATAAGGAAGCAACTGTACTCCACCATGTCTGAATTTGGTATTCCTGCAAAACTAATACGACTTTGCAGGATGACACTGAGCAACACCAGCAGCGCAGTTAAAATCGCGAAGGACCTCTCCCCACCATTTGTTACCAAACGAGGTTTCAGACAAGGTGATTCCTTATCGTGCGACTTTTTCAACCTAATGATGGAAAAGATCATCCGAGCTGCTGATCTGAGACGTAGTGGCACAATATTCTACAAGAGTGTTATGCTGCTTGCGCTCGAATAATACTCTCGAAGTCAGTGCAGCATTTTCCAGATTAGAAAGAGAGTCAAATCGAATGGGTCTGGCAGTGAATGCAGATAAGACGAAATACTTGGTGTCAACAAACAGTCCCAGCGTCTTGGAGCCCACGTTACAGTTAACAATACCTCCTTCGAGGTTGTGAAGGACTTCATTTATCTGGGATCCAGCATTAACTCAACAAACGACATCAGCATTGAGATCAAACGAAGAATAACTCTTGCCAACAGGTGTTACTTTGGGCTCAGTAGGCAATTGAGACGCAGAGCCCTCTCTCGACGAACGAAAATCACGCACTATAAATCGCTCATCATGCCCGTCCTACTTTATGCATCACAAACCTGGACGCTGAGCAGTTTAGATGAAAAGACTTTAGGAGCATTCGAGAGAAAGATTCTTCGTAAGATCTACGGACCAATCTGCGTCAATGGCGAGTACCGAATACGGTGGAATGATGAACTGTATGATCTGTACGCTGACATCGACATAGTCAAGCGCATTAAAATCGACCGGCTTCGCTGACTTTGTCATGTTCAGCGCATGAAAGACGATGCTCCAGTGAAGAAAACATTCGATTCGGTACCCAGCGGTGGTCAACGCAGAAGAGGACGACCGCATCTTCGTTGGAAGGACCAAGTAGAGGAAAACCTGACGAAGCTTGGAATTTCCAACTGGCTCCAGCAAGCGAAAGACAGAAATGGCTGGCGCAAATTCTTAGATGAGGCCAAGACCGACATACGGTTGTAGCGCCAGCTAAGTAAGTAAGTAAGTAAGTGTAACCTTGAAAAAGCTGTCTTGTTGTGTGGTTCAACTATGTACATTCATATTGGCAATGGCGTCCGTAGGATTTGTTCTAGGGGGGGAGAACAAAGGCATAAAGGAGTCTAGAATGCACATAAAGAAAATGTAACCTATGTATATAATTCTATTTCCTGTGATTTTTGATACTAACTTTGTTATCATGACACGCCGGTTGACACACGCAAAGTACAGTGTTGCGTAAAACAATAGCAACAATGTAAGTGCGCTGCAACAAAATCGTGCATCTTTTTTAATATTGGGGGCACATAAAAATGATTATAGGGATCAAAGCATATATTCATCCATCATATATAAAACAAATCAAATTCAAATTTGGTTTTGTTGTTTTTAATTAAATTTAAAATTAATATGGCTACATTCAATTTGTCTGAGAGCAAAACACAAGCAACAAAACTTGAAAAATATGAAAAGAGAACAAAAGTTCCAAGAATAACCGGTAAAAGTTCCGTTATTGTAAAGCACGTGTTGTTTGTAAGTCATAAACATTTAAGTTTAGTTTTGTTTTTGCGCTAGTTGTGGCATTGTCTGTTCCATTTATAATGACACGTTTTAAATACTGTGAAGCTCTTAAATTGCAAATTATTTCCGAATATAAAAACGAAAATTCACAAATATCTAACGTGAAACAGTTTGGTATTAATCAGTCAATAGTTTGCAGATTAACAAAGAAATACACCATCACAAAAGACGTAATAACGGGACATTAAAGAGGGCGGCTGCGAAAGACATCGCTGCGTGATGACAGGAACATTTGTGGCGTGTTCAAATGAAATGCACTTGCCACATCCAAAGAGGTTGTCCGGCACTTGATTTAGATATCCATCACAGCACTCTTTGATGACGAGCCGTTGAGAACGATTAAAGAAGTTACAGACCGGCAGAGAAACCTTTGCTTACAGCTAAACATAAAAAACAAGGTGAGGTGTTACAATTTAAACAGTTCTGTCTGAAATTGTGACAACAAGTTGCAATTTATTGTTTTTTACACTCAGTCTTGCAAAAGAGCACCTAAATTGGACTGTTCAAAAATCGAAAACCGTTTTTTAGCGATGAATCAAAGTTCAACTTGATTAATTCAGATGGGATGTGCACTTTACGGCACCACCCAGGTACACGACTTGAAGCCCGAAACTGCAAAATATATTTTAAGCACGGAGGCGGTGGCATTATGGTCTGCACTTGTTTTTCCTATAATGAAGTTGAACTATTTCAAAAAATCGATGGAATTATGGATCGATTTGTATATAATGACATTTTAGAAAGCAAGATGCAACCACATTCAGAGTGGAATATGTCGCTTCAATGAACGTTTCAGCCCGACAACGACCCGAAGCACACTTCTAAGCTCATCAAAGATAGCATTAGAGGCAATGGGATTCAAGTCCTTGATTGGCCGGCACAGTCACAATGACTTGAACCCATTGAAAATCTTTTTGGGATTTTGAAGGTAAAAGTTTTTGGTCAAAGGTTTTCCAATAAGACTGCACTCTATGAAGCCCTGAAACTTAATTGGGAACATCTACCTAATACCAACATATCTTATTTAATAGAGTCGATGTCGCTCAGATGTGCAGCGGTTATCAAGAATAATGAATTTTACACCAAATATAAATTTTGTTTCTTTTGTTTTGCTCTCAGACAAACTGAATGAAATCACATTAATTTTAAATTTAATGAAGAAAACAAAACCAAATTTGAATATGATTTGTTTTTAATATGATGTGTGAATATATGCTTTGGTTCCTATAATCATTTTTGTGTAGCCTAATATTTAAAAAGATACACGATTTTGTAGCAGCATACTGATTTTGTTGCTATTATTTTGCGCAACACTGTATATATTCCGAAGATTGTAATGGTTCCTCGAAGATGGTATATGTTGTCGTCATCAACTTTACGTATGGTTTGCTCCAGCGGTCAGCACGTACTGGCAACTCGACTAAGGCTCGCCGGATGGGGAGGGGTTTTTGCTGGACCAAACTAAACCGACCACACAAGAAGAATTCTACGTGCTTAGGAAAAGAATGTTAGAATAGAAGTAGAAGTAAGAGAGTATAAGAGATAAACGGACGGACAGTGAGAATATACAAATAGTAAGAGAGTGAAGAACGCAACGCAACATTTCCAAAACCATCGTGACTCTGACTGTCATACAGGGGATCTGATGATGTTGATCCTCCATGCCCTTAACCCAACCATGTTATCAACAATTATGCCACAAACTATTATTTTGATAACCCAAACATTAACTTAATTGGTTCAACGGGTACCTTTTGTTTAAAAGAATTAAGCCATAATTTCCATCATTGTAAATTTATTCACAAAACTCTTAATTCATCCATTTACTTAAGTTTAAATGATTAAGTCTGGCAACTCTATTTTAGTTAACAAGAATAAATTATATTGATTGATCAAGAGAGAAAATAATAGCAAGAGAAAACTTAAAAATTCAACACAACATTTTCTTCTGGAAGAGAAACAAAACCAGTTTTGTTAAGCGAAACAACATGGAAATAGAACGTATTATATTAATAACTTGACATCTCAAACAAAAACAAAAAAGTATCTTAGTAAATTTTAATATACTTAATTATGTTTATATGTACTAAAACTATGTGGTTATTAATATCATTATTATTAATATAAAAATTTAATATACTTTTTTTATGTATTCAATTTACATGAGCTTACATGACAACTCCAGCAGCGCTACGTTGAGCTCAGCGGCGACGACTAAGTTGGTTGTTTTTGTTAAAATAAAGTTTGTCTTGTTTTCTTGACGAAGTGCTAAGGTTAAATTATAGAAATATTAAATTTTAACATATCATAATATTAATATTAAATTAAATTTTGTTTCTGTATTCTTTTCGTTCTATTTTTTTTCTGTATTTGCTTTTCTTTTTTTTTTTAAGTTAAATGAACAATAAGCAATACTTAGCAGTTATAGTAGTATTCTACACATATTTGAATTAAGTTAATATTTTAAAACCCTGAAAGGGGTTTTTTTTTATTATTTTTTTATGCTTCTAACATTACTACAAACTTCTTATTGAACGTATTAGCATAGTTGTTGTTGCTGCCACCTCTGTGACCTTGGTCATGCCTGCGTTGAATTGTATGTTTCTGCATGGAAATGATGAAATATTCAGACTGGAATTTGGTGCACTATCTAGGAGGGTAGGTACTTTATCCTTGTAGAAGAAAAGACTTAATTTTACCTAGGCTTAGCTGGCGTTGGTGACCAAGTCACCAGGGCTTAGCACACGTGTTTGATGAGCACTTCAAGCAAATGAATCCCAATTATAGAAAATGAGTAAAGTTTGACGTAAAGTTTAAGTTATTTCCAAAATGTTGCTTGTTTGCTATAAATTTTTTTTTTTTTACTAAAATCCGTAATAACTTCGAATTTATAAAAACTTTACTACAACTGTACTACAAAATGATGGTGATACAAACGAATTTACGTAGACCGTCTTATTAGCAGTGTGACTTTCAACCAAATGACCGATGTGTAAGCTTCGAGTTTCTAAGAGAAGCCAAGGCAAATATATGCCAAATGAAAACGGTATCTTATGAATGAAAGTGTAGCTGGTTTAGCAATAGGCATATTTTGTAGAGAAGGTTTATTTTTATGTATTTATTTGTGTTTTTTTTTCTTGTTTTACAGACTACGGTCAGGCGTGGGCAACAGTAGAATAATTCGGGCAAAAGTTTGCGCAAGCATTTGCTCTATTAGAAGTTATTCTTTTAAGCGAACCGTCACAAAATGGGATTAAAATCTTTCTCGTATCATGCCCGAAACATTTTAAAATTTAATTTTTTTTTTCATGTAATTCAAAACATTTTCTTCTCAACAAACATTCTTAGTATATAGTAAATTAAATAATGTGCGGTCTCCTTTATCCCTAAATAAAATTGCTTTAATTATTATTTAGCCCCCAAGTTTTCCTATAATACCAAAAATTTCAAAATATTTTAATTTTTAAAAAATGAATACGACCAGCAAAATTTTTAGACAATTTTTTCCAGTTTTGGAGGCCTATAACTCATAAACCACTTGCGAGCGGCCTGAAATTTATCAGATTTGGATTTAGGAGGTAAAAATAGCTATTCTTGAAATGTTCCCCGCATGGACATCAACTGACTTATTTCTTTTCTCAACATGCATCAGTTTTAGCAGCATGCAAGTTGCTAAAATCGAGTTTGGAAAAATACCTATTATATGAAATATTAAAAATTTTTTTTTTTTTAATTCAAAACGTATGAATAAATATATAAAAAGGTACATGTATAGATGTGTTTTGGGCTCCATTCATTTTTTAAACATATTCCAGAACCTCCCTGCAAGGCTTGATTCTGAATCCTGGATGTAATATAAGCACGTGACGCGAAAAAATCCAGAAAACTCTCAAAATGGTTGGACGTCTGTTAAAAAACGTGAATTTGAAGAAGTATAAAAAAAAATGTTTCAAATCGAATTTCCTATTTAAATTTTAGTCATAAAAAAACTTTTGACCATAAGATATTCTATGTAAAGCGTTTTCTTAAAAAAAATTTGCCATCAGATTTTTTTAAAAATATGGGCATGATTTAAAATTAGCCTACTTTATTCAGAATCTCCTTATTCTTTTTTTGCTTTTGAATCAGAATTTTCTCAAATTTAAATGCTGCAAGATTGTTAGCAATTTTATTAAGTTTACGAAAAATTAAAAAATATCCAAATTGGATCATCTTTATGACAGAAAAACCATTTTTTTAAGCCGACTTTTGGGAATGCATTTAGTTTTTTAAATTCATTTTACTTTGTTTTCTTCTTGTATTTTATTACTTAAAAACATAAATTCACTTATCGTCCAAGTTCGTATGCGTTATTGGCTTAAATGCCCCTTACCATCCGTTGCTCCGAAGAATGATCTTTGACTACTAGGGATATCATTCCTCAATTTCTCGTAAGAATAACATCGTAATTTCTTTCATTACATTCGTAATATTTACTAATGGCTTCGTACTATTTAGTATTAGTTGAGTTTAAAAAATTTACAACCAAAATCTTTCAGCCTGGTTTGTTCAACAATTACCGAATCTTCTTATATATTAACCAGGGTTCAGAAATTTTCACTCATGTAACAGAAATCTCCAACATAAATGTAAATAAACACTATTTGAAGCACACAACACACAATTTTATTTTCATTTCATTTTTGTGTGTAACGTAGTTATCGTGTTGTTGATCATCCAACATGAATTCTTCGTTTTAATATTTGCTTGTGCGTCACAAACTCAAACAATGATCGATCTCAACAATTCTCCGTGTTCCAGTTTTACACTTATGTTTGCGTCAAAATATTCATGTTGTAGAATTCAGGCCTTTGTCAAAACCAAAACAAAGACAATTTTTCCAACATGAACAAGTGGTGTTTGCAAAATTGTCTTTGTTTGTGTCGGTCATTAAGATCGATCACTACCGTCGTGTGGCGTCAAAAACAAATGCTGTTCTGGTTGCTGTGAACTAGTTTTTGGCCAAGTGTAGCAAATTTTGGCGTCAATTAGAAAATATTTTAAAATATGAAAATAATAACCTAATAATATGTCTTTTCAAGAGTTTTAAACGTCATTTATCAGTGTTAAGGGGTCGCTGATTTCGAATCTAAAGTCAGAATTTTAAAATTCAAGATGGTGGATAGGGTTGCCACCTTAATTTTTTGTAGTTTTATGAATTCGGGGCTGGCAAAAAAATGGTACACCAAAAATGGGTCGCTGAATCCGAATACGTTGCCAAGAAAGTCGGTAGAAAGAACACCTGACAGATGCATAGTGTCAAAATAACACCATTACTCTGCTTTTTTTAAGGCGAGTGAGAACAGGGTTTTTGAGTTTGTGACACACAAGCAAATATTAAAACGAAGAATTCATGTTGGATAATCAACAACACGCCAACTCCGTTACACACAAAAAGGAAGTGAAAATAAAATTGTGTGTTGTGTGCTTCAAGCAAATGTTTGTGAGTGAAGGTGTGTGTAATACAGAAATAAAGAAATACAGAAAACAAAATGCTTTATCATATGGCGGTAACAATTAAACAAAAACACGAGTAGGCGCGCAACTGTTCAAATTATGTTTTTTCTAGTTAACTCCGCAGTGTGCTTTGAGCATAGGAAAAATTATTTAAATTGATAACTTGAAAAAAGTTGTAAGAGAGCGTAGTTCGCTCATTGCTATGCCTCTCGCTGCTTATGCACTGAATCATACATTCATTTACACAATGGTTGGCATCCCCCGCTCACTCCACCGGTCAATATAGTTTTTTCTCTCTCTCACGCTCTTTTTCGAAATCAACTTCGAACTGCTTCCTTCCTAGGACATGCCAATGTTAAAAGAAGCACGTTTGGCAAGGAGGATGCAAGCGCTTGCTGATTCCACAGCAGCACTGCCAGAAGTCTATTGAAGCGCTCTTTCTCCCGCTGGGTTCTGAACCCTGATATTAACACGCAAACATCAAATGTTGTCGTACACCTTTTTGGCATTTATTTTTGAATAAGGGCGATGAAACGTATATCATTCGAAAGGTACTGCACCATAGATGTGTCGAATCATGTTACATTTGTAATTTATGACCTCTGACCCGAAATATTAGCGTTGAAATTTTATGCTAATATTAGTTAGGAATCTCTGGGCTAAGAAGAGGCAGTAGAATAGTCGAGGTATCAGATGAAAGGTCTGGTTGCACAGTATGGTTGCATTTAAGATTAGTGACCTTCGACCCAAAACATGAGCATAAAAGGAACATTTATTAAATAAAAGCTAAACTGTAAGAGATAGAAAAACATAATGTAAATGGTAATATTAAACATTGATATCCTACAATAAGCATTTTTTATGTTGCAAGTGTGAATATATTTTGATGGTAAAATTTCTCACAAATAGCAAATTGTTAAAAATTATTGTTATATCTAGAAAACTATAGATGTTTTCAGTACAACGTATTTTTGTATGAAACGTCGTTGGTTCAGAAATATACCGGTATACGAAATCTTTTTTGGTAATGTTTTTGACTTATAGTATGTTAAAAAAAATCTCCGTTATAGTGACACAAAATTTATTGAGATATCTCAAAGAATGTAGATTTTCTCAGCACAACGTATTTCCTTGAAGCAAGGTCATCGCCTCAGAATGAGAAAAAAAAAACGATTGAAATTTCATGTTTTGATTTTGCAAGCAAATATTTCAGCCATTTTTCAATCGATTTTCATTGAATTTTCTTTGTCTAGAAGTTCAATTAAATATCTTTGGAGAAATAAGAAACATTTTACCGTTATTTCACCAATTTAATGTCTTATATTGTTTTAAATAAACCTATAAATTATTCAGTTTTTGCTCAAAAAATAGGCCAAACGTATTTTGTTTTTGTTGTAATGTTTTTTTCTTATAAAATTTTCTTTTTCACACTCTTGCATATGACATATCATTTTTTAGCAAAAATAGTTGCATTTTGACACATACTGTAGAAAACAGTTTCTATAATCGAAAATCATGAGCCCCTATGATTCTTTTGATGAAAATTAAATTTTTCTAAATGTTGATTTTTATATTTTTTATAAAATAATTTTTGTGAAAAATTCTTAAAAATTTGAAACCACTCCATCTATGGAGGTATACACAAATCTATGTTTTAAGCTATTTCGTTCTATATAGAAGTTCTTCCGTGTTTCTGAACCGATTTTGATAATTTTTTTAAAGAAATTAGAGCAGGGGGAAGGAGTTTACCGAATATTTTTGTGACCTTTGACCTGAAATATTAGCATTGAAAGATTATTTCTGAAGTAAAACCTAAACTATACGAGCTGGAAGAATATGGTGTAAGAGGAAGTTTTAGACATTAATACAATGTAAAAAAAATTCACTATCTCTTACGGATACCCTACAATAAGCATTATTTTTAAGTAACATGTGTGAATATATATCGGGATGGTGAAATTTCTTGCAAATAGTAAATTCTGAAAAATTCCTTTTATTTCACTAGTTATGACGATATCTCGAAAACTATAGCTTTTCTCAGTACAACGTATTTTTGTATGAAAAGCCCTGGTTGTGAAAAATAACGGTGTATGGAAGTTTGTTTTTTGGGTAATGTTTTTACAGATAATACTATTGATATTTAAATTATTGCGATAATATGAAACTTAAGATTTTCTTAGTACAACACATTTTCTTAAAGCAAGGTCATCGCCTCAGAATGAGAAAAAGTTTCAAATTTCAGAAAGTCGGTTGAATTTCGGACACAGGCGATACTAGTACAGGGTCCGCCAAATAACTTTTTTTTTGAAAATTCTATAAAAAAAACTACTAAATATTTTCTAAAAATTTAAATATTTAAAAACTATAAATTTTAATTTGAAAGTACAATCCTTCCGGTTAATAATGAAAAATAATTTCATTCAAATGGCTGCCTCGGCTGGCCATGCAGTAGCCTACACGATCGGTCCAATTTTTAAGCACATTATAGATTGTGTGCAGCTGTATTTCACCAATGGATTCACGAATATTGTCCTTTAAAGCGTCAATTGTCTCTGGCTCGTCGGCGTAACACTTATTCTTGAGGGCACCCCACAAATAATAGTCCAACGGTGTCAAATCGCAGCTCCGAGGTGGCCAAACGACATCAGCTCTGCGGCGGATAATGCGATCTTCAAAAACAGGGCGCAAAACATCGAGTGTAGCTTCGCCTGTGTGGCACGTAGCGCCGTCCTGTTGAAACCAAATGTTGCCAATAGCCTACTCTTCAATTTTTGTCAACAAAAATTCGTTCAACATGGCCCGATAACGATCGCCATTGACTGTAACGGCCACTCCTTGCTCATTTTCGAAGAAAAATGGCCCAATTATGCCTCTGGACCAAAACCCCCACCAAACAGTGACTCGTTTTGGGTGCATCGGCTTTTCAATGTATGCGTGCGGGTTTTCTGTGCCCCAAATGCGACAATTTTGCTTGTTTACATACCCGCCAAGATCAAAACGAGCTTCATCTGAAAAGATGATTTTTTTTGCAAAATCGGCATCTTCTGTAAGTCGATCGCAGGCCCACTTAGCGAAGCGAAAACGCATTGGATGGTCAGTTGGCTTCAACTCCTGAACCAATTGGAAATGTTCAATTGTTAAGAACGACGGTGAATTGATGTTGATGGCGCTTCACGCACACTTTCTGTCACAGCAGCAATATTCTCGGGTGTACGCACTGCTTTTGACTTTTCACGCTTTGGTTTATCGATGAGGATGCCAGTTTCTTTCACTTTTTTTACAAGATAACGAACATACGAAGCTGACGGTGCTTCTCTTCTTCCAAAATCCGTACGCAATTTTCGCACACATTCTGCAACATTATCATGATTTTCAAAGTAATGTCGCAATATTTCCCAGCGTTGTTCAAGCGTATACACAACCATATTCGTTCATCGGAAGGACAAAACTAATTATCTGTCAAATCAGACATGAGCTAAGTGTTACCATTCACGAAATAAGCACTAGTTGAAAAAAGAAACGTTAGATGGCGGGCCCTGTATAAGGAATTCCAATATTCCAAGGTGGCCGTAGTCTACTGAAAGAGTAAGTGGCCCGTAACCTAAAAAACTGTGGTTCCAGTTAAGATAGAATACTTTTTTTTGTATTAGTAAATGTCAAAGCTGTAAAATTGGCATTCATGTTCAGAATTTTAAGTACAACTGAATAACTACATAAGAATGCATTCAATGTATGCAAAATTGATTTATAAATAATATTTTTAATTCACATTAATTTTTACAAAAATTATTTATTATTCATTTCAATTGTTCATTTTCATTTTTTTTCTTTATTATTTTTTTTCATTATTTTGTTATTCATTATTAATTTTTTATTCAGTATTCATTTTTTATTCATTATTCATTTTGTATTTATTGTTCATGTTATTCTTTATTCATTTCTTATTCATTTTAGCCCTAAGCCATAAATAAAAAATGAATAAATAATGAATAAAAAATCAATAATGAATAACAAATGAATAATGAGTAAAAAATTAATAATGAATAACAAATGAATTAATAATGAATAAAGAAAGAATAATTGAAAATTCTGAAATTCTTTGTGAATAGCATTCTTTGTGAATATCACTCAAATGAATCAACAATGATTTTTCTGAATAACGAAAATGAATAATTGAAATGAATAATAATCATTTTTTTATAAATGAATGTGAATTAAAAATGTTGTTTATAAATCAATTTTACATTGAATGCAATCTTATATCGTTATTCACTTCTTTGTGGATAAAATCAAATTGATCAAATGTAACAAATGTATTCGTACAATATGCAGTAGTTTTTGTACGAATACGAATAAAATTTTTGTGATATGTACCAAACTACGTCTAATATACGAATTCTATTCGTGACTGAAAACTACGAATAAAATTCATAGATATATGCAGTTATTAGTAATATTTACACACAAAATTCCTATTGAAAAGTGCCTGTGAAGCAAGGGTAAATGAAATGTTATCGTAAATTATCACTGCGAAGGGTACAACATACTATTCAAAAATGCATGCATGGTTTAGCTCAGCACTATTTATAAATATACTTTAAAAAAAGTATTTTTGAGGTCTCTACAAAATATATTAACATTTAAAAATATCGTCATATAAAGTCAAAAAAGCCGTAAGTTACAATAAATTCAAAGCAGACTTTTTAATTGATTATTGATGCACTTTATCAAAATACATGTTCCTGCTAAATTGTACACTCCTACAAATAAAAACGACGTTTTTAGTAAAAAATTTCTAAAATCCCTAAGTCTAAGCTCAACATAAAATTACAATTTAGATATTTTTTGACTCTCCCGTAAAATTTTTTTAACTGTAGCTTACGGCTTTTTGATTTAATTTGAAGATATTTAAAAAAATTCGCTGCCTAGCGCAAGCGCCCCCCTGTGGACGCCCATGCTTATTGGCATATTATGTACATGATGGATTATGGACAAAAACTCCTGCTCCCCATTTTGACACGAGATTGAATAAACTTAAATATTAAATTAACCTTTATTCATTCTTTTTCGTCTTGTAGTGGCAAAGCTGCACAAAGAGTACTACGTATTTAATATACCGTTGGCTGATTGCGCTTTTTTTTACGGCAGTTGTCATTGAGTCTATGTTCGATCCAGATGATTCTTCAAATTTTTGGCTTTACTTTATCTTTATGACTAATTGGGGCATCATGACGTGCATGTTGACAAATTTGTTTGGCGCCATTTTGGTAACCACATGGCATTTCCATCCCGAATACGCTGGTAAGATTTAGTTAAAAGTCAGATACAGCGAAACTGATTTCCTCTTCCCACCAGATAAGTTGCTCAATGTAGAGTCACTAACAAGTCCTTTTCGTATATACTGGGGTATGCATATCATATCGCTGGTGCTGTCAATTGTCATTACCATCATCTACTGGAGCCTGCTGTACAACGGTAAGTAAGTAGTATGAAATTACGCAAACACCCATGTTTTTCCTCTTCTCTTTTAGCTGAAGAAAATATGATCAGTCTTACCAATGTTCTGACTCATATATTCAATTCCATCTTTATGTTTATTGATCTGCTGATTGTTGCACATCCCTTACGCTTGCTGCACATGTTTCTACCAGTATTATATGGTTCAATTTACGCAGTTTTCTCTTTTATTTACCAAAAATGTGGAGGAGTTAATAAGTAAGTAATGTGTTTTGATAGCACATTGTTTGATCTAACAGTTTTGGGTCTTTCAGTAAAGGCATGCCATACATATACCATGTGATAGACTGGCAAAACCCTGTTAATGCCTTCCTAACGGTAATCGGGGTTCTGATGCTCACCTGCTTCGTCTACATGATGCTGTTTACCGTTTACAAGCTAAGAACTTTTGTTTACCGACGCATCTACAATACATCGTTCATGCTGCCTACGATACCTGACGAATTTAAAAATACCAAAAATAGTGTAGATGGAACAGCAGAACACGGCGTTGGACGTGCAAACACGTCGATGGAATCAAACGGTGTACAGCACTCACCATCAGGCATTTCAATGGTCTTGGGACACTATACAGTATACAAAAATCCAGGTTTTAATTCCAATGGCGAAAGCATTTACAAATATTAAAATTGCAAGTTTAATATTTGTATTTATTGCATCGTATATTTATGTGTAAATATTTAAACCGTTTCGAACTGAAATAATATAACTCAAGAATAAATTAGATTTTAATACATTTTAAGAAGGTAATAGGATAAGGAATAGAATACAAATGAACTGTAAAAATGAATGAAAATATCAATAATGATTTTAGGTAAAAAAAAATATAAATATTGTGACCTTTTTTGTGGAACTGTCTTAAATCTTACCAAAGAAATACAAACCAGTGTTGCCAAGTCTTTTTTTTCAGAAATAAATTTAATGCTTTCCGAAATTGTACTGAATGAAAAACATAGCCATCTAAATGCAAATATGTATTTTATTAGATTATTATATATCGAATAAATGGCGTACATAAGGTGTTTGTGTTAAGGGAATAGGAAAAAACAATTAAAAAAATTACAGTCGTTTGAATAGAGAAGCGCGCACTAACAAACAATAATAATACAAACAGTTTATGCATACACCCGAAAAATCCATGCGTAAAATACACGAACAATACACAGCGTATATCTGTGGTCACACAGAATAACGAATAAACTCGAAGTATCGTAAAAAACCATATTTTAATTGCACGAACTAAGACCCATTTTTTTGAAATATATGAACTGTTACAAACAAAATATGTGTAGACATAAGTGATGATCAATTCTGGGCAAAAAATGCATATCTGCATACATCCAAAAATTGGCAATTAAGTGAATTCTATATCGCTTTTTTACGATATTTTGAGTATAGTCATTATTCCTTGTAACGACAGATATATGTGTCGATAAGCGATAGCAGCTTAAGTCTGATTTCAAAGTTTCGAGAAATCTTGCTTCAAAGTTTTCAATCGTTATATAAGTTATATGAAAGGGTCTTATGTTAGTGTGACATAACTTTGGCTAGGGTCATGGTACAAGCTCCAGATTGTGTATGTTTATAAAGCTCTATGCGTGGAACACATCTACATCAATAACTAAGTATGTCAAAGCAGGCCTGCCGATGGAAGGAATGTGGCAGGTTATAATTTTAATGCTACCCCAGACAAAATTTTAGAACGGAAAATAAACTTAAAACGGCAGACAGGTAGTCTGTTTATTGGAATAGAAATAAAAATTTTTTGGCCAAATTTTGGCACGGCAGGGCGGAATTGTACCAAAATAATTGTACCAGTTGACTGCCACTGTACAGAACAGCAGACTGGCTAACAGAGGCTCAAAAATGTATAACTGTGCGTTTAGACCGCCTGAACGAACGAAAGAAACCTCGTTCGTTCGCTCGGTCTAAACACTTTGCCCGAACGAACAGTGTTCGCTATAAATTTATCGCGAACAATGTTTGCCCGGTGTAAACAGTAAATTAGGGCGAACGAACGAAGATTCCTTCGTTCGCTGTGATCGGCCGGCGCTCGATCTTTTAGCGCGAATCCGGTGTTTCCATGTGTTTGAAAACAGAAAAGTAGCAAAAAGGAGTAGCTTCAAAGAAATCAATAAAAGTACTAAAATGCGTATTAACTTTAATCATAAAACACCGCAATGCAATACTGTTCACGGTTTGTTTGTTGTTTAAAGTGTTCCGTTAATTTTTGCTGCAGTAAAATTGTGTAATAGTTAACAAGTTTTTTATATAATAAATAATAAGATTTGTTGGATATTGTTATGGAGTGGCAAACCGAGAAAGTTTTCGAGCTCATCGAACTATTTAAAGAAAAGCCTTGCCTGTGGAATCCGCAGGATAAAAACTATAAAAAAAATGCAATAAAGCGCGATGCATGGAAAGCTATTAGTGACCAGGTTGGAATGAACGGCATCGAGGTGAAAAAAAATGGACTCACTTCTTTCATCCTACAGACGCGAGAGGCAAAAATCTCTACTGACGCGTTCCGGAGCTGCAAGTAGTGATATTTATGTATCGAAGTGGTTCGCATTTAATGCGATGCAATTTATAAGCGACCGTTTTACAGTTAAAGAAACAAGAAGCACAATTGATGTAAGTAAAAAACTTTTTAATAATGCTTGGAAAAATACAAATATTTCCTGATCCTTTCAGATTCAGAAATTGTTATACTGTAATATTTGCTATACTTTAAGTATCCAGTCCGGTTACATGGGTCCAAAATTTATAACTGATATATAGATAGCTATAACTGTGTAGAAGAAAAGAGCAAACAGGAATTCGTTTTCGAGCTGGCGACTCTCATAACTCAGTCAATTCGTGACGCAACTTAATGGTATTCACCACATTTGTTAAGCCTTGTTAACTTGGTAAGCTTAACCAATTTGTTAAGGCCTTTAAAAATTTTTGTATAGGAAAAGACTTAGCAGCTTGTAAGCAAATTAATAAACTCAGCACCGTGTTTTTGTTTAACAGATACCATTTGCTAAGTCGCAAACTTCAAACTTATTGAGTGTGGTGTTGAATCGTTTTGTGAATGACTTCTAACAAGTACCAATTTTTTTTTATTTGCAGCTTCAAGGTCTAAAAACTAATTTTAATCAATAAATATAAAATTTTGTAATAGGGTTGGTAGAGATTTAAAACATTTCAAAGTTTCTGAGTAGCAAATGTATCAAAAGTGTAATATTGTAATACTGTAATGTTAAAATAAAAATACATTTTTGGTTACTGAGTACTGGTTATACAAGTTATTAAAACCACAGATTTTTTGCTGTAGAAGCCAGTCAGCTAAGTTTGATTTATCAGTTTAGCACTTGATTGTAAAATATCTTAGCACATGCGTTCACATCAACAGCTGCTAACTTTAACAATTTAGCAGGAATCAACAAATTTACTGTGTACCGTTAATGTTTTTTTTTAAATGTGCGTAATTAAATTGTCCATGGAATGGACCATAATCTCACAGGACCATAATCTACTTTATATTGATACTTATTGGTACATATTAATACAATACTGATACATATTTTTTTAATCCTTAAAAATTTAACGATATTTTCAGTAAAAATTAAAAACAATTTTTCAAACACCGCTAATTTTTTATTTTTTAATTAATTTCATTAAAAGTGGTCTATTCTTTAAACACATTCATACTAAACAAGAAAGATTTTTGAATATTTTGTTTCAGATGATTTTTGCGATGGTCGCCAACTAGGTTCGTGTTTTGCGCACTGGCCCACGTCGCCTCGTGTCCTGCTTCAGAATATTGATTAAATAATCTGAAAATTGTATGAAATCTACTTCAAAGTACTAAAAATAAACCTGATATTGTTGATCGGCTGACCTCCTGAGTCTTGCCATGTCCATCTGTCCGTCTGTGTTTCTGTGATCACGATAACAGCCATAATTTTAGAGCTATCATAACGAAATTCAATATATAAGGTTTTTATTTACAAATAAATAAAAGCTTGCAATGAGCAAAATCGGATGAAAATGACGCCTATCTCCCATACAAAGTGATGTCATCATAACAGTAAAATATTTATAAATTACAAAAAACTAATGTTTTAATGTGTTATTGTTTGCATAAGCTGCGTTCCTTTCACCTTAATCGCGATAACAAATTTTCTCAAAGGAACGTAAAAAAAAACGACTCGTAGAGTGCACTACCGTTGCAGTCAAAGTTAAATTCAAACATACAATCATGTTACAATAACTATTAAGTGTCATGAGAACGTGTGTCGTTCAAAACTGTTGTGAACTATTATGGAAGCGATAAGGTATCGTGAACGATGGTTTTCTCTGAATGTATTTGACTTTAAGCGTCAGGAAAATTGTAAATTGTTAAATTTAATTATTATTATTATGCAATTATATAAATAATTTAAGAGCAATTATTGGCTCCGCTGAATGCGGCCAATGTGTGTGACACACGCGGTTTATTTTATTTTGTTTTGTTTAACATTCGATGGTCGCAGCTCGTGAGAAAATAGGTAGCTGTCAAGGCTATCTAATAGTGATTGTATCATGCAAACAATTAATTCAAAAAATGAAATGACAGCTCATAAAAATATACGACACCTGATTATTTTGAAGTGAATGGAACGCAGCTATAATCTTTAATAAATATAAAGGATCCTGAGTTTCAAATGTGAAATGTTTGTATAATACCACAGCTTATAAAACTAACGTCACCAAAATAATACATTCAAAACTTCGAATAAACTAAAATACGGTCGTGGGGTTATTTTAACTTCGGTCCAGTCGAAGATATATCTTTACTAGTTTTTATTGTTTTCGCTCATCGATATTGATTTATAATAGTAGTTAGCTTTGTAGCTTTTTTTATAACATAAAAAATTGTCTACAGTCTTACAAATTACAAATAATAAAACATAAGAACGTACAAGATATTAACTATATTTTTTGTATCATAAAAAGATTATCTTCCTATGCCGTTAAAACCAAATATTAATTTTAATTTCTGGAATATTGATATTCTATTTGATATATCTCATTTACGAAATGTACTAAGAGAGCTCTTATATTTTCTGCTGTATTAGAAGATCGTCTTGCGATTGGCCTTAACGAAAGAAAAGAAGGTCTAGCATTTCTTCGTACTGCTGATACATCGAAAAATTCCTCATATATGATTTCTCTTCGATATGAAGCACTGTTTTTTCTAAAAAAGTTGTGAAGATAAACACATGCTAAAATAGCCGTGGTGGCATTTGTTGGTTCCAATAGAATTGGTTTTCGCAGGACTCTAAAGACTGCAGATAGTATTCCAAAAGAGTTTTCTACTACCATTCTTGCCCTCGACAGCCTGTAGTTGAATATTCTTTTTGGACTATTTTTTTCGTGGCTTCCAGGATATGGTTTCATTATATGTTCTTGAAGTGGAAACGCATCATCACCAACAAAAAAATACGGAATTGGTTCAGCCATTCCAGGTATGATTTCACTTGGAGGTAGATTTAGCTCGCTTCGTTGCAACTTTTTAAAAAAGTCCGTATTTCTTAAAACTCCACCATCTGAAATTCGTCCCTGACTTCCCACGTTAGCGTAAATGAAATTGTAGTCTGCGTCTACAACGGCCATCAGCACTAAACTAAAACATTTCTTATAAGAAAAATATTCAGTGCCACTTCTTATTGGAGCTTGTATTACGCAATGCTTGCCGTCAATCGACCCTAAGCAGTGTGGGAAGTTCCATTTATTTAAAAAAGTCTGAGAAACAGATTTCCATTCGTCCGGTGTTTGAGGTACCTGTAATCATATCGATTAGAAATTAATTTTAATTATTTTTACATTTAAATTGAGGAATATTTATAACATAAATTTTTTATAAAAAAATAGTCAACCATATTTTATTTATATTTATAGCAAACTTTAGTCGAAGACAACATTGAAAACTTGAACACCATCTTAGACCCTGAAACTGAGAGTTCTTCACAAGCACCAAAGCGCAAAAGAATGAGAGCGGAAGAGGACCCAAGAATTGAAGCTGCATTAGATGTCATGAAGTCGATTGCAAATAAAAATAGAAAGGATGCAAGCGATCTGTTTGGAGCTCACATCGCTGAGAAGCATCGAAAATATAGCGATCACGTCAAAAGTGTTGTAGAGCATAAATTTGCACAAATTTTGTACGAAGCTGACATGGGAAAATATGATATACATTCGAGCTCGCCTGCTATCTCAAACATTCTGTCACCAATTTTAGTGTCTACTCCCCAATGTTCTCCATCAGCGTCGAGATCATATTTTAATAGTAATAACTTTTTAACCAAACAAAGTTCCATGGTATCGCAGAGACAACGCCATTTTAGTGAAGCTTCTTATTACAGTCCATCGCCAGAGAATCAAACACATCCAGAGACTCAAACACGGGCAGAAACGTGCCAAGGCGAGTCCATTGTGGACTTCATCAACAACTTCGACATCGACGAAGAAGCACAATTTGATGTAGTTGATTAACATAATTTATTTTACAGGATTTATTTAAGAACTTCGGATGAAGTAAGTTATGAAAGAAGGTAACAACAATAACTCTGTTTATAAAGTCAATCACACAGCATTAGTCTGCTGCATTACCTGTTGTGTTATTGACTTTATAAACAGAGTTGTAGTTGTTGCCTCTTTCACAAATTACTTGCCCTAAAGCTCTAAATTAAATCTTGTAAAATTCATTATAGGGCACAATTAGCATAAATTAGTAACTAATAAATAATTAATTTTAATTAATTTAATTTAATATAATATGAAACTTTGTAAAAATTTCACATGTGTTCAAAATGTTATTTCACTTTTTAATTTATTATATTGTTTAATAATGTAAATAATGAAATTTCTCACGATTCATCAAAAAATGTAGCTAAGTGATGAAATTGTCTTCCATTCATAATGTAAAATAAAAGAAACTGCGGCAAATATTGCAAATAATGATTATTTTTTGTATTTTTTTAGATTTTCAGATATTTTTTAATCTCTATTAGAAGCAACAGGCCTGTAAACAATAAAAGGTAAAGTGACTAGTAAAACACTAAAAATCATTGTCATATAAAGAGGGTATATAATAACTTATAAATATAAAAACTTTGTTAGAATAACTTACCTTCACATAATCTTTCAAGCAAGTTATAATAGCCTCGCAAACTTCAGGAATTATAAACGATAGCGACGGTTTTGAAATTCGTGATAAAAACATTAAACTTGCGTATGAGTCACCTGTTGCCAAAAATCTCAAAGTAACAGCAAGCTTTTGCCTTGGAGTTATGGCATCTCTATAATTTGTGTCTTGCTTTGTTATTTTGGCTTCAATCGTTTTAAGCAAACTTTCAAAAACATCATCATTAATGCGACAAAAGTTTTTAAACCTCCCATCTTCTGCATTAACGCTTAGTTCGTTCAAAAGAATCTCGGTATTTTGATGTTTTCTTTGAATCAAAAAATTTGAAACCCAGCTGTTTCTTTCTTTCCTTTCCTTTTTTTGCAATAAACTTTTCACTAAAATAAATGCAGCACTAGCCATTATTTCATCATCAGAATCCATTTCTTAAATGTAATTGTAATGCAGATTATTTGCTATTAATAATTATTAATTAATAAATTATAATTAATTTACAGTTTTTATCAATTTAAATATAAAATAAAACCACGATTTTATTATACTCAATGCTTGCAAGGCAAATTTGTTGAGAAACGGAGTATAAGTTTTAGTACTAATATAAAAATAAGGAGTTATCAACCCTGCATTCCTTGATGTTCGGCTAAATTCACAAATTGCTGTTTACACCGCCTGAACGAACAAGATGGCGGCCAATGTTTGTTCGCGATTGATGTTCGTGCGGTCTAAACAGTACTCCGAACGAAGAATTTATTGCAATAAATTGTTCGCGATAAATTTTTCGTTCGTTCAGGCGGTCTAAACCCACAGTAAGAGAGCATGCAAGTGGCGTTCAGTGGAAGCCAGTTGGCAGGGAAAGTACAGAGCAGAATACATGCAGGTAGTGGCAGGCAATTGGATGGGGCATTAACATGTCATTGAATGCAAAATATTGGTTTCTTTGAAATATTTTATCTATTTGATATTTTTTTATTCAAGTAACAGTTTTTGGTCCTTGGGTTTGTCGATTTTATCGATTCACCTAAATTTTGAACGGCTTTGATGTTGTGACATACAAATTTGAGTGAGATTTTTCAAACATAAATTTCTAAGTTGTTTTTTAAAAAAGTTTATCTTCAGTATATCAGGTGTAAGCAAACCCAAACAAAGAAAGGAATCCACTCCTGTGGGTATAAAAGCATTGCCACCAATAATACCAGAGATTACGTGTGCGAACAGTTTTATTGAAAAGAATGGTGAGTTTTAAAATTATTGCTTAATAAAAACATAGTCGAACACGCAAAAAATAATCAGATTTCCCAAACGAAATTTGACAGAGAAACGTTTGTACCGTATAATCAGTTAAAGTTTTTAATTAAGATGATGAATTCGCTGGTCCCTCATCCTTCCCAGAATCAAAAAATTGTGCATCAGACGAGGATAGTGAGGATCCGATTGCTGGAAAAGATTGATTTGTTCTAGGATCTCCGGTATCAACATCTGAAGTCTTCACCTCAATTCTAGCATACGTTTTACGACACAAGCTAAGCGGTTCTGCATTAAGCAGTTTGTTGGAATTGATTGATTCCATCCATATGCCCTGAAACGCCCATGTCCACTTATGTCTTTAAAAAACATTTCATAAAAATAAATTTCGCTATTGAGTGTACGGCGCACTGTAACAACTATTACAGACCAGTAAAAGGAAATGCGAGGAATATAATAGCATAGACGAATTCGGATATCTGCTCACCTTTTCAATAGGGGCACAGCCGCAAGCAATTATTTCACGCCCAAATTTCTGCAAACAAGTGCTCACCATTTTAGCAGAAAAAATAAAATGTTGACAGGCTTGAAGATTCATGAATAACCCCAGGACTTTATCATTAGTGTGGTATTTTGACGGAGCAGCACTCTATTTAACTTATACTATTAACTAGATTTTTATGTAGTAATTAGCAAATGCACTAAAAATTATTCAAAACCGACGGTCGTATCCAATATTGAAGTCACTCTTGTACACCAGTGTATTGGATCTTCTGAAATACGGTAAATTACGCCACAATGTATTAAAAAATGAATTTTGCATTACATGTTAATGATATTTCTTATGTTTTGTGTTCCACCAAATATTATTCTTAGTGTTCCACTTAATATGATTGAAAACGAATAAAGCACCTTCACCTTTATAAATTTTTAAATAACGTTTATTTATGCAAACTTTCGGCAAAAAAAAAATTAATTGTAACTGTCAAGTTCACATGTTAAATGTCAAAAGGTTTTCAAAAATTTCAAGTAAAAGCCAGTAAAAAGTTAGAGCTCAGAAGAGTTCGACAGAATAAAAGCTTCTTCCAGTATAAAACGAGATAATTCTGTCGTCTAGTAAGCAAAACATTTTTAAGCTGCTAGATTATTTCAATTGGATGCCAATACAATGCTTGTTTTTAATAGCGATGCTTGTTTTTAATAGAGTTCATGTGCCTGCCAGTAAAGGCGAAATCATTCTGTTCTGTAGAAAACAAAACTTTTAAGCCTGCCGAAATATTTCAGTTCAATGCCAAAATAATGGTTTTATTCAACAGAGTTCATATGCCTGACGTTATAGTGCGTAGGAAGGCTGCTGCTGAAAAAAACAAAAATGTTTGAGCTGCTTGAACATTTCAGTTGCCGTCCAATACAATGCCGTATTTCGACACACTGCCTTCTACTGACTGTTCCATGCCTTCATGCTGCTACTTTGTGGCAGCCTTTTTTGATAAAAAGTAAACTGGGTGCCACCACATTTCAGCATACTGCCACAACTCTGCTCATTTGCCACAATTATGCTGGTATAATGCCATTTCCCAGTCGAATATCTTGTCTGGGGTAGGTTAAGAAGTCTATTTTTTAAATTTTAAAAACTTTCTCCTTACTTTTTATTATTATTATTTATTAACAAAAATCATCAGAAAAGTAAGAACAAAGTTCTTTTATAGCACAACTTAAATACATTCAATATAAGTATAATAACAACTGTATCATAATAAAGTATCATGTTTGCTAATGCAAAATTTCGATTAATTTTAAGGGACAACAACTTCAATATTTTCATGATTGTTTTAATTCGCCGACACTTTGTGTTTTCGTCGAAGCACTTGTTGATTTCATTTTACATGATTTCATATTTCATGGTGGCAGCAACATGAAAATCATTATGATGTCATGTCAACAAACACACATTAGTTTTGCAGAGTAGAATCATTATGATTTCAAGAATAATCAGTATGAAATCCAGTAAAATCAAAAGTTAATCAACATGATTTTATGTAGAATTATTACATCATATACCTGCAGTGAAAAATCGTTCTAGCTATGAATTAAACAAGTTAACTCACTAGTTAAAATAAAAATAGTTAAAAAAATACTTGATGTTAAACTAGTGAAGTCCTACTAACCAAAAAGTTACTAGATAAGTTACTATCTGTATTCCAAGATCTGTAATCATAAATACAAGCTGTTTTACTAGTTATAAAAGAACAAGTTGCTTAATTAATAGTTAACTAACTATGTAGTTGCATTTTGACTAGGTAAAAAAAAGACAGTTTCGACAGTATCGTAAGTATAGACGTAGAATTCCTTTTTATATAGTAATAGAGAAAAATTCTGGTTTTTTTTCATTTGTATTTTTCAAAACTATTTGAAAGCGTTTCATCTTCTTAATAAAAATAATTCAAAACAAATTTGTTGTTGTTGTTGCCTTCTTCAAACTAGCTTGATCTAAAAACTTACTTACTTCCTTAGTTGGCGCTACAACCGTATATCGGTCTTGGTCCATCTAAGAATTTGCGCCAGCCATTTCTGTCTTTTACTTGTTGGCGCCAGTTGGAAATTCCAAGCTTCGTCAGGTTGTCCTCTACTTGGTCTTTCCAACGAAGATGCGGTCGTCCTATTCTGCGTTGACCGCCGCTGGGTATCAAATCGAATGTTTTCTTCACTGGAGCATCGTCTTTCATGCACTGAACATGACCAAGCCATACATACAGTTCATCATTCCACCGTATTCGGTACTCGCCATTGATGCAGATTGGTCCGTAGATCTTGCGAAGAATCTTTCTCTCGAATGCTCCTAAAGTCTTTTCATCTAAACTGCTCAGCGTCCAGGCTTGTGATGCATAAAGTAGGACGGGCATGATGAGCGATTTATAGAGCGTGATTTTCGTTCGTCGAGAGAGGGCTCTGCTTCTCAATTGCCTACTGAGCCCAAAGTACCACCTGTTGGCAAGAGTTATTCTTCGTTTGATCTCAATGCTGATGTTGTTGGGTGAGTTAATGCTGGATCCCAGATAAACGAAGCTCTTCACAACCTCGAAGGAGGTATTGTCAACGGTAACGTGGGTTCCAAGACGCTGGGACTGTTTGTTGACACCAAGTATTTCGTCTTATCTGCATTTACTGCCAGACCCATTCGACTTGACCCTCTTTCTAATCTGGAAAATGCTGCACTGACTTCGAGAGTATTATTCGAGCGCAAGCAGCATAACACTCTTGTAGAATATTGTGCCACTACGTCTTAGATCAGCAGCTCGGATGATCTTTTCCATCATTAGGTTGAAAAAGTCGCACGATAAGGAATCTACTTGTCGGAAACCTCTTTTGGTAATAAATGGTGGGGAGAGGTCCTTCCCGATTTTAACTGCGCTGCTGGTGTTGCTCAGTGTCATCCTGCAAAGTCGTATTAGTTTTGCAGGAATACCAAATTCAGACATGGTAGAGTACAGTTGCTTCCTTATTGGGCTGTCGAAGGCGGCTTTATAGTCGACAAAAAGATGGTGGTTGTCGACTTGTTTTTCTTGAGTCTTCTCCAAGATTTATCGTAGCGTGAAAATCTGGTCGATGGTGGACTTTCCAGGTCTGAAGCCACACTGATAAGGTCCGATCAGTTCGTTTACAATGGTCTTCAATCTTTCACATAAAACGCTCGACAGGACCTTATATGCGATATTAAGAAGGCTTATCCCACGGTAATTGGCACAGATAGTGGGATCGCCTTTCTTGTGGATTGGGCAGAGCACACTGAGATTCCAATCGTTCGGAATGCATTCTTCCGACCATATTCTGCATAGAAGCTCGTGAATGCATTTAAGTAGAGCTTCGCCTCCGTTCTTAAACAGCTCAGCAGGTAAGCCATCAGCTCCCGCGGCTTTGTTTTTTTTTAAGCCGAGCTATAGCTGTCAGAACTTCATCATAGTCGGGCAGCGGAACCTCAACGCTGTCATCCAAAATTGGGGTTTCCGGAATATTATCTCTATTGGCGGATTGTTGTCAGCGTCGCCATTTAGAAGCTTCCCTCCATAACGTCAGTGTACTCTGGACATCTGGACTTGATCTAAAAAGCTCATAACTAAATTCATGTAAAAATTTGTTTTGTTTTTTAAAAAGTTTTCGTTTGATATTTTTAGTGATGAATTTGTTGCTCTTGTTCATTTTTTATGTTGGTTAAAACTAAATTTAATTCAAAGATATGTTTAATAAATGGAAATAAATATCGGAAAAATTTAAATTAATTATTTTTCCTGTAGTAAAAAGCATATACATTAGGGCGGGTAGATTTAAAAATCGGACTCGATTGGGGCACTCTAAATAGGTCAAAGAGGGATTTTTCAAAATTTGACCCTACGGAAAAGTTGGGGCATTATAATTCGTTTTAGAGGCATAGTTCCTAGGGCAAAGTTTCTTATTTTGATCCCTAGAATACGATTTTCACTGAGCAATGGGCGATTTTTTGCCTCCCCACAAATCGACCCGGCCTAACATACATATATTTTATTACATATATATTACAAAAGTAATTTAAAATTAAAATATTACTTAACAAAATATATTTTTAATACGGAAAAATATAATGCATAACATAAATAATTCGAATGTATTATCTATCCATATATATAAAACAGGATGTGTGTATGTATGTAACGTATGGACTCCAAAACGGCTGGGCCGATTTTGATGAAATTTCAGGGAATCTTCAGAATATTAAGGCGGGTGACAATGTGAAGTCTGATTTTTTATTTTTGGTCTGTGGGCGGAGGAGCGTGGCAAAATCAAATTTTTTAATATTGTACCACCAATGACATATACATATATTTATTTTTTTGCTTTTTCCCATTTTATTTTATTTTTTTTTTAAAGCCGTTGTCATGTTCTTCAAAACGAGATAGCAAACTCTTAAATCAGTTATGTAGTTCCGAAGATATTTACAAAAACCTATGTTAATCCAATGATCAGTTATGATCCAATATCATAATTTTAAAACTTTCGAAATGTTGCATTCAAAAATCCGAGTTTTCGGTTTATTTACAAAATATTTACATCATTCGATAACACCAGATATTTCGCGCTTACTAAGGTGCAACATTGTACAATAAGTTAAAAATCTATATACATAAAAATTAATGTCTGTCTGTCTGTTTGTTTGTTTGTGCTTTATAGGAAGCCAAACTCTTGGACCGATCTTCCTGAAAATTTCACAGCATGTTACTATGACTCTAGAAGGAATAATAGGCTATATGAAGTTTTTATTGGAAAAAGGGGCGTGACACCTCCCATATAACCCAAAAATATAAATCGCCATATTTTGGACATTTTTTGACCTACGTCGATGATATTTGGTACATATGGTATTGGCATAATAAGAAATACGTACCAGGAGAAAAGAGGGTGAGACCACGTCCATTTTTAGGAAAATTAAAAATCGAAATATAGTCTTAACTACTGGACCGATCGTCATTAAATTTTCACAATAGGATAATTTAAAATCGTCATATCTTGGGCATTTTTTGACCAACGGCGGCAGTATTTGCTATATATGGTATTGGCATGAATAGAAATACGTGCCAAAAAAAAGTGGGCGGAGCACGCCCCTTTGTTTGCGATATATTGGAGGCTGGACCTGTTAACCGATCTTAAATTTTCACAGCGTGCAGCTTTGACTCAGGAATACTTATTACATGATAATATTTTTCGACCATGCACACTTCTGCACCTACTTTTTTACTACGTTTATTAACGGCTTTACCTCAAATTTAAAATACATATTAATTAAAATAGTGGGGTAGCCCCATTCTCTTTCTCCCACAACTGTCTGCAAAACAGCTGATTTTGTAATATGTGTTAATTAAAATAGAGAGTAGGGTGCTCACTTGCGGAGAGCAGGTGACCAAAACAGTCAAAACGAAGTTGCATACAAAATCTGCAACCAATGAGAACTAATATGAAAGCAAAGATTGGCAAAAATACCAAAATGGCTGAGTTTGACAGTTATGGTCACTAAGAAAGAGAACACATTCAGCCCTAATACTACCTTGTCTAGTGCATGATTCAACTATTTATTAGGTAGCCGCGCACATAACCCATTTTCTCATGAGCTGCGGATGAAGAACGTCAAACAAAAAAAAACATAAAACGAACTTTATTTTTAAACGAGCGTTAAGCAAAATTTTTCTTTATTATTATTTCAAAATTTTATAATTTTGAGCTTCTGACCACGGATTCGGATTCAGCGACCTATTTTTGGTGTACCATTTTTTTTGCCAGCCCCGAATTCATAAAAATACAAAAAATGAAGGTGGCAACCCTGTCCACCGTCTTGAATTTTAAAATTCTGACTTTAGATTCGAAATCAGTAACTTCCTAACACTGTTAATTTATGTTTAAAATTCTTAAAAAAACATATTATTAGGTGGCAACCCTATTATTTCAAAATTTTATAATTTTGAAATTCTGACCATGGATTCAGATTCATCGACCCATTTTTGGTGTACAATTTTTTTTGCCAGCCCCGAATTCATAAAAATACAAAAAATTAAGGTGGCAACCCTATCTACCATCTTGAATTTTAATCTTCTGACTTCAGATTCGAAATCAGTGACTCCCTAACACTGTTAAATGGTGTTTAAAACTCTTAAAAGCATTTTATTAGGTGGCAATACTGTGTTAAAAAAAAGGTGGCAACCCTAACCTCCATCTTAAATTTTAAAACTGTGACATTATATTCGAAATCAAATATGTTGTCAGAATTTCAAAATTAAAGGAATTCGAAAAAATACCCAAAATCTAGGTGGCAACTTTATCCGCCATCTTGAATTTTAAATTCTGACATCAGATACGAAATCATCTACCCCTAAAACTGCCAACCACGAAGACCACAGAACCCTTAAAAGTCATAATACGCCTAATCTTTCCTACACAAGCTCATTGAATTTTTGGATACTTGCTTTAAATTCAATTAATTGGATACTTGCGAGCTTACAAACATTTGCCGATCGTTTCAAGGCTTTTCAAGCTACTGCCCGACAAAGTAAGTCTAAACAAGCCAAGCCAACGAGCAAGCATGAATATGACTTGCATCGGTTTGGTGTTTTTGCAAGCTGGCTAAAGCTTGCTTTTTCAAGTTTGGATACATAATTAAATTCAAGTACTTGAAAAAGCTTAACTTCAAGTTGACTTCAAGACACTGCCACTGCAGCTCTGGTATGATTCCACTTTTGAGCATTGTGTTCAAACTTTCTAGCTTCTCAGCTGTTGGTTCATATTCTTCATCATCTGGCACACATGGATAGCTTCAGATTCTTTGAGAAATAATCGACCGCTGTCTAAACTAGAGCTGCACAGCTGCCCGCTTAAGCTGAGTCACTCAAACTCGGCGTAAAATAAGATAAAATGTAAAAAAATATATCATGGCACAAAACATATTCTTTGCCTTCCAAAAATACACAACTTGTAATGTATATTTCTTTTATTTCGAACATACGTATTTGCAGCTGCTGAGGTTGTTCTATTTTTTCACTTCAACATTTTTAGTATTGGTTATGTTTTCAGTTATTGACAATGGCCGATTTAAATCGCTTTCTGTTTGAGTAAATTTTTTGACAGTTTAGAGCCCGAACAGAACCAAAACGGATGTCGGATGGCGGGCCTCTCTCTACGAAATCTGCTGAGAACACGTCCAGAATAGGAGCGGTTGTCGGATCACCGTTGCATTTCATTTTGGGAATGATACAAATTATTTTATATTATGCTTTGAATTCACATGAATACAACACAGGCACAAAAAAAGAATGTCAGATCATAGTAAAAACTAAGAAAATAGCACTGAACGTACCCAATTTTTAGCAAAAATATGGCAACATTTAGGTCACTCAGAGAAAGATCTGCTAGCCGTCAGAGAAAAATTAGAATAGATTCTATTCTGGCGTTTTCCCGTCAGGCATTTCTACGGCGCACAGAGGAGTATTTCATCATAAAAGTTGCTCAAAATTATTTTATTGTTTTTATCGATTTAAAATATAATAAAAAGCCGTTTAGGATATTTATATTTTATTTAAAACACCAGAAATAGAAAAGAAGAACAATACAAAATAACATACAGATGAATTATTTAAATTGATTTCCGTTCCATTCGTCCTCGTCTTCACTGTAAGTATTTCTAAAGTCAATTTCTTCCAGTAACAAGAGTTTTAGTGTCTCGCTAGAGAAAGGCATACTATTTTGTTTGAACCTTTTTCTTATACTGCTCAAGAAAGGATCAGAACTGAGCAGAAGTCTGTTCAAAATGTCTCTGTTACAGCTTTCTCGGGAAAACTTTCTTGCATAATTCTGGCGATAAGTGCGGAAGTGTTTATTTCGGGCCTCAGCTGCCTCTTCTGATAGTTGACCAATAGGTAGTATAGCATGGTCGATTATTGTGGCACCATGTCTCAAAACTTTATGCATAGTGGGCGTCATTGGATACCACCCATACATTTCGATGTAAAGTGTTTCTTTTGCAAATTTTTCAAATTTTCTTGTATCAATTTTGTATCCACTAGACAAAGCCTCTAAAATGATATTACATTTTTCTATAAGATTGATGTCTACTCCTGTGTTGGATGACGAAGTTTGAGGATTTGAGAAAAATCTTCTTGACGTATTCCCGTCATTAGTATTTCTGAAACCAGCTTTGGGAATATCTACCAACAGTCCCATTTCTTCTTTGAATGCGTTTTGTATTTTCTGCTTTGTTTCAGCCACAATTTGTTTATCTTCTAGCGTCCTCGACTGCCATTTCTTGATGGGTAATTTATAGGACAAATGAAGTAAGGATTCAAAAAATCTTATCCTTGCGTGCAATACTGATAGTCCAAATTTTAGAGCATCGGGGTTTTCTATAGTTTCTATATTTGGATTGTTGAAATATTTAGACGTTTTCCCGCAAATGTAGCATCTCATAGTCGATGCCGTGTTTTTCGCCGCATTACAAACCTTTGCATCGATCATTGTAAGCGCCAATGTGTGCTTTATTTGAAGTATACCACCTGGAGCTTTCGGTATTTCAGTCATTCTTAAGTTCTTTATTTGATCTTCCACATAAAGAATTTCTTCATTTGTGATGTCTTTAGTTTCGCGAATAAAGCGGATACGTATTGGCCGGCAATATCGTGTAGAAGATGGTACTGGATTTTGCCAAATAATCTTCTTTTGGTCATCAATATGGCATATGAGACGTAAGGGCACAAATGAACTCTGGAAAATGTTTGCGTCACTATCTGTACTGTTTTCGAATTTTTGTTTGAATGTTTGTTGTTGCGAGCCATCACATCCCCATTTTGATATGAGCTCTAAATTGTCTTTTTGGTTTTCATTTAAGGTTTCAAAGACTTCATTTAAATACTCACACAACCGCATAGACGTGTGATCAAGAAGATCTTGAAGGTTAATTTCAGAACACGTTTCTGTGACTTTGATCGACTCTTTTCGTGGATAACACTCCAGTTTTGCTTTATTTAGAAGTGAATAACAAGGATAAATATTCTTGTTTGCTTGTTGAATTACCTCGTATTGCTTTCGCGCCACATCAGCTTCCACAAAAATTGACATTGCTTCTGATGGAGTATGCTTTTTGATAATGTTCTTTTTTGGAGTATCACTTTTTCTTTACTTTAGATGCGTCACTATGTCCTTCAGCACGCAGACTCATTTGGGCAGCATATGTTAACTGATCGCAAGGTATTTTTTCTCTTAAAGCCTTTGTTTTACGCCTCTTCGTTGGCGAACTCGAGTCGTTAAAATTTTTTGGTGGCCGGCCGGGCCTTTTTACAGTCCAGTTCGGTATTTTTTTGTTATGTGCGGTCATCCATTTTTGTTTAAATTGAAACTTGAAGGTATTTAAGACAAGTTTTAGTGAACCTTGCTGTTTTTCAGGGCATTTGGTAATATTTTTAAGATGGCCTTCTAAGAACACAAATTTGTCATAAAGTTTCTTCTTCGAACATTGTTTCAAGACTTCGTAGCGTGATTTTCTGGTCATATATTTCACCGTTGTTTGAAATTCTGAAATGAAAATGCAAAAAAATTATTCTCTGAAAATAAATGTTTTTGTCATATTGGATAAATAAAAAAAAGGCAATTACTTGCGGGAACTTTTTTCAAGAACATTAACAAAAATAGCTAAGTTTTACGTTACACACACAATCATAACTTAATTGGACTTAATTGATACAGGAAAACGCTTTTGAATATAGAGTTTTAAATAAAAAACATAACACTTTTAGTCTCGAATGTTTTCGATGAAAAATGATATTTTCTAAAGTACAATACATAAAATTAATATTACTTAATAAAATACGTACCTTCCTCTTCAGATTCCATTTGAACTTTTATAAGATTTCACTAAAGGCAAATAAAAAAAAACACCGTTTGAAATATGACGTTTCACTTGGAGGGATAAACAAATACAAATACAAATGAGCACGCGGTAGCTAGGTTATGGCTGTTGTTTTGATTGGATAAAAGCACATGACGACATGAAAGTCATGGTTTACTGATGTAACCTTTATTAAACTTTAACAACATACATATAAAGTGAGACTTTGGAAAAATTTTGTAATCGACTTTTGATCGACTTTTTATTAGAAATACTCCTCTGTGCGGCGGCTTAAATCCCAAACAGAATCAAAAGTCGGTACGACCGGCGATCCTCTCTGTTCGCCAGACACACAGAACCCGTCCAGAATGAAAGCGATTGCGACTGACGATGCAGGGTTGCTTTTATATAGCATAGTTTTGTTAGCAGCTCTTTGGTGATTTCTTAAAGAAATTTACTGCATAAGACAAACTTGCAGAATATTTTTAAGCGAGTCTGTCTTGTAATCGTCAACAACATACTTGAAGAATATTCTTTAACTCATCTGCATTGTGTTCTTCAACATTAAAGAAGCAAAAAGAACAAAGGAAACTGAGAGCTCGCGATAACTCTCCTCTCTTGTGTTTCTTGTCGAAAATTCCTTAACGCGTCTGTCTTGTGCTCGTCAAAGAAAAAAAAAAAACAAAGTAACAAATCAGAAACACGTGTATTGTACGCGGTTGAACAAAACCAAAATGCAAAAAAACTTCCTTGTCGGCCTTTGTGGTCTAGTGAAGAGTGCGCCAAACTATTGACTCAGGGGTCCCCGGTTCGAGTCCGGTTTCGGGCATGATTTTTTATGCTTTCTTTACTACATTTAAGAATTATTGAAACAAAAAATTCATAACTGAATTGTGGAAACTAGTCTCGGTTATAAGCATTTTAAATTTTTTAAAAAACTTGCGGTTTTCACTTCATAAACAAAATTTCATTAACTTTCTTAATATTTTCATGAACGAAGTTTCCTAAACATTTCGGTCTTCACTTCATTAACGAAATTTCATTAACTTGCTCTCTCTTTTCGCTTACGAAACTTATACAACGTTCTGCATTGCGTTCTTGCATGAATTTGGAACATTTTTATGAGATTTTTGTCAATGAAATGTATAACCGAATCAGCATATTTCGTCAATGAATCGGAAAAATTACGCATGATTCTTTTAAGATTTCTTTAAGAACGGAACTACTGGGAATATGTGATTATATATGTACATTTTACATACATATTAATAACAACAATAACAGCGGCAAAATAACAAATGACAGGATTGCGAAACAAACAAACAACAACAATAACATCAGCATAAGCAGCTATTGAAGCAGCTTGTGTATATCTTATACGAATATATGAATGTTTTTCTTCTTAGATTTTGCTGTTTTGTGACTTTACTACGGAAGTGACAAAACCCAAAAGTAAATATTTGTTTCATTCGTACTCTAAATGATATGTTGGCATACATTTGTTCCTTGTGCGATGAATATTTAATTCTGCAGGTAAACCCCAAAGTATCGGTCTTGAATGGCTTAGGAGATAAAATTCACCAAAGTTTTAAGATTCAGTGCAAAATATGAAGTGTGTAAAAAAAGAATGAAATATCGCACAAAATAAAAAAATTATATGAAATTTTATTAAATAAAAAGATCATTTTATATAGAAGTACTGTAGGCAGCGAAGCCGGTGTTGGACTTACTGAGAGTTGTAATCCCTAAGCAAAATGGCGCATAAAAGTTGTCCAACACCCTCCAAATTTTGACTTACCGTAAATAACCGGTTTGACCTCTTACACTAGGCGCCACCCATTTTGTGATCCACATGCCACTAATTTTTTCTTATGGACATTGAGGTTTGGTCTAAAATAACCCTTATGTAAAAGCCTGATTTTAATTATTCAACCGTATTTTTGACAATCTGGAAAAAATCATAAATAAATAATCAAATAAGTTGTGCATATAATTAAGGACACTTGAGTTTTCAACATTTTATTTAGTATATTTTATTATTTTGTCAATATTTTGTAGCAAAACCATTATTGTCAATTACTATTTGACATTTGCGAGGCATAGACTCCACTAAATTATCACAAACACTTTTAGAAGGCGCTTCCCAAACTTTTTATGTTTTATCGTACAGCTCATCAAAGTAACCTATCTTAAGCAAGCTCACTTGTTTTTTACAACCTACCAAGATTTCAATTGGATTGAGGTCAAGACTACAAGATGGCAAGTCCAAAACAGTAACTTGATTATCTGAAAACAACTGCTTGACCAGTCGAACGGTGTGCTCAACAGGTCATTGTCCTGTTGAAATATGCATCACATTGTCCAAAATTTCAATATATTGAAACCGGTTCATAAGACCCTAAATTTTTTGTAGTGGGCCGACACCACGTAATGATACCCCAGCACCCAAAAGCGTAATGCTTCCTCCACCATGCTTCAGTGTAGATCGGGTGTACTTTCGCGACAAACTCCTTTGACCCTGAGCTCCTTTTTCTGAAAACAATACTCTCTTCCACTCTTTTGTTCCCCAATGACGATACTTTTTAGCGAACTCAAGTCTCTTCTTACGTTTGCATTTAAATAATAGAGACTTCTTCTGTGAAATCCTTCCAAAAAGTCCGGCTAAGCGCAAACGTCTCTTAACAGTGTCTACGGATGGTGTTGCTTAATTTTTCGCCATAAATAGCCACTCGTACTTCGTCTGCAGATTTATGCGGATTTTTTTTAGATTCCCGGGCAATGAGAGTATCTTCCCGAGTAGTAGTAAAACGGCTTCTTTGTTTGCGTTGCATCTTTTCTGCAGTCGATTTTTTTTTTAAATACTGAAGAGCATTACCTAGCATGGTTTTAGAAACTTTTAAGGCAGCTGCGATTTGTCGACATGATCTTCCTGCATGATCTTGGTGCATCTGAATAATGATTTTAGAGGTGCTGACGTCAGAAGATTTAGTTTGCCCATTGTAAACTACCAAAAATAACTCTAATAATAACTTGTAACTATAAATGTACATCAAATCTTACTTACTTACTTAGTTGGCGCAACAACCGTATGTCGGTCTTGGCCTCATCTAAGAATTTGCACCAGCCATTTCTGTCTTTCACTTGCTGGCGCCAGTTGGAAATTCCAAGCTTCGTCAGGTTGTCCTCTACTTGGTCTTTCCAACGAAGATGTGGTCGTCCTCTTCTGCGTTGACTGCCGCTGGGTACCGAATCGAATGTTTTCATCACTGGAGCATCGTCTTTCATGCGCTGAGCGTGACCAAGCCAGCGAAGCCGCTCGATTTTAATGCGCTTGACTATATCGATGTCGGCATACAGCTCATACAGTTCATCATTCCACCGTATTCGGTTCTTGCCACTGACGCAGATTGGTCCGTAGATCTTACGAAGAATCTTTCTCTCGAATGCTCCTAAAGTCTTTTCATCTAAACTGCTCAGCGTCCAGGTTTGTGATGCAAAAAGTAGGACGGGCATGATGAGTGATTTATAGTGCGTGATTTTTGTTCGTCGATATCATTAGCAGCATAACACTTTTGTAGAATATTGTGCCACTACGTCTCAGATCAGCAGCTCGGATGATCTTTTCCATAATCTCGTTTTTTAACAAATGGTGGGGAGAGGTCCTTCCCGATTTTAACTGCGCTGCTGGTGTTGCTCAGTGTCATTCTGCAAAGTCGTATTAGTTTTGCAGGAATACCAAATTCAGACATGGTGGAGTATAGGTGCTTCCTTATTGGGCTGTCGAAAGCGGCTTTGTAGTCGACAAAAAGATGGTTGTTTTTCTTGAGTCTTCTCCAAGATTTGTCGTAACGTGAAAATCTGGTCGTTGGTGGACTTTCCAGGTCTGAAGCCACACTGATAAGGTCCGATCAGTTCGTTTACAATGGGCTTCAATCTTTCACATAAAACGCTCGACAGGACCTTATTGCGACCCACAGATAGTGGGATCGCCTTTCTTGTGGATTGGGCAGAGCACACTGAGATTCCAATTGTTCGGAATGCATTCTTCCGACCATATTCTGCATAGAAGCTCGTGAATGCATTTAAGTAGAGCTTTGCCACCGTTCTTAAACAGCTCAGCAGGTAAGCCATCAGCTTCCGCGGCTTTGTTATTTTTAAGCTGAACTACAACTGTCAGAACTTCATCATAGTCGGGCAGCGGAACCTTGATGCTGTCATCCGAAATTGGGGTTTCCGGAATATCATCTCTATTGGCGGATTGTTGTCAGCGTCGCCATTTAGAAGCTTAGAGAAGTGTTCCCTCCATAATGTCAGTATACTCTGGACATCTGTCACTAAATTCCCGTGATCATCCTTGCAGGAAGAGGCCCCGGTTTTAAAACGTTTTTTATTGCTTGCCAACATCAACGATTACCTGACTTAAGAAATTGATAAACACGGTATGACTTTCAGAAGCATAAAACAAGAACATTATGGACTTGTTTTCCGAAAAAATAATTTTTGTCACATCAATCAAAATATGTTTACCTGGAATTGTAAACAAACATTGAAATGATTGTCACAAAAATAGCAATATGTATGATAAACGAAATATGGTCAGAATTGCGAAATATATTTACGGTATATATAAATATGTTTGCTACAATCAAAGTTGAAAAATCTAATTTTTTTACGTGATTACTCCAAGATTGTTGGGTACAAAAGCGAACTTTTAAATAAGATGTTTGGGTTGAAAAATAACCAATTTCACTTAGTCTGATGGGTGGACATAACAAAAGGTGTTGAAGTTAAGTACACGGATGTAATTTTCCGCTACAATTCGCATAGGAATTAAATAAATGTTCAACAATTAAACATTTTTTTTGTTCTTGGGCTTAAAATTTTTATTTTGAAATATCTCGAAAACAAGAGCAACCAAAAAAACGTTCAGCACCATAAGAATCAGCATAATCAAATTTGGTTATCAACCATGTGCCACGTTTGATGAAAAAATAGTGTCCGATTCGAGCACAGTGTAATTATCGCACCATCGGCATTTATAAACCGATCAGTAAAAAATGTTTCAGGACTTATCTTTTTTTCTTGTCGATCTTATGATATTGATCTATTTTGTTTATTAACAATTTCCTTATGTTTTATCTCTCTAAATGAATAAGGTCACTACTATTTGTTTATGTACAGGTATCGCCACCGGTCGAAATTCGACCAACAACCTAAAAAGTAGTGAAAGAAATTAAAACTAGCGTAGCGAATGTTAAAGCGCTGTAGTGTAGATTTGAGAAAATAGAACATTAACAATGTATAGCGTAGATGACACGACTTTAGTATGATCGCATAGAAGTGAACAGAAATCTTGTCATTCCGTAGCTTCACTGGAAGAAACGCTTTGCAAAAATTTGTCCCAAAAATGTTTATATCTCCCAGAATAAACATCTTGAGGAGTGACATGTATGAGCAAACATATTCACCTCCTTTTACTCAGCCTTTTGGCATCCCCGTATAAAAAACTCAATAAATGAAGAAAATTTCCGAAAACAGTACAAAGTTGTTATTACCTCTGAGTTGATTCTTAGAAGAGTGAAATGTGTAAGATGGTCCTAAGCCAGGGCTGGGCATTCTGACACAGTAACATTTTATTTTGTGTTGTTAGTATTGGTGCTCTCTCGAATAGCGCACACTGAGCGAAATAGTTGTCACAATTATCTAGATTTGTAAGTTTGTATATTTATACCCCCACACATACGTAATAATGTGATTATTTACATTGTTTTTAGGTGTTTTGTTTTTATTTTAAAATTATTAAATCCTAATATATACGAATCATTAAAATTATAATAAAAACCTCATAAAATTTAGTGCCAGAAAATTAATGAATACATTTTTAGACCAATCTAAAAAAAAAAAATTCAAAGAATCTTAATAGGCAATATGTATGAATCATATTAAACCTTAATATATACGAATAATATAAAATTCTAAGAAATAAAAAATATTTGCATAAGAATTATGAATAAACAACCCAAAACGTTGGTTTTTTAAGAGTGTACATACAATTTCCGACATAGGTCATCACAGCTTCACCGACAGCGAACTACTGAATTATATTATCTTCTGTTGTGAGTTTTGTGTACATGTGAAAAGTTACGCTCAGAGACCGCTCAGTGAGCTATGGGGCGCCCAGCGCTGTCCTAAACACATCATGGTTGAGCATTTTTCGGTAATCAACATTACATTTTTTTTGTTTAACACTCTTATCATAGATCATAGAAGACTCGGATCATAGATCGCCAATACAAATTTGTTTCTGCTCATTTGTGTATTCCTTAATTAATAATAAAAACAAAAAATGTACGACAGCTTCCCAATCAGACAAACAAGATTGGAATAATCTTTAAACAAGATAAGAAGCGTAAGCATCAAGCTTAGAAAAAGTATTGGATTAAGCCCGCATGATACTTCATTGTTTTGACCAATTTTTATTCATTGACAATGAAAGTAGAGCAGTTTAAATAGTGCTAAAGCTAAAATGCAAGACGTGTGAGTGTAAACGCATATAGTATGAATTGGATAAAAAAATTTACGACAGACAGCATTTTTAATGCGTTGTTCTTGACGTTTCTCTCAATTCGTCACTCGTTAAGTTTTGATCAAATATTAATTGTCAAAAACAAGCTTTAGCTCTTTCTTCCATTGCCAATAAGAATGGAAAGATAAGATAGTAACGTCGCGGAGACATACAAAATTGTGCCAATTGTATGTTTTCATCATTTTCCTACAATATATATCTGTCTAGCCCACGCGCCACTTGTTTTCAGATTTTGAAATTGAACAAAAAAATCAAGTGCCAAACAGGCTTTAGTAATTATAGAACAAACGAAAACTATCCCTTAGAAAAATATTCCTTACTATAAGCTTAATTCAAGTGTTTATTTACAATCGGAAATTAGTATTTCAATAAGCTCAATCCAAGTGTTTTTTACAATTGGAAATTGGTATTTAAATAATTTTTTCCAAGTCTTTATGGTTACTCTTGTCCATATAAAAACACAAATTTTTGGTCTTTATTTGTATTTGTTTAGATATTGTTTAGAATAAGATATTGATTAGATTTAGAATAAGATATTGTTTAGAATAAATAAGATAATGAATTACAATAGATAATGATTAAGAGATTAATAATAATAAAATCAAAATAAAGAATATTGTATCAATAAATATAAGAACAATAATATGAATGAAGAATAAGAATATGTAAAGATAAAAGAGAAAGGATAGAAAAATAAATTAAGTTGAATAAGTTAAGAAGTTGAGAAGTGAGTTAAAATTGCCTAAAATTTTCCGGCCGTTCGATTTCTTTTAAGTTACGTGGTAACGCATTCCACAGTCTTATGGCATTAATGAAAAAAAGATTGGAAGAAGTTAGAGAGCCATGTCTTGGAACTATAAGTATCTTGCATCTTCTAGACAAACTGAACTGCAGTTTTTCATATAGGTAATAAGGAGTTTTACTATGTATTATTTTATGAAGGTAGATACAGTTTCTAGCATTTAAATAATCAACCAAACTGCACCCAAGTAATGCATTTCTGAAGTGAGAGAGGTGGTCAAACTTTTTTAAGCCGAAAACAAACCGCGTGGCATAGTTATATGCATATAAAAATTTATTTAACACTAATTAAATTAAATTTATTTAACACTAATTAAAAAAAGTTCCATTGTTCTATGTGACTTTTCACATGTACGCATGCATTTATATCAGTCCGACTAATCACCAGCGCTATCGACGAAACGGACGGCAATAAATGTGCTGACGTTGCTGTTTGCCCAGTGAACGCCCAGTAGTTCCGTTCTTAAAGAAATCGTAATCGTTTGATTTTTCCGATTCATTGATGAAACATGCTTATTTGACCATACATTTCATTGACGAAAATCTCAATAAATGTTCCAAATTCGTGCAATGAACGCAATGCAGAACGTTGTATAAGTTTCATAAACGAAAAGAGAGACAAAGTTAATGAAATTTCGTTAATGAAGTGAAAACCGAAATGTTTAGGAAACTTCGTTCATGAAAATATTGAGAAAGTTAATGAAATTTCGTTCATGAAGTGAAAACCGAAAGTCTTTTAAAAAATTTAAAATGCTTATAATCAAGACTAGTTTCCACAGTTCAGATGTGAATTTTTTGTTTCAATAATTCTTAAATGTAGTACAGAAAGCGTAAAAAATCATGCCCGAAACCGGACTCGAACCGGGGACCCCTGAGTCGATAGCTTGGCGCACTCTTCACTAGACCACAAAGGCCGACAAGGAAGTTTTGTTGCATTTTGGTTTTGTTCAACCGCGTACAAGAACACGTGTTTCTGATTTGTTACTTTGTTTTTTTTTTTTTTCTTCGACGAGCACAAGACAGACGCGTTAAGGAATTTTCGACAAGAAACACAAGAGAGAAGAGTTATCGAGAGCTCTCAGTTTCCTTTGCTGCTTTGTTCTTTTTGTTTCTTTATTGTTGATGAACGAACCCAGACGAGTTAAAGAATAGTCTTCAAGTATGTAATTGACACATACAAGACAGGCACGTTTAAGAATATTCTGCAAGTTTGGCTTATGCAACAAGTTTCTAAGAAGTCACCAAAGAATAATTCTTTGATGATGCCCGAGACTGCTGGGCCTACTGGTCATGCAATTGCCTGAGTGTTGGTTAGCTAAGCCAACACTCAAACAACACGCACACAGCGTAACACAAGTAGACGCTTGGTGTTGTAGATCGCTTATCTAAGCTTGATTTTCACAACGCTCAATTGACTGAAGATCTGTCGAAAGGGCAGATCGTAAGTGCGTCAAGAATGTAGCCAAAGTGGCGTGTAATAAAATCTTTAATTTGTTTATTAAATAACTTTGTTGAAACCGGCATTAATTCTGACGCAGTCTAGGTTCTCTAGTCTACGTATGATGATTTTGCATGTCCAGACTTATTACCTATGTAAATCATATGAAAGGCTTATTGCAGAAACATGATAAGCCACAAAATAAAAATGTTGAAATAATCGCATTTGAATTTTTAAAAAAATATATAAAATAGACGTTCCATGTAATCGTACTTTTAATACTTGTAATTATTCGTAATGGAAGCCTTTTAAAACATGTCCAAAAATTAACGAAGAAAGGATAGTGGAAACCAATCATTTTAAAAAAATGCGGCTTATCATGTTTTTGCATAAAATTGATTTTTAAAAATTAATAAAAAAACAAAAAATTTTTAACAAAACCGAAACAATATAAACTAATTATGTATAGTCCTTCAACAATTTCTGGAACTTCCTTTTCGTTTTCAATGTTTGTTGATTTTAATGTTTTATAAAAGGAATGGTATATTGGTGGAAAATAGGGTAATAAGGATTTCACGTTTTGGATTTTTTCACTTCAATTTTAACGCATTTATGCGGTCTTACTTTTTTGAAGTATATTTACTACTATATAACCTTGATTTACTTTATTAGTATTAAGTTATGTATAGGACATAAATATCGGTGTTTCTTGCATAACCTGATGCAACAAGATTTAAACATCGAAATAGTTATCTGATTTGGGATAATTTGCAAAAGTTTTGATTTTAGATGCCATCACAGCAAACTACTACACTACGAAGCCGTGATAAGGTACTACAAATTTTAAAGTAAAAATTATTTCTGTAAAAACATGATAAGCCACACAAATATGAAACCAAGTTTTCTTAGAAACAACATAATTATCAACAGAAATAAGAAAAAGGAAATATGCATCGCTGGTTTCTCAAAGCACTTCATCAGTATTTATAGGTTATTTATAGTAACAAGCTTCCAAACAGTTTTCCTAAATGGAAAAACATGATAAGCCACTAGAAATTTGAAAGTAAAAATTATTTGTGTAAAAACATGATAAGCCACATAAATTAAAATAAATATTACTCAATGTTTTTTTATATATTTCCTTTAGCAGTTAATAAGAAATCTTTGTCTGTCATACCGTCATCGCTTTAGTCAACAAAATCTTCAATTTTGATATAACTCGCAGTGAAATTCACAGTAACTATTTGAGGGGTAGTTTTTGTATGTGGCTTATCGAGTTTTTGAGTAGAAAATATAATAAAATATTTATTTACAAAACGGTACTTGCACATATAATTTCACCATTTTTTGAAAATAAGTCGTAATCTTTTCAGCAGGTGTTACCATGGTAAAATATACTAGAAATATTACAAAATACCAGTTTTTGATATTATTTGGCTTATCATGTTTCTGCAATAAGCCCTTCATATATTCAAATCACATAGTTTTTAACTGTATCGAAAATAAGAAATATCATGTTTTTATATTAAGCATGTCATGAGAAGATATCTACAAAAAAATATATAAAATAAAGCGAACACAAAGTTTTTGTAAAAAAATAAAAATAAATTTAAAATTCGGTTTTTTGGTGTTTTTTAAAAGGGTAAAAGTAAGTATTACAGTCCATTAAAAGGAGCCGTCGAACATGGTCCTTCGAGCCGGATTATGAACAGCGCTCTTGGCGTTATAAAATGATTTGCTTAATTTTTATTTTCCGCCAAAATGGACGCAATTACTTCAAGCATTTATTTATAGCCAAAAGCTGTAATGGTAGGATAGTGGCCTCTTGTTAAAAGTGTGAGAAAAACTAATACACACGAACATGTTGAAGTTCTCACCAGGCGGTGGGGGCAAGCTTTTTGTCGCCATTGTTGGCGATGGGAATTTTTTGTGCTTATAATAATGCATTTCATAAATTTAGCTTTATGAATCTAAAATTAGTAATATCAATAGGCATTTTTAATTTTGTTATCTCTTTTGAAGGAAAACCGCAATGCACAGAGCAAACAAGCGATTGCAAAGCAGTTCTTTAGATGATGATAGAGGTTTACATCAAGCTGATGCATGTAAGTGCGAATTGTAGTTCTACTACTTCGATTGGTGTTGGGAATCGGATTGGCAAATCAAAATAATTTTTATTCTGTACGTAATTTAGGCATTATAGGGAAGGCGCAATCACAAGGATGTTTTTATTTTTAGTTTCAGTGCGGCATATGCCCAATGTACGGAATACGCAATTTCAGAGATAACCGATTTAAAAAAAGGGACACACAGAAAAAAAAACATTGTAAAATCAACTAGAAACATAATGATTTTACATGTTTCCCCAATGATTTTGCTTCATAGAGACTTATAGTAAAATCATTGTGATTTTCATGTAAGAATAGCAACAAATTTTGATGTTGAAACATTATAAAATCATGTAAAATCATTATCATGATCATGTTGAATCATTATGAAATCATGTGAAATAATTATGATGATCATGTTGAATTATTATGAAATCATGTAAAATCACTATGATGGTCATGTTGAATCATTATGAAGTCATGTAAAATCATTATGATAATCATGTTGAATCATTATGAAATCATGTGGAATCGTTATGAAATCATGTAAAATCATTATTATGGTAATGTTGAATCATTATGAAGTCATGTAAAATCATTATGATAATCATGCTGATTCATTATGAAATCATGTAAAATCATTATCATGATTATGTTGATTCATTAAAATCCATATAAAATCATGAAATCCAGCTGAATCCTAACCTCATTTTGAAATAAAAAGATCTTAAAGGTGGTTTTATTTTGTTTACTGAAAAATATAAAAGAAATTTACGACGCATAATTACAAAACTTTATTTCTTCTAATATAAACATACCTCAGAGTCTAATATAAACATACCTAATTTTTTCTCTAACTAAATAACTTTTCTTTGAAACGTGCACGAAGTCCAGTGGATGGTATAGCTTCCTGTATATCTTCCTTAGATAAATACCTTAAGCTTTCGTAGTCAATTGAAGATTCTAAAAAAATAACGTTTTGAAATTAGGGGTATTTACGAATCGTGTACTTCCCAGTACAGTTGAGGACTTGCGCACTATACAAAAACAAAATAAACATACGTTAAAAATGTGCACAAGTGGTTTTCTTTTGTAGCCTAAAAATTGAGGAATTGAACCGTTCACACTGAAAATTTTAACAGCTTTGTGAGTTGCCCAGTGATATGAACTTCTGATATGCAAAAATTCACTGAACTTAACGGAACTTTTTAAGCACGCTAACAATTTTTTTTACATGATGCAATAATGATTTTACTAGATTCAGTGCTTGAATATTGTTGTTAGTGCTTTTTGTTAAAAAATCTAAAAAGTTATGCCACCGCCATGACTCGGCGTTTTGTCGTTGGATGGAAGTTTCGTCAGCCAAAATAAAGCATGCATCCAACAATAAATTGACAAGCAATGTACCGACATACTTTGGCTATGGAAAACTGTGATAATATACTAACAAAACCATCTAACAACATGCAAATCACGATGCTGTCACTGGGCAAAAACAAAACTGTAACTTCACTAGTAATGCATGTTACTGTTGTTACTAAAGGGCGACGGGAACTCTCGTCTTTTACCGTGCACATTCCTGTTGTAATAACTTTTTTAGAATTAGGCTGAGTTCCAAAATGCATTTATGCAATGCATCAGTGTGCTTTATTTTGAATTGGTTCGAAGCTTTTTAACCAAAACTGAGCAACTAGACTATTTTTAAGAATGTCAACAGAGTTGCACTGTTTTCGTAACTAAATTTAGCACCAATTCAAAATTAAGCACACTGATGCATTGCATAAATGCATTTAGGAACTCATCCTTAATCATATTTTGGGGATACTTACTTTTCAAGTAATGTTTCACTTCCGCCAAATTAAATTGTTTTAATAGTTCGTCGAGCTCAGCCTCATAGTTATCTTCATGGATAATAATATTTTCGAAGAACACCACATTACCTTCTGCTTCATCTACCTCCACTAGCACTTCTTCACTAGCACGACGCTACCTGCATCTCGCGATTAAACTTCTGATATGCAAAAATTCACTGAACTTAACGGAACTTTTTAAGCACGCTAACAATTTTTTTTACATGATGCAATAATGATTTTACTAGATTCCATAATGATTCTACATGATGTCATAATGATTCTACATGAAATCATAATCATTCTACATGAAATCGTAATGATTCTACATCACAATGATTTTAATGTTGCTGTCACCACGAAATATGAAATCATGTAAAATGAAATCAACTATGCATCTCAATGATTTTACTATGCAAAATTTTTCTGTGTGGATGTGCAATTTCGGTAATGTGGTTAGATGAAAGTGTCCATTTTTATTCCGTACGTCATATGCGCAGTGTACGAATGTGCAATTTCAGAGATAATTGATTTATTAAAAAAGAGATGTGCAATTTCGGCTATGTGATTGATAGTGTCTATTTATATTCCGTGCGACATATGCGCACGGCACGGAATGCGCAATCTGGGCTAGGATATTATTCGATTAAAGGAATGTGCAATTTAGCTGCGGTTATGAAATGCTAATATTTCTTAGATATTCCGTGCGATATATGCGCACTGCACGGAATGCGCCATTTCGACTAAAAATATCATGGGAAATTAAGAATGTGCCATTTATTAGCTGTTTTTGTGATTATTTCTTGCAGTAAATAGGAATTAATTCATGTTGAGATGTCTTTTGTTTTCCGTACGAAATGTGCTTTTTAATTAGCAGTGCTTGTATAGAATTTTACAAAAATTTTGTTTTATTGCGTACAAAAGATTAGCGTGCCACGGAGCACCGGAAAGAGCATATATTGTTGGGCCAAACGATTTTGACAATACCGATAGGTGGTGCAATGATATGTATGATTTTAAGCAATTAGCAATATTCATTCTTATGTTTCCCTCTAGCGATACCAGAAGCCTGCGTACGCATAACACGTAAGCACCAAGAGGAAATAGATGCCGAGTATCGTACAAAAGCTGATCTCAATGAAACTAACTAGATTTGTCTGTGCGAAAAATTGATCTGTGTGAAAAAATATAGCAGATTTTCGAATCAATTAGGAGCATTAGGAGTTTGTTCAATGTCAGAAATTCAGTTTAATAAGTGTACTGATATGTATGGCTAAGGGTCCAACGGATCTTTGCATTTTAAGGCAAAATTGCATACTCGGATGCGGGAAACTATGTTTGATCAGGCCATTACATCAAATCCTGAACCATTAACATTATCGGACGGGGGTCGATTGATTCAAATCCAACTATCAGAGCCGCCAAAACTGCCTAAATTTTTCGGTGTTGAGGTTGATTGGGCTAATTTTAAAGCAGTGTTTGAATCTGAGGCTCACAACAGCTCCCGGTTGTCGAACGCACAAAAATGCGTTATCTAATGGGTGCGTTACAAGGTCGAGCTGAACAAGTTTACAAAAATTGGCCAACAAACAATGATGACAGTTATGATGAAGCCAATATAAGTATCATCTTGCAGCAAAATACGTGAGGTTTTAGATACAGCGCGCTGTGCATTTCGGCAGCTGCAATTGTTGCTTAGTCAACCATTCTCGCAGTGCATCATCTTATGGACCAAATAAAACTTTAGAACGAAACATTAGCTCTGGACGAAGTGACAAGCCTCGCCCAGCTTGTGGATCATGCCCTGGTTCATATCACTGGCCTTTCAAATGTGTTAAATTTAAAATGCTTTCGATCACTGATCGGCTCAAATATGTCAACGATCATCGTATGTGTCGCAATTGCTTCAGCTTAAAACATGTCGCAGTAGCGTGCACAGACAAGCCATGTCCGAGATGCAACAAGCGCTACAATAGCTGTTTGTGTCCCATCAACTCGAATATAGGCGAATCAGTAGAAGCAATTTTTCGTACGCAAAGCACTGCTGAAGCACGCCGTACACTGAGAGTACAAGATATAGCAGCACGCTCAAAATCGGAATAGCAATTAGTAGCTTGTCACGGGCGCAGATACCTCGGTGTGCCCGCAGTTGTAAATACCAGAAATTTAATAGAAGAACCTTGCGCTGCACTATTAGCAACAGCAATTGTGCGATTCCAAATGGAAAAATATATCTCACCACCTTTTTGAGCACTATGTGATACTGGCGCGCAAAGAAACTTAATGAATGCAGCAACAATAGAGTCGTTGCAATGGCCGACTCAACCCTGTAAAGTTCGTTTAAATGGAATTGATAACATCATTGGGAAGACGCACACACGCAAGATAAAATGCAAGTTATTAGGACAGCGATGAACCGCTAATAGATCTAGAATTAGTTGTTGTCCCACAAATCACGAATGCATGGCTGCCGCATAAAACAATACCACAACTAGTGTCCGACCGAAACCGGAATTTTGGCCGAAACCGAAACCGAATATTCGGCCTTTTTATAATATTCGGCCGAAACCGAAACCGAAACTGATATGAAAATTTTAGTTTTTACAAATGATTGTTTTTATTAAAAGAAAACAGAAGTACTAGTAGTACAAAACAAGTATTATTAGAATATTGAAGTTTATAATAATTAATTTAAGTTTACTATATTAATAAATGAGATAATTTTTTATTTTATTTTTTATTACACACTTCCATAAACACTCAAAATAGTATGCACCTACATACATTTTACACCTACGTACATTTTTTTAGAACTACAAAGCAAAGCATTTCTGTTTTTCTTAAAGGTTTAATATTATAGAAATAGAAATATGTATTTCGTTTTCTTTTCCTTTAATCCACACACACAGAATTCGTTCGGAAGTTTAATTATCAATTTTTGGCTTAAGTACCTATAAAACTTTAATGATAATTGCAATAGAGATGATAATATCGAAAATGATAGTATCGAACTCATAAAATTAACCAAAATGTTTTGTTTTCACACGATAAATCAAATTATAGACGAATTCATCATTTTTGTTTTGTACAATGCGTTGTAAATATTTTTATTAAACCAAACTTATATATTTGAATTAAATGACTGATGCAAAAAATGTTGGTATAATTCAAGCATAGCGAAAACACTCTTTTTTAATATTTTTTTATTGGATTATACGTATTTTAACCTCCTAAATCCAAATCCAAATTTCAGGCCGCTGGCAATTGGCTTAGAAGTTATATGCCAGCAAAGTTGCAAAATGGGCTACAAATTTTTCTGTCTCTTTAGTGGTCCGCGTTAAAGGTATCAAAAGAAAGTTATTGCGAGTTCCTTTTCAATGAGGTATCAAACATAAAAATCCATTCATAACTTTTTAAGAAAAACCTAATATTATATTTACAATTTGTCTGGAAAACTAGTGGTTTCCCTTTTACGAAAGCACGACAGTAAAAATGTTTATATCTTTAAAAGTTATGCATGTATTTTCATACTTGAATTGATACCTTGTTGAATAGGTACTTAAATTATCTTTCTTATGATACCCATAGAGTGTAGTTTGGTTCAAAATCAATATAATCTGAAAAAAAAAATTCATAATTATAGTTGTCGCTATTCTTGAATTGCTCCAAAATTTTTACCAAAAGTTTCGGCTAGTTTCGGTTATTCGGCCATATTGAGGCCGGATAGCAGAAACCAGCCGAAACTGCCAAAAAGGGCCAAAACTGGCCGTAACCGAAACCGAATATTCGGTTGGACACTAACCACAACACATATTTCAAAATGATTTTTGTAGGCAGCTCGCAGATCCTAAAGTTCATATACCAGCTCCGGTAGACGTGTTGCTAGGCGCGGGCGTCTGGGCTGCTGTGATGCTTGAGGGAAATTTTATAAGTAACAGGAGTATAGTTTTTCAGCCATCACAGCTCGGTTGCTTAGTATTCGGTGGAGAAACTTGTGCTCTACACTTTGACGACACCACTGTTCTTGGCCTACGCTGGCTGCCAAGTTCGGACGAGCTCAAGTTTATATTTCGACCTGCACCAATATTATCAGCGAAAGACGCTACAAAACGACGGATGCTCAGTCATATCGCGCAGATTTTTGATCCAAACAGTTATGTTGGTCTCGTAGTAATTATGGCAAAAATAATCATGCAAAGCATTTGAAAGGCAAACATCAGCTGGGATACACCGGTGCTTGAAGAAATATACCATAGGTAGCAGCAGTTTCAGCTGCAGTTAAAGCATATAACAGAAATTCGTCTTCCGCGCTGGATTGGAATCAGCAATAATAAGAACATAACATTGCATGAATTTGCAAACGCTTTATTGAAGGCATACGGTTCAGTTTGGTATGCACGAGTCGAATCAGTGGAGCATGTGAAATGCATACTTATTACAGCGAAGTCGCATGTGGCGCCGGTTAAGTCAATAACGATACCAAGACTAGAACTTTGTGCAGCGAAATTATTAAGCGAACTAGTGAATTCCTTCAAATCTTCATCAAAGCTGTTACAAATCAAAACATCACTGTGGTCGGATTCATAAATTGTTCTGGCATGGCTCATTAAGAATCCAGCAAAGTTAAAGGTTTTTGTTAATTATCAAATCCAAAAGATTAAACGATTAACAGCTGATGCAGTCTGGCGCTATGTACCCTCGTCGGATAACCCAGCAGACTTGCTTGGTCGTGGAATGTCAGTAACAGAATTACAAAACGCACATCTTTGGTGGCACGGACCTGAATGGTTGTCTAGACAAGCAGTTCACTGCCCAGAAACGTCACCGATTATATCGAACGAAACATTAAAAGATATAGCAAAAGAGGAAAGGATAGTAAGTTGGGAGAAAGATGCGAAGATACGAAACTCATATAAGGCACAACTAGCAAGGAGTATCACGCTCCGGGAGATTGAATTGCTCTCACGCACATCTAGTTCGTACGCTCTGGGAAGACTAACAGCTTGGATCATTCGATTCATTCACAATGCTCGGCAACAGAATCGCGATCGTCGCAAAACTGGTGCACTAAGCAATGACGGAATTAAAAAAGCAGTGGAATATTGGATCCGTGACGTACAATCTATATATTATATAAGAGAAATTAAGGCATTGACTAAGTCACCAGATCTTGATGTCAATACAACAAGCTCAAAATATAAAATAAATCCGGGGCTTGATAAGCATGGGATACTGCGTTTGAATGGTCGCTTAAATCAAGCGATGATACCCGAACACCAGAAAAACCAGTGCTTTTGCCGGATGTTAGCCCTTTGTCTAAACTTTTGATTCAAGGAGCAAATTCATATACCTTACATGGAGGTCCTCGTGAAATGACCGCCTTTTTGCGTTGAAAGTATTGGATAACAAATTTCCGTCCGGCAATTCACACAAGTAATTCACAATGCATCGTTTGCGTACGGCAACGTCAACAAGGGATCCACCAAATGATGGGTGAGTTGCCATCAGACCGTGTGCGGCCATGTCAGCCATTTAGACATTCCGGTGTTGACTATGCTGGCCCGTTTCTTCTAAAAGCAAGAGGAGTTAAATGCACCATCATTGAAAAGAAATACGTGGCTGTATTCGTATGTATGGTTACCAAGGCGGTTCACCTTGAACTAGTGGATAGTTTATCTACAGCCGATTTTATTCAGGCCTTTTTATGTTTTACGAGCATTCGCGGCGCTTGTACACGTTTATGGAGCGACAACGGAAAAACTTCACGGGCGCAGAGAAAGAGTTATCACGGATGTTGAGGAGTTGGAATGAAATGAACATGGCTAAGACTTTGCAAGAATACGGTACAGAATGGCGTTTTATTACTCCATCCGCTCTACATCAAGGCGGGCTTTGGGAGGCCGCGATAAAATCAATGAAATTCCACCTTAGTAGAACCGTGGGCCCTCATAAGTTAACAAGCAGCGCTTTTAGAGTAATTTTAGCTCAAACTAGCGCTGTCATGAATTCTCGACCACTATCAGCACAACCTGATGATCCAGACGATCTATTATTCTTAACACCAGCTCATTTCTTGATTGGTGAACCGATCATTTGACCGTTTGGAGCAAACGTACAGGCTATTCCCGACAACAGGCTTAAACTCGCTGCACAACTTCAAAAAACGAATCAGTCGCTATTGAAGGTATGGTCTCAGGATTACTTAAACGAACTGCAACAGCAACCGAAAAGGCGTAAGGCTCAGCGCAATTTAAATGTGGGAGACATGGTGATAATTCGCGAAGATAATGTACCACAAACGTTTTGGAAGACTGCTCGTGTAATTCAGGTGTTCTCAGGTCAAGATGGATTAGTACGAAATGTACGTTTAAGGGTTGCTACAACTGACTGGGAGCCTGGCGAAAAGCAAACGAAAAGGGTGACTTTGGAGCGCCCTGTACAGAAATTGTGCCGACTTCCAGTTGATGTTGAAGAAGAGTCTTCAAGGGCGCAGTGTGTTGAAACTGGCATTAATTCTGACGCAGTCTAGGTTGTCTAGTCTACGTATGATGATTTTGCATTTCCAGACTTATTACCTATGTAAATCATATATGACTTGAATCACAGTTTCTTACTGTATCAAAAAGAAGAAATAGAATGCTTTTATATTAAGCATGTCATGAAAATATATCTATAAAAAAATATATAAAATAAAGCGAACACAAAGTTTTTGTAAAAAAAAATAAATTTAAAATTCGGTTTTTTGGTGTTTTTGAAAAGGGTAAAAGTAAGTATTACAGTCCATTAAAAGGAGCTGTCAAACAAACTGAATAGTTATCGTTTTAGACATTAGCAACTGTGTTGCCTTTGTACAAAGGAATTTCCTTGGCTCATCACTTGTTGTGATAAACCAAGCTACCCAAATTCAATTGTTTGTAGCGACGGATCATTTGACGACAGCGTAAACGTTCACTAGGCTGATGTCATTAAGTGACGAAAATGAATGTTGAGCTATTTTGGGTGGGCTGCAACAAAGTGTTGCCAACGATCGCAAACCAATAAACTTTGCCATTTATCCAATAAACCCATTTATCATGTTACTTTATAGGTCGCAGACCACGCCACATGTTTCTTTACAATTGGAAGTCAGAATTTAATGAACATTTTGAAAGGGTTTCTTTACAGTTGGAATAAGTGTTGCTTTCATGAAATTGCCGTGTGGATAAGGGATCCTAAGAGCAATCGCGACTTTAAATAGTTGAAGACTTATATCCTTGATTAACATTTTCCAAGTATGATTGGAAAACACTAACTGAAAGCAACTCCTTCCAAGTATTATCAGAAATAACTTACTTAAAGCCAGTCTTTCCAAGTAATATTGTACAACACTAACTTTTTGTGTTTTACGAGATAGTTCTGCAAAGCAACTTGGAAATTTATTATTTAAGCAAATGTTTTTCAATTGTGCTTAGAAAATGCTTAGTTTTTACATTGTATATAAGCAAGGCTAGGATTTCGATGATATGTCAAATTTTTGCTGCTGTTTTTAAGACATTTCCTTTTCATCGTATTTTATAGGTTTTTGTTTTCAGGTAATTTTTACAAGATTTAGAGCATTTTTTGGTAATTTTTAGCGATTTGTAAGTTATTTTATTGTCATCTTTGTAAATTTTTATTTTTTAGGCAATTTTTGGTTTTTTCGTACTAAAAAATGTAAAAATGCAAATTTTTAAACATATTTCCTTAACAATAGAGTCCCTCAAATCAAAAACATTACCTCTCGACAATGGAGTAGCATTGTTTATCGACTGCGATAAAAAAAAGATCTGCACATGGTGAAACTAACAAAAGGGTATTTAGAAAGATGAAACAAGTGTTAAATAAAGACTCAGGATGTTCTAGTTCTTATTAACTCTATTTTTATGCTCTATTGCTGAAATATTAGATGGTAAAAATTTTAATACTATGAAATTAGAAGAGGAACTTGCATCCGATGACATATCGACTTGTAAATATGTTCCTTTCGTCAGTGCAGAAGTAGAAAGAAGTTTTTCTGTTTACAAAAACATTTTACCAGACAATCGACGTTCCATCAATTTTAATAACTTAAAAATGTACATTGTAATATACTGTAACGCTTTGTATAAAAATTATATTAAATTAATTTTAAGTTCAGTAATGTTTTATTTTTAAAGCTTTATTTTTGTTTATTTTTTATGTAATCGTTTGGGTTTTTTAGGTCATTTTTATCCGTTTTTAGGCCTTTTCTGCAGTAATTTTTGTAATTTTCGAGGTACAAAGAGCACGTCCAAGGGCTGCTTTTATTTACGCGTGCCTGCGTATTTGCATTTGTATGCAAAACAACAACGAAGCAAAATACGTTTTCGTAAATTGGCGAACAAATAGCAGATCGAACAAATGGCAGACCAGCGTATTCGAACTGTGAATGGCCTTATTGAGATGTTTTAATGTTATTTGGGCTGGTTCTTAAGATGATCTAATGCGGAGAAAGTGCGAAAAAGCTGTAGTAGCTGAACTCTATTGTTATTGCATGTTATATTATTCAAATTTTTTTAGGTCGTTCGTTATGTGCCTACTAAAACAATTTTTTTTTATCCCTTTAGAGACATCTTTTCACCCTTTATTTGTCTTAAGGACTTATTTTTAGGTTTAAATGAAAGAATTCTATTGAAGGTTTGTTCAAAAATATTTGTAGAGCTTGCGTAATTAATTTTGGAACAAAAAATTTTAAAACAGAAATTCAACACATTTGCGTTTCTACAAAACAAAATTTAAAACAAGCGTGTTTAATTTTCAACTATAAACTCATTTCTTTTTTTATACCTCCACGTTTAAAAATCGTAATAGGGGTATATTAACTTTGTCACTCCATTTGTAACGCCGATAAGCAGGCGTGGCCGGTATAGAAAAGTATATATATTCTTTATCAGCATCACCTCCTGAGTCGATTTCGCCATGTCCGCCTGTCCGTCTGTGGTCACGATAGCAGCCGTAATTTTTTAGCTATCGTAACGAAATTCAATATATAAAACCTTTTTATTCAAAAATGGACGTCAAGTTCGAAAATTAGCCAAATCGGATGAAAACCATGCCTACCTCCCATACAAAGTGACTTAACAAAAACGGTAAAATCTTTTTCAAATCCACAAAAATTAATATAATGACTTCAAATTTTGCACAGCGTCTTTAATATTTCCTATAAACTTTGAGAATGAAATTTGTAAAAATGGGATGAAAACCATGCCTAGCTAGCATACAAAGTTCACCAAAATCGTAAAATCTCTTTCAATTCCACAAAAATTTATCTAATGACTTCAAATTTTGCACAAAACCATTAAGAATTAATATAGACTTTAGCCATAAAATTTGGAAAAATCGTCGTCCGTGGGAATATTTTAACTTCGGCTCAGTCGAAGATAATTCCTTACTAATTTTTGTATAATTTTGTCTTACTATTTCTTTGCAATAACAGAAAATTTATCGCTATCTGAGTTAGAATTAAAAATTTAATTACAGTAGAATCATTGAGTATTATCGCCAGACAATTAAGACCAAGCTGAGAAAAACCCCGATTTTACATTTGATTCTTTTAAAAATAATATTTAAAATATTTCAATATTTCGCAAACTTCAGCGAATGGAGCTGAAATTTGGTTATTGAGAGGTCCCAGAGATCGCTGATCACGAATCTGACGTCCAAAACTTGAATAAATTAAAAAAGTGGGATCGAAAAACAGCGCCTGAATTTAATTGTTTTTAATTAACGAACGATATTTTAAAATTATGTTTTAAAATATTTGTTAACAATGTTGAAGTTTTTGTTTTAAATTTTTTTATTTAAATAAATGTTTTGAAACTTAAAATATTTACTATTAAATTATATTTAAAACAGTGGCGTAAATAGTTTTTGGTTTTGGGGGGTCCGTAAAATATATAATAACGTAAAAAGTTTACTTCTGGATACCAGATTACATGACTGTTTCGAGACGCCGAAAGTCATACTTCACAGCCTTACTTTGTTGAAACGTTAAAAAAAGATAGGAAGATGAATAAAGTCTTGTGGATTTAAATCTAAACAACACCGAATTTGTAGAAGCTCACATCTCACTATATCTGTAGTAATTGTTGACCGGTTTAGAAAAATTAAACACTGAACTAAATCAAATTTTGATAACTTTCTTGAGAAAAAGAAGAATTTTTTGCAATACATATACATTAGGATTCATGCTTAACTTAATAGAATCAATTCACAATTACGTGAGATATTAGGTAATATTTCCATGCCTCTGGGTAGGTCTCAGATCTGCAGACCTCCCCATATCTACGCCACTGATTTAAAAACATTGTTTTGAAAATAAAAACTTTTGTTTTAAATTTAAATTTAAAAAAATTTCAGCTTAACTTAAATCAAATTGATTCAAGCTCTATTTAAAAAACAAATTCGTTTAACATGAACTCAGTTTTATTTAAATTTAACACATGTTTCCCTCAGTGTATGTTTTATATCCAAGGAATTGATTGATAAGCTTGATTTTATTTTTAAATTAACCAATAGTGGGTGGGTCTCCAGTACAAAATTTGCTCAAAAATGCACAAAAATGCAATTCGGGGGATCCCAAAATTAATGAGTGTGCACAAATTAATAAGGTGAAAAGGAAAAAAAATAATTTTTCTTTAATTAGAACTTAAAGGTCACGTCCAAGGTAGTTTTTATGAACAAACTATGGACCTCAAACATATTTACTTAATATCTCCAGCGGTATGGAACTTATGAACGATAACGTGTGTTATAAAAAATTTAAATTGCGAAAAACGTATCTTTTCTACATTGAATTTTTTTGAAAACGACAATGAAGATATGTTTTATTCAAAATTACTCTATTTTTACAAGTTTTGCTTTTGTACAAAATTGGCATTTCCAAAATTTTGCGACGAATAACTTAAAAAAAAAAACTAAGCAACTTTAGTTCTTATAATTTGAATACAAGCAATTAGCCAACATTTTAGGAAAATCCAAAGGCATGAGGTCAACCTATACTTGCATTAGGCTTGGAATGGCCGTCTTTTATTAATTTAAAAAATTTAAGGCTTTCATAGCTAGAATAGCTGCAATGGATTGAAATTTAAGCTTTCTTGGAACTACTTGTGATTGTATGCGTATGATGGTGTCTAAGCATACGTTGATGTGCTCCAATCCTTGTTGACTCACTGAAGCCTTTGCTTTTGATGACATGAGGAGTCGAGCAATTAATAATTTAATTATGAGTTATGTACTTCTAATGCTACAAATACAACAAAGAAAGCTTGCTACGATGCAGCCATATCACATTCCATATTGTCGATGGCTCACCATTTTCAAGGATATCTCCCTGTCCTTGTTTTTGTTCAAATTCTATTTGACCTCCAATCAATACTTGTGCATGCAGTAGTCGAAAAACTGATATTCAAGTAGCCGCCACATTAAATGGGTGGTAGGTGGCGCAATTAGTTTGCTATTTAAAAATTAATAGGTTCTCTAGGGAAATATCGGGACTGTTGACGATTAAAATAAAACTTTAAATTTCAACCCAAGAAGTTCGTGTTTGTCGACGCTTTTGGTTTTTTGTTTTTCTTAGTGTTTATTTGGTTTTGTTGGGTGTTCGTGTTGCCCGTGGCCGATAGACACACCACTTGAAAGAAGAGCATGACGAAGTCCTTCAAAAGCTTACAAAGCAATGTGTGTAAGGTCGAGGCATTGGTTAATTTCATCCCATAAGTGTCACGAAACCAAAAGTTTATCGGATTTTGTTTTTGTTATTGTTTAATTTTTCAAAAAATAAAAGTTTTATTGGCACTTTCTGACCAAAGCGATAGAGAAAAGAAAATGACTATGACTGTGTCTTTGCCTTGTGGGAGGTATGTTAGAATTTTTCTTTCACTTGTATTATTTCATTGAAATCATAATAAATGTGTGTAGCTACAAGCGTAAATTTCAACGGGAACTACCTCTGGAAAAAACGCAAATAGAAGATAAAAAAAACGAAACATTTTGGTTTAACATCTGGCCAAAATGTAAAAGGGCTGTTTAACTTTGCTTAGAAGGTTCTTTGTATGGTCTTCTATCTTGAAGTATTTTGTACATTTTTATATTTTCTTAAGAAATTTATTGTGAAGTCTAAAGCCACCAAAATTGCTTAACTAATGAATCGACGTTATATTTTATTGATTTTTATTTTTAATGTAGGTGGTGTATCTATTACAAACGAATGGTCAAATCAGAAGCGCCGCAAACCGGGGATAAGCCTTTGCTCTTTGATCTTAAAAAAAAAACATTTGAATTGACCGTTTTTTAAGTGATGATCTTATTTGTAGCATTTTTAAGTATTAGTAGCACTAGTTTTATTATTTTAGTTAGGTACTTAAGTTTTGTCAACATACTATCAATCACAAGCCTTCAGTGCAGTTGCCATAATATTGACTTCTAAAAGAATATTTTGAAATTTTGGATCTTTTCTCAAAAGAGTTAGCCGAAATATTTAATTAATCAGGTTAGCATTTTCAATTTTTAAGAGATAAACTCTTTCATTTTCTATATATTTCTCTACATTAACAGGCATAACAACCTTATTATCACTTGAAAATATATTGCTCGAAGCTTACAAGGTAAAAGTGACTTCTGAAAGCATACTTGAAAAACAAGACATGGTATATATGCAGAACATTTATACCTATTTAAGCGGCCTAAACGCTTGACTTACGTCGTAAAAGAATTTACATAGGACATGGTCGCCAGTGTTGCCATATGGTCCAATATATCGTATTGGCTACAATTTTCAGTATTGAATTCGATGATCTGATATTTGGCCAAAATGTTACGATTGCAGAAAATATATATTAGATCTGATGTCCGATCTTGTATATATTACTTACTAGCATATACCCGCTGCTTCGCCTGCGATAAAAATATTAAATACCATGTAAAAATTTTAAATCTTAAAATGAAAGTATTTAGTTGTATTAAAACAAATTCAAAATACAAAATATAAATTCGTTTTGTTTAATTATGAAAAAATGGTATATATATTAAGAAATTACTTTATTTAATTTGAATAACTTATTTAAACGGTAATTTTTATGATGACATAAATTTACCTGCCTTTCTTTTCTTTTTTACTTTTGAAAAAGTCCTGCATAACAACGTTATAAAAAAACTTGGGTAAAAATTTTTAAAATTTGTAATCAAAAATGTAATTTTTTACATATATTCTGAAAATAAATATATTCTTCTTAAAGTGTTAACTTGATTAACATTATTTTAAATCACACAAGAACATGCTGAAAGGTATCAGTGAATTCAACTTAACTACACAACATGGCTGTCGTGTTATATTGAGAGAAGCTCTCTCGACAAAGAGATAAAAGCTTTGTTTGCTGTTATATTGTGCTGCTGGTTGAATGAATGTAGGCATCAAATAAAATGCGTGATTTTGCAATAATTAAAGAATACATTTTTCGAAAACCTTGGTAAGCTAAAACAATCTATATTATCATTGGAATCGAATAAAAAAAGAATTATCAAAATCGGTTCAGCAGTTACCGAGCTGATTTTGGATCAAATTTCGTGAGTCTCCTTTTATATAATAGTATAGAAGTATAGATATGTATATTAGGGCGTATCGAAAAATTTAGATTGTATTCCAAGAAGTCCCAAAATTTCATAGAGTGGTCAAGATCACCCAAAAAATTTTAGGAAAAAATAAGGATGTCTTCCTCTCCCGCAAGGACAAAGTTGTTTTTTAAGAAAAACAGTAAAAAACCACTATCTCAAAATGTTTAGATTTTTGTAAGAAAAGTTACATATGTCCTAAAGTAAAAGTAAGTATAAGCTTTAACTAACAAATTTTGGCAAACACATTGCTACTTTTGGTTTTTACCCACAGTGTCCTGTGTGAAAGATAGCACCGAGACATAGGTTTTATATCTCGGGCACCAGAAGTGGCACCGAAAATAATTTCCTTAATATAGATTCTTCAAATATTTCTGTACAACACCCTGTCCAAAAATATCAATTTACAACACCAGGTTGAGACCACGATTTTTTTTTCTATTTCGATTTTTGAAAAAAAATTTTCATTCCTTAAGAATTTTGTTATTTCGTTTTTTTAAGAATTTTATTATTAAACACCTCAACTCAGCATTCATAAAAATTGTATACTAAAATTTTAAGTTTCTGTGTTTGCCATTCGATGGTCTCAATTGACTTAATAATTGTTGTTAAGAAGTGTTTTAGTGAAATAATAACCATAAAAGAGATATGAAAAAAAATGTTACATTTCATGCTTGAATTAACTTTTTTTAAATATCAAAATAGAAAAAAAAATCGTTTCATTTTCCTACTGTTTTATTAATTCATTCACTCATTAATTTTAAAGACTTATGTAGTTTTCCTTACAAAAATTAACGCATTTTGAGATCGTGATTTATTACTGTTTTTATCAAAAAACAACTTTATCCTTGCGGGAAAGGAAGAGATCCTTATTTTTTTTTCAAAATTTTTTTTGGGAGATCTTGACTATGCAACTTTTGAGACCTCTTTGAATGTGAAATTCGAAAAAAATTGTTATTCAATACGTCCTAATGCATATATATAACATAAAAATTATATGTTTCTTTATATAATATTTTTTACCGACATCTTTTAATTTGGTACCTTTTGCTGGCCAAAAACAACATTTTTCGTTACTCGATGCAAAATAAACGTTGTTGTCATTTTTAGACTTTCAGAAATCTGACGAGAATCCGAAGAGCATCCGCCAAAACACTACGAAGAGAAAAGAAGACCGCTTGTAAAAATTTGTCGGTGATGACATTGTAATGCAGAACTGTAAGCGGGGTGTGAAAAAATCTTGTTTGTACTCAAATTATTTTCTTTTCATTCCCGCTTGTAAAAATTGTCGATGATGACATTGTAATGCAGAACTGTAAGCGATAACGAAATATTGTTTGTGCTCACTTCTTGTTTGTGCTCACATTATTTTATTTTTATTGTTCAAACAACAGTTTGACTTTATTAGTCTGTGTAGCAATATCGTGTTTTCAAAAAGGATGTTTTGCAGTGAATTCTGTTTGTAAAAACTATTAATCTTTATGTTTAAACTGGAACAGAGGTTTATGCATAATTTAAAATATTATTAAACATTAACTTTGAAGTGCTAGATAAAAGATAATACATTTATGCATTACATTGTAAAAATTATTGTGCAAATTATTTGTGGCGTCATTTGCATTTGTTTGCTTCTTTTCGGTAAGTTCTCTTTCGTTTTCGTTGTCTATATGTCGCAAGGAGGATTTTCGTTAAATTTATTTGTGTTCTCTCCAATTCTGTGCGTCATATTTGTGTTTTCCTATCTTGTTCATACCTACTCCCTTCGTCGTGTATAAGGTAAATGTCATCAGTGTTTTAGAGGCCATGTACGAAAAAATGTAATTGAGAATTGTAAACAGACTTCGGAGGCCCCGCAGCTACATTGTATTTAAGAAGCATTTGCTTACGTCATGTGTCCATTTACCATTGGGTTGTTCAAACAACAGTTTGACTTTACTCGTCTGTGCAGAAACATCGTGTTTACTAGCAGTTAGTTTTGCATTGAAGTATTTTTCAAAATTATTAATCCTTATGTTTAAACTAGAACAAATAAAATAGCTAATAATATAGAAAATAGCGTTTTCTTTTATCTATCAAAATGTCACCTCCTTATATGGCAACATTACAAAAATATTGCCATACTCCATGCGAAAATGTTGCATTTTACATATGAAAACAGAACAAGAAAAATGCAACCCTGTCACATACATTGTAACAAAATCTTTTTTTATAAATTACAAACGATACATAAAAATCTGCTGGGCAATGCTCCTTGTTATAGAGTTTTCTTTTTTCGTGATAATGTTGCATTCCGCCTTTACGATTCCACAAGAGTAGAAAATGTCGCACTTTTACCGGATCAGAGTGCAACATTTTGAGAAAAGAACACGCAACCCTATGAATATGCTGAGAAAAGAACACGATAACTTGACAGTCCCGGCTCAGGGCAGAATAAATGCAACATTATCGCGAGAAAAGAAAACTCCATAAGTGTTATTCAACTTAAATTCTGAAATGCTCGATAAAAGGCAATAAATTCGTTCATCAAATTGTAAAAATTATTTTGAAGAAAGTATTGAAAAATTTGTGGCGTCATTTACCTTTGTTTCCTAGTGGTAAATGGACACATGACGTAACCAATTATTTCTTAAATACAATGTAGCTGCGGGGCCTCCGAAGTCTGTTTACAATTCTGATACAAAAGTCTATTAACGAAACACTGGTGACATCTTCCTTACACAGTAAACGACAATGTGAGTTGCTATGCACAAGATAAGCTAGAACAAAAAAATGACTCACAAAATTGGAGAGAACACAAATAAATTGAACGAAAATCCTCTCTACGCTTAAAACACAACGAAAACAAAAGTGAACACACCGAAATGAAACAAACTAAAGTAAACGATGCCACAAATTATTTTGACATAATTTTTACAAATTCATGAACAAAATTTATTAACTTTTATAGAGCATTTCAGAATTAATGTTTAACAACACGAAGTTATTTTATACATACATAAAACGTTGTTCTGGTTTAAACTTCAAGGTTAATAATTTTAACAAACATATTTCAATGCAAAACTTCCCGTTAGTCCCATTTTAGAATTGACGATATGCTGCCGATGTCGCTCACCGATTTTTTCATATTTTCTTTTGTTACGAATACGATATAAAGCAAACATGAAATTCGGCCAAGCAATTTTTTTTCGCTATTTCACGCTTTGTTGATGGGAGTGAAAGAGTAAGTGCGGCAAATAGGCGGAAAATAGCTGGTACAGCCTATTTTTTTGAAGATTTTTATTTATCCCTTCTCCTCAGCTACCGTACTCATGAATAGCGAAAATGAGAATGTTGGTGAGAGAAATCAGTGACATATCGCTTTGTCTAAAATGGGACTTAGAAAACACGATGTTGCTACACAAACGAATAAAATCAAATCAAACCTATATTGTGCATAAATTTATTTAGAATTTCAGAATTAATGTTTAAAACTACCTGTGTCCACTGTATTTTTGCATATCTACGTTATGTGTTCACTGTGACGATTTCTTCCAAGCTATTTTTTTTACCCTCTTTGGAGACGTCTTTTAACCTTAAATTTTTTTTGGGGGTTTAGTTTTAGGTTTAAATGAAAGAATAAAGAATGTTTTGTTCAAAACAATTTGTATAATTTTGCGCAATTAATTTTGGAACAGTCAAAAACGAGCATTTTTTACTTGATATATATGTAGGTCTTTCAAAAAACCTGCTCCAATTTGGAACTGTTCCAAAAACCATAATTATTTCGCCACCTGAAAAACTACTTTTTTTTGGGTAAAAAATTTTAAAAAGTTCAACAATTTATAGATAAAACATTGCCTTAATAGTATCTAATGACCCTAAGAGGTTTTACGGATCATATGCTAGCTATTTATGAAAAACTAAAAAGATTTTGTTAAAAAATATTAAAACAGTCTGTAACAATAAAATTACTAATAAATATTACTGAAAATTCTTTTATCAACTGAAACACATTATTTTTTTATTTACAAATTTTTTTATGAAAATAAAATAAAAAATATGAAAAAAATACTTAATTTTCAACAAAAAGATGCTAATTTTTTAATATCCTAAAATCGCAAAAAAGTTACGTATCATGTCCACTATGACGATTTCGTCTACTTGCCAACTTTGTCAGTACACTGTGGACGAACGGCTTGATAGAAACTGATGCGGCTTGACAGCTTTTCATTACAAGGCTTAAAGATTTTTTTAGGTGGTGTTGCCAAATCGCGTTTAAAGTGCATGTCTGAGATACAGGAACACCGCAAAAATTTGGAGGACGATATCGTCATAGTGGACACACGGAGGGTCCTTAATACTTAAATTATCTATATCTATATCTTTATATATACCTATATCTTTATCTTTATCTATTTCTATATCTATATCTATATCTATATCTATATCTATATCTATATCTATATCTATATCTATATCTATATCTATATCTATATCTATATCTATATCTATATCTATATCTATATCTATATCTATATCTATATCTATATCTATATCTATATCTATATCTATATCTATATCTATATCTATATCTATATCTATATCTATATCTATATCTATATCTATATCTATATCTATATCTATATCTATATCTATATCTATATCTATATCTATATCTATATCTATATCTATATCTATATCTATATCTATATCTATATCTATATCTATATCTATATCTATATCTATATCTATATCTATATCTATATCTATATCTATATCTATATCTATATCTATATCTATATCTATATCTATATCTATATCTATATCTATATCTATATCTATATCTATATCTATATCTATATCTATATCTATATCTATATCTATATCTATATCTATATCTATATCTATATCTATATCTATATCTATATCTATATCTATATCTATATCTATATCTATATCTATATCTATATCTATATCTATATCTATATCTATATCTATATCTATATCTATATCTATATCTATATCTATATCTATATCTATATCTATATCTATATCTATATCTATATCTATATCTATATCTATATCTATTTCTATATCTATATCTATATCTTTATCTATATCTATATCAAGTTGATCTCGTCTTTTAGCCGGTGACAGTCGTTTGTCTTGTGTTGTTTTTTTATTTTAATTTGTGTATATCAGTTGTTATTAATCTCCGTGTGTGCTGTATTTTTATTAATTTTGTGATTGAAAACTATTTTTCCTGTTAATAAGGTGACGCTAATGTTTTCATGGTGTATTAAACTTTTTTAATGTTTTTAGTACTTTGCTGGAAAAGTTACTGCGTTGCCGATGATCTAGCCATTGGGTATGCATCAGTTAACCCCCTTAAATTAATTGCAGATATAAATCATGACGTTTATTTACTGAGAGTTTGGTTTGCAGAACATAAGTTACTTGTTAGCAGGAAGACTAAACTAATGTATTTAAGCTTATGTACTATAGTATCGCCGGAAATTGATATCATTTTTCATGGATATGATTGTTGTCGATTTAGATTAACATCGGATACGAGTCATGACCTAGATTCAACCTATAACAGTAGAATTCCTTGCAGTAATAATTGCTTTGTTGTCGAAAGAGTTCCTTGCTATAAATATTTAGGAGTAATGGTTGATGAACATCTTAACTGGACCGCACACATTTCATTGTTGAAAAAATATATTTTTTCTTCATTACGATGCTTTTATAAACTAAGACATTTTTGTTTTGAAAGTACATTAACTAAAATATACTACGGGATTTTCTAGATTACAATATGGTGTGAGTTGCTGGGGAGGTGCTTATCTGAATAATATACTTCCCCTGTTAAAATTACAAAAGTCTGCCGTTAGAATAATCTGTAAAGTAAATCGCTTGACTGCATCTATTAATCTATTTAGGCGTCTAAAGATCTTACCGTTAAGGCATCTTTATTTTTTTCAAAATTCTAAAAATATTTTTTAAAATAAGTGGGTATATGCAGAATCCCATATATGGTAATTACAACTTAAGAACGAACCATAATTCTACCGTGACTGTTCCAGTTTTTCGCACAACCCACTATCGTAATTTTTTTTCGATTTTATTTTATAGACTTTACTATAGACTCCCTGCAATTATACGCCTTGAAAGAAATTTGAGTACTTTCTTAAGAAAAATAAAATTGTGGATCTTTGAGTTAAATCACTCGGAAGTTGAATTTTTGTTGCGCTCCATTAGCTAACTTTTGTTTGTTCTTTACTTTTTAGACAGAAATAATTTTTTTTTCTCTTCTAATAATAATTGTTAATTTTTATAATTGCTTTTTACTTATATTGTTTGATTTAATTCATCCCACAAAACACTTTTTATGTTTAAATGACCCAAAAAAACTAAATAGGCTTTCCCTTTCTATCAAAATGCGTTCAAAGACACGAGACATTTTTTTGTCAACTCAGAATTTTTCTGAAGATGTTAACGCGAAACTTGGTTTAACGGAGGAATTACTGACTTAGAACTGTTTGACAATAGTTTTCAAGTGTATAGGAAGGACAGACACGCTGACAATAATTCTGCAGTTGCTGGTGGTGTCCTATTAGCTGTGAGGAACTCCTGTGTTAGTTCCTTTATTGATATTCCCTGCTCTGTTAATATCGAACTTATATGCGTTAAGGTTGTACATTGCAATTCTAATGTATATGTTATTAATGCAAACGTTCCTCCCAAGAGCAGTGTAGAGGTCTATGCAAGCCTTGCGGATTGCATAGAATTTATATTAAATTTACTTGACGTTAATGACGACATTTTATTGTTGGGCAATTTTAATTTGCCTGACTTAAAATGGCATTCTTCTGACGATGAAACACATTTTTGTGCATCTAAATCGAAGACACGCCAAGAACATATATTTGTTGACAGTATATGTTCTGACTTACAACAAGTTATTTGTATTTATAATAGTCTGGAAAGACTGCTTGACCTAGTCTTAACTACAGACAGTAACAATGTCATTATTTCAGAAGGCATTTCCTGCTTTGACAACTATTGACAATTACCATCCACGTTTGAGTATTTGGTATAAATCCGATAGGGAGAATATGGTAAATTCAAGCTCTGTTGACACAGTTTATGAATTCAATTTCAAAAAAGCTGACTTTTTGAGGTTGAATCATCTACTTTATAGTAACTAGTGTCAACTGTTGTCGCATCTTTCAGAGATCTATCAACTCGTACTCAGCTTTTAATTTTCAATGCGTTGAATATACAGAAGTACTGCGAAGTTGCTTAGAGATTAAATCTAATGCCGTCGGTTTCGATGAAATACATCCCAGGTTTTTTAAGTTACTTCTTCCTGCTCTAACCCCTTTCATTATTAACATTTTCAATACCATCATAACGAAATCAGAATTCCCTGCTATTTGGAAAAAAGCTAAAATTATTCCCATCCCTAAAACTGGTAATGAATTCCGCCCCATAGCAATTTTACCATATCTATCAAAAGTTTTTGAAACGCTGATGTACTACCAAATAAACAAATTTCTTTTGGACAATAAACTGCTAACTGACAGACAGTCAGGATTCCGACCTAAGCGTAGTTGCGTGACTGCTCTACTTGACGTCAGCGATGAAATTCGAAATAACCTCGATCGCAATGAAATCAGTTTCTTGGTTTTGCTAGATCATTCGAAAGCTTTCGACACGGTTGATCACCAAATTTTATGTTCGAAATTATTAAATGTGTTTAATTTTTCCGCCACTGCAACTCGACTAATGACCTCTTATCTCACAAACAGATCACAAGCCGTTAATATAGGCAGCGTTACTTCCAATTTCTTACCTGTAAACCGTGGCGTTCCTCAAGGCTCTGTAATGGGCCCTCTTTTATTTTCGGTTTATATAAACGACTTACCAACTGTGCTGCAAAATTGTGGTATACAAATGTACGCTGATGATGTACAACTGTATACTAGCTGTCGCAAATGTGATATTACCACGTGTGTTGATAGTCTGAATGCTAATTTGTGTAAAATTTACGATTGGGCTTCCGCTAATGGCTTAAGCATAAACCCAAATAAGTCAAAATGTTTAATTATAACGAGAAAACATAACTCTTCTTTGCCCTTTCCGGACGTTACGATAAATGGGTCATGTATTGAAGTTGTAAAAACGGCAAAAAATTTGGGTATTACCTTCAGCAGCACTTTAGATTGGACGAATCATGTCAACATCACTGTAGGAAAAGTTTATGGTATGCTCCGTAGCCTATGGGCCACACAGTTTTTCACCCCCTTTCACATAAGAATGTTATTAGCTAAAACGTATCTTGTCCCCACCTTATTGTACGGATCCGAAATTTTTGCATACTGTGATGCTGCTAGTAAGCGCAAGTTGAACGTTTCCTATAACAACATCGCTCGTTATGTCTTCGGACTTAAACGAACCGACCGTATATCCCAGTATGCAAAAAAAATATTCAATTTGACTTTTGACAGTGTTTTGAACTTGAGGGCGTTAGTTTTTCTGCACAAAATTATTTTTACCAAAGAGCCAGTTTACCTATATAATAAACTAAAATTTTTAAGATCTCAGCGCGGAAACAACCTAGTCCAACCAAAACATGCCTGCTTAGCGTCCGAACGTCAGTTCTTTGTTAATTCCATACGTCTTTGGAACTCACTTCCACCGTATCTACAGCGTATTTGCAATACAGCCATATTTAAATCTAAATTATCAGATTATTTGTCTTCCTTCTAACCAAAACTTTTATCTATTTTTACTTGATTCGCTATTCTATTATTTTTCTTCATTTATCTCTTTTCATTCGATTTCTTACCTAATTCATTTCTTTGTAATGATATTTTTCTCTCTTAATTTAAAGTTATTTTTATTTTTTTTTTTTTAATTTTCAGTTTTAAATTCTTATAATCGTTTTTTAAAAAACTGTTTTTGATCTCAATGTATTAAATTAATTAATTTCTGTTCAAGTTATGTTTAAGTGTTTAATATTAAAAATTTGTTGATTTATATCCACACATGTTATCGGTGCTTAACTATAAGTTTATTTCTTACAAGCGCTTATAAATAAATAAATAAATTAAATTAAATTAAATTAAATTAAATATAATTACAGAATACATAAATAATAATAGTCTTAATAGTTCAATAAATTTTTTCTATACTGAGCTCTTTGCCATGTTCTCTCAGTCTGTACCATATAGTCTCAAATTTGCGAAAAATTTTGCGTACCCTTGGTACACAAAGGATTTAAAGACTCTTCGCAACAATAGGAATAGGCCATGGAAGAAATATATTTGTAGTTTTGACTCAAATGACCTAGAAACATACAAACGTTTGTTTCTGGATTTTGAGAATCGCTCAGCTGCATTATATAATGAGTATTTGGATAATATGAAGCTGAGTATTTTGTCTGATCCAAAAAAATGTTGGGATTTATTAATGCTAAGAAGAAGACTGATGGGTTTCCTTCTTCTTTCAAATTTCAAGATGGATTTACTGACAATTTCACCATTATTTGTGGCCTATTTGCCAATCTTTTTAAAGAATCTGATTTAGCGTATTTTAATTATATGAACAATGCACCCAAAGTTTCTTTGGAGCATATATCTTTTACCTCGGAGGATATTTTTAAGTACATTGTATCAATCGATGAAGATTTTAGCGCTGGACCAGATGGGATTCCTGCCACAGTATATCAACAATGCAGCTCCATTTTGTGTCAACCACTCTCGTTACTTTTTAATAGGTCAATTAATGAAAGTAATTTTCCTCTTTTCTGGAAAAAATCTTATATCAGTCCTATTTACAAAAAAGGTTGCAGGAATGAAGTCACTAATTATAGGCCTATCGCTAAGCTGTCTTCAATTCCTAAACTTTTTGAGCGAATAGTGTATGATCGAGTGAAAATTCACTGTGGGCAAGTCATGACAACTCGTCAGCATGGTTTTGTTACTGGCAGATCCACTGTGTCTAATCTTCTCGATTTCACTACATTCTGCTTAAAATCTATTGATTTTGGTAGCCAGGTCGATTGTATTTACACTGACTTTAGCAAAGCTTTTGATAAATTACCACATAATCTAATTTTTTTTAGACTTAAATTAATGAGATTTCCACAATATTTTGTAAACTGGATAAAATCGTATTTGATGAAGAGATCTTATCAAATACGGTTCCGAGGCGTGTTGTCTTCTGAATTTGTTGCAGAATCGGGTGTTCCTCAAGGAAGCCACCTGGGCCCACTTCTGTTTATTTTGGCAATGAATGATGTTACCCACATCATCAAACACTCTCATTTGCTTATTTTTGCAGATGATATGAAAATATACAGAACAATTGATTCTAACGACAATTCAGACCGGCTCCAGTCAGACTTGAAATCCTTTGAGGTTTGGTGTTCTAAAAATAAGATGTTTTTAAATCCAGATAAATGTCAAACTATGACCTTTTCGCGTAAAAGGAACAATTTTATTTTTAATTACAAAATTAAAGATACTGCTTTAAGTCGTGTAACTACCGTCAAAGACCTTGGTATATGCATGGATTCTAAGTTATCGTTTAACATGCATATTGATAGAATTTGAAAAAAAAGCGTCTTCTATGCTTGGTTTTATAAAACGGTGGGCCAAAGAGTTTAATAGCTTAATAACAACTACAACTCTGTATTATTCAATCGTGCGTTCTCACCTGGAGTACGCAAGTTAAGTATGGTCCCCACATTACAATGTGCATGTTGATCGTATGGAAAGAATTCAAAAACGTTTTGTTCGGTTTGCTCTGAGAGGCTTAAGTGGAACTGACACATTTAATCTTCCTCCATATGAGGATCATTTAAAATTATTAAAGATGCAATCTTTAAGTGAGAGAAGGAAATCTGCTGATATCGTATACTTACACCAACTTATAACTGGTGTATTCGATTCTCCAGAACTTCTTTCTCTTATAAATTTTAACACTAACCGTAGAAGCAGTAGAAGCTCTAACAACTTGATTTATTTACCATTAAGTAGAACAAATTCTATGTTAACTGCTCCATTAAATCGCATGGGTACCTTTGTTAACAACTGTAGCGTGTTTGATGTTAACTTGTCGAAAGGTCAACTCAAAAGTAGATTGAAAACTAATGTATGATTAGATCTATGTAAACGCATGGTTAGTTGTGATGTCTTGTGTTGTCCCTGAGCCCAACCCATATTATGGTGGGTAAATTTTTTCCCTTTTGGTTTTTTTTGGACCACTTTTATCGATATCTTTGAGTTATTTCAATGATATTTGAGTTGGTTCTTAAAATGATCTATTGCGGAGAAAGTGTGAAAAAGCTGTAGTAGCTGAACTCTATTGTTATTGCATGTTATATCTATATCTATATATCTATATATTATTATATAAAATTTAGGTGCAATTTTAATGTTACCACTTTACTCCAAAAGTACATTGCCAATTTTTAAAAAAAATTTTTAAAATATATTTGTGCTACAGTTTTATTTAGGAGTATTTTTCTTTCGAAAGTTTTATAATAAATATATTTAATTAAAGTGTTTTTTTTTTTAAGAAATCATCCCAGCTGCCACGTATTGCTTATTCGTTGTCTTTTGACGCGTTTGTATTGCGAGAGTTTCAATAAACTCCTTGTTGCACTCTATTCGTCTCTTTCTCTTCGTGCTCAGATAGCAAAGGGCAACAAAAAAAAAAACTGCTGAGCAGCGAGCAAGGTGAAGTGTGAGATACAAATTTGCGCTTTAAAACACAACAAAACAAAAGAAAAGAAAGGAGATTGAAAAAACGTCCATGGCGTGGTAGTTTAAATGAACAACAAGTGTTTTTCCTACTTTTTCAATTTTTTCGCTTTTTTGTAATGAATATAATGAATAGCATAAGACGTTCCTGCGTCATACGTTCGATTACATTAAGGGACGCTTGAAAACGTCGGCAAGTACTAAAAATTCTCTCAGAAGAGAATTTCCCCACTTTTAAAAATCTCTGCACCCGCTTTTAAAAATCCGTCGGCAATGATATTGTTATGCAGAACTGTAAGCGGGGTGTGACAACTTATCGTTTGAGTTGTTAAGATCCTAATTTTCTTTTCATTGTTCAAACCAGAGATAAAGAGATGGGGAAACTATGTTAGAGAGGAACAACATTATATCTAATTTTTGTCCAAATTTAGTCAATACTATCACAAAATGTATAACAATGGTAGAAAAATCTCGAGGAAAGTCACCACTGCGACGATATCAGAGATAAAGAGATAGGGAACTTAAGGCCCCTATTATGTATGACAACTCAACTTAAGTTGACTAGATTCAACTAATTTTTTTCGTATAACTTATTACATACACTGAGGAGCATAAGTGTATCACAAACCAACAACTATCATTTTAACAACCTATAATTTCTATAAGTTCTACTCAAATGCAATCAAATTTTTTTTATTATATTTGTACAAGTGTCTTCTTTCTTTCAAACAGGTTTTATTAAGATCTGATCACAACAACAAATAAACGAAGGCATAATGCAAAATAAATCAAAATGATACAGTTTTGCACTCACTACTCAATTGTTTTTATTACCGTTATATTTTTGTTATTGAACACAATGCAATGCAATTTTTTAATTATTACGATAATTTAAGTGATAATAAATGGTTCAGTAGTCATGAACAACCAAAATAAAGAGGAAATATTAATTTGTTTGCGCAATGGCGAAAGCATTAGGCAAGTGGCGAAGAAATTCCATTTGGACAAAACTTTTGTCCAAAGATTAAAAAAAAAAAGCGGTGTAAGTGTTCCCACAAACAAAGGTGGTCGTCCGAAAAAAATTTGCGATCGAGATGTACGCCATCTAGCAAATTTGGTTACCAGCACCGATGCCGTTACTCCTGCTGCAGCTTTAAATATACTGCAAATTGACGCCAGTAAGTGGACAGCTCGTCGAGCTTTGAAAAAAATAGGTGTTAAGGCAGCAGAAAAGAAAAAGAAACCTATGCTGACCAAACGACATGTGCGGTTACGGAAGGATTTTGTTGCAGCACACGAGCACTGGACTGTCGCTGATTGGGATTCGGTATGTTATTAAACATATGTGTGTATTACTGTTTATACTAACAAATATTAAATAATTTAAAGGTTATTTGGTCTGATGAGACTAAAATTAATCGATTTCAATCCGATGGGCGTGCATGGTATTGGACTAAGGACCCTGATACAATCCAACCAAATCAGGTACGCCAAACCGTCAAACACGGTGGTGGCTGTATCATGGTTTGGGGTTGTATATCCAAAGATGGAGTGGGACCCTTGGTGCGCATCGATGGAATTATTAGAATCTTCCTGATGTAGTGGAAAAAATGGGTCTTGCTGCTGAAAAAGTAATTTTTCAGCAAGACAATGACCCCAAACACACCGCACATCTAGTGAAAGACTGGCTCAAAAAGCAAAAATTTGGTGTGATGACGTGGCCTCCTCTCCGGATATGAATCCGATCGAGAATTTGTGGAGTCACGTCAAATCGCAGCTTGCAAAATATGCCAGTCCTCCAAAAGGCGTGAACGAGTTGTGGGAGCGGACGAAGGAAGTGTGGGAGGCGATTCCTCCAGAATTTGTGCAGAGGTACACGCAAAGTCTACCTAATCGCATCCAGGAGCTTAAGAAGGCAAAGGGTTACTGGACCAGTTACTAAGTATATATTATTGTTTTAAAAATATAAAAATAAATAGTGAGTGCAAAACTGTATCATTATGATTTAGTTTGCATTATGCCTTCGTGTATTTGTTGTTGTAATCAGATCTTAATAAAAACCTGTTTGAAATACAGAAGAGACTTGTACAAACATAATAAAAAAAATTTGATTGCATTTGAGTAAAATTTATAGAAATTATAGGTTGTTAAAATGATAGTTGTTGGTTTGTGATACACTTATGCTCCTCAGTGTATATTCTAGTTGAACTATGTAATTTGTAAATTTTTGAAAGATTAAGACAACTACATGTTTCAACTAAAATGTATGTAATACGTTTTATGAAAAAAAAATTAGTTGAATCGAGTCAACTTAAGTTGAGTTATTGTACATAATACGGGCATAAATTTTGTGATGTAAAACATATGCTTTTTGCATTTTTATGTACTTTGGTGAAACTCATTTATTGTGTACGTGAGTTCACCTCAGATCAGTGTTGCTGCGACAGTTCTAAAAAAAGTATCCATGAAAAAGTTACAAATGTATCCACTTCAGAAAAAAGTATCCACATATTAAAGTAATGAAACCCAACTATTTAAGCTTTAATAACAATTCTATTTATTTAGTTTGAAGACTAACAAATAGCTTTGTTGAAATGTAATATTAAGAAACAAAGCATGTACATTAGGCCGGGTCGATTTGTGGGGATGTAAAAAATCGTCCACTGCTCAGTGAAAATCATATTCTAGGGATCAAAATAAAAAATTTGCCCGAGGAACTATTTCTCTTAAACGAATTCTAATGCCCCAACTTTTCCTTAGGTCAAATTTTGAAAAATCCCTCTTTGACCCATTTAGAGTGCCCCAATCGAGTCCAAATGTATGACCGACCCCTTCTAACTTTGGAGGGCCAATCCACCCATGCCAGTGGCACACCGCCTGGAGCCCCCCTGGGGGTTCCCCATACAAACAAATGTTCCCCATTCAAACAAATGTTTATATTGGGAACCCCAGGGGGGTTACAGGGGGTGTGCCACTGGCACAGAAGGGGTCGGCCATACATTTGGACTCGATTGGGGCACTCTGAATGGATCAAAGACGGATTTTTTAAAATTTGACCCTACAGAAAAGTTGGGGCATTAGTATTCGTTTTAGAGGTATAGTTCCTCGGGCAAAGTTTCTTATTTTGATCCATAGAATACGATTTTCACTGAGCAATGGGCGATTTTTAAATCGACCCGCCCTAATGTACAAGGTGGCGCAAAAGTAATCCTCCTATCAGAAAATGCTATAAATTTTGCGATTGGTCCTTAATGTCAGTTCTGTTTTGACATTTGTGTAGTAAACACATGCGAAATACACGTTAATAAACAATGTTACGCTACACTGCTCCAGAACGCGGAATATTGGTGACTATTTATTTGATCAATAATCGGTCGGTGACTTTGGCACAACGTGAATTTCGTCGCAGATTTCCTGGCCGTCCAACGCCTACTGGTGAAACACTGCGACGTTTAGCCGCTCGCCTCGAAGAGACTGGCACAACACGAGATGCTGCCAGGCGTGGCAGACCCCGGAGTAGCCGTTCTGCAGAGAATATTGCTGCTGTAGCCGAGGATGTCATGGTAGCGCCGTCGACATCGACCAGACGACGTGCCACGCAAATGGGTATCGGTCGACGGTCTTTACAGCGAATTTTGGTACACGATTTGAAGATGTTTCCGTACAAAGTCCAGACGGTGCATCAGCTGTTAGCTGCTGACCGCCAATCGCGTCTAACATACGTTCAAGCCATCCTTAATCACCACCAAGAGGAAGATGATTTTTCATCAAAAATAATCATGAGTGATGAGGCCCATTTCCATCTTAGCGGGTACGTAAATAAGCAAAATTTACGCTTCTGGGGCACTGAAAATCTGCGTGTAACCCACGAAGAGCCATTACACACGCTAAAAGTCACTGTATGGTGTGCTGTTTTCGCTGGAGGAGTCATCGGACCTTTTTTCTTCGAAGACGTCGCGGGCCAAACGGTTACTGTGAATGGTGAGCGCTACAGAGCAATGAACAACTAGTTCTTTTTGCCGCAACTTGATGAATTGGGATTGGAAAACATGTGGTTCCAACAGGACGGTGCAACGGCACACACTGCACAACCGATATGCTGAAGGATGCATTTCCCGGGCGCCTAATCTCCCGTTTTGGCGATTTGCACTGGCCAGCAAGATCGCCTGATTTGACCGCTCCAGACTTCTTTTTGTGGGGATTTTTGAAGTCGCGGGTTTATGTCAACAAGCCTCAGACTCTTGCAGCTCTTAAAGACAATATACGTCAAAAATGTGAGGACCTATCGCCGGAAGCTTTGGCCGAAGTGATGAAAAATGCCATAAAAAGGGCTCAAATGACAATCAACTGTGGCGGCGTCATTTACATGACATCATATTCTCGACTTGATGTAAAAAAAATTAAAAGACTAAATAAAAATAATCCACAAGAAGAATCAGAGTTTTTAATTTTTTTTTTAAAATTACAGCCAAAAAACATCGCAAGGTTACTTTTGCGCCACCTTGTACATGTGTACATGTAAAAAATAATAAATAATAATATTAAGACCTCGTGCTTGAATATTTTAAATATTTTTAGGATTATGTTGATTTTATATGATTTAAATACAAATTCCAAATCTTTGATAGCTTAAATCATATTTGATTTGAAATACAAATTCTACTTGTTTGATAGTTTAAAATCGTTTATTGAGCTTAAGGTCAAAGTTAGAACAATTAATTGTGCTAACGAATCTTTCCAAAGAAACAACAACAACAACAACAACAACAACAACAAAGTTTTTCAATATGGAAAGAAAAAAATCACTAGCTGATTTTATTGCAATTTGGGCCGTGCTACAGGCTTCACCACTGTGGTGCAGTGCGCTAGTGCGAACTTACACGGGTATCACAAAGATTTCTGATGAAACCTTGAGCACGGCCGAAATTGCAATAAAATCAGCTGGTGATTTTTTCCTTTTCGTATTGAAAAAACTTTGTTTTTGTTTTTGTTTTTTTGGAAAGATTCGTTAGTACAATTTATTGTTCTAACTTTGACCTTAAGCTCAATAAACGATTTTAAACTATCAAACAACAAGAATTTGTATTTAAAATCAAGTATGATTTAAACTATCAAAAATTAAGAATTTGTATTTAAATCATATAAAATCAACATAATAAATAACAAGATCATATAGAAAAAACTTTAATATTTTTAGGATTTATTTTTTTAAGTTAAAATAATGAACAACGATATTTAAACTTTAAAGGTACATTGCAACACTCATAAAAAATTTTTTGATTATGTTCAAACTGGTGCTCAATTAGAGCCTTTCGAAGAAAGAGCTTCGGCGCTGTTGTTGATATTTACTCATCTGTTAATCTTAAAAATTAAAACCAAGAATATAATTAAGTACTATGAGTTCAGCTATGGCCGGGACTAGAAAAAAAAAACACTGAAAATTGGCAGAATGACGCGCTTTTGAAATTTAAGTTCTAAAAACAGGGTTTTTTACTGGTTATTCAGTGTAAATATAAGCTCTTTTGAAATTTTGATAGCGAAAGCAGTTGATGTGAATAACATATTAAAATTTTAGATGATTCGGCTAAATAGTTTTTGTTTTCTCTACAACACATTGCCGAAAAAAGTAGTTTTGAGATAAATTAGTGTAAAAAAGTGAGCATGGTATTTGTGCAGTGTGCTCGATACCAGCTAAAAAGCCTGTAGAAGCGGAGATAACGTCAGTATTCTTACAAAAATTTAACAGTATATTCTCAAAAAACTATACTTTTTAAATATAAAAAATAGATTAAGAAGAAAAAGAAGACAAAAAACACAATGCTGCTAATTTGCGATTACGATTAGTAACTATTAGATTATATCTTATAGGGGGGTTGGAATTAATTTTAAAGGTTTTTTTTCGGTTTTTGAGCATTTATTTAGAAACAACGGTACAATGTATATTATTCAAAGCATTGTCCATCGTTAGCTACAACATTTTCCCAACTTTCTGGCAGCATATGGACTCCGCGCCGGAAGAACGATTCGTCTTTTGAGGCAATCCACGAATCGACCCATTTTTTGGTATCCTCGTAAGAAGTGAAGCGCTGCTCAGCCAAGCCATGCGTCATCGATCTGAATAGGTGGTAGTCGGAAGGGGCTATGTCTGGGCTATAAGGCGGGTGGGGTAGCACATCCCAATTCAGCGCCTCCAACGTTTCCTTGACGGTTCTTGCAACATGTGGCCGTGCGTTGTCATGTTGAAAAACCACTTTGTCGTGTCTTTTGGCATATTCCGGCCGTTTAACCTTTAATGCTCGGCTCAATTGCATCAATTGTTGTTGGTAGCGTTCCCCAGTGATGGTTTCGTTAGGTTTTAGCTGCTCATAGTACACGACACCCTTCTGATCCCACCAAATACACAGCATAAGCTTGGCGCCATGAATATTCGGCTTGGCCCTCGATGTTGATGCATGGCCGGGTGGTCCCCACGATTTTTTTCGCTTAGGATTATCGTAATGGATCCACTTTTCATCGCCAGTGACAATACGATGCAAAAAACTCTTCCTTTTATGCCGTTGAAGCAGTTGTTCGCACATGCAAAATCGCCGTTCAACGTCTCTCAGCTTCAACTGGTACGGCACTTGCTTTTGAATCATTCCCATGGCCTTCAAGCGTTTGCCGACCGTTGATAAGTCGACTCCCAATGATTCTGACAATTCTTGAAGGGTTTGACACGGGTCTTCATCGAGCAAAGCCTCCAATTCCTCATCTTCAAACTTTTTCGGCTGGCCCAGACGCTCTTTGTCTTCCGTATCAAAATCACCACTTTTAAACCGACGGAACCAGTACTCACAAGTAGAAATCGATGGAGCATAGTCCCCGTAAGCCTCAGTAAGCGTGCGTTGTGCTTCAACCGCTTTTTTCTTCAAATTTTCTACAAAACCGCTTTTTTCTACAAAAGTAAACCGTCCCGCAAATTGCGTTTTGTTGGAACGAAAGTCGACATGTTCACAGAGAAAAAAAATATATGTTGTTTACACTTCAGTGGAATGACACATACTGAAAAATGAAGCTTAGACAATGTGCTTTGAAATGAATATAGTCACAGGTGTGCCCGATGCGATCTATTGATAGTTACGCCATCTCTTAGAAAACCTTTAAAACTAATTCCAACCCCCAATAAAATCAAAAAATAATTACGACAAATTGGAACTACGAAAAAATCGAAAAGAATCAAAAGTTATCAAGAAAAAATTATCCGACTAATTTTAGAAATTATTTTTGATTCTGTTTGAGGTCGACTCGTATCGTTTCAACGGTGAGGTTGTGAAGTTAAAGCTTAAAGCTTATTTTTCTTGATTACTTTTAATTCTTTTTGGTTATTTTCGTAATTTAAAGTAATCGTAATTATATTTGATTGTTATTATTATATCACGATTACAAAAAGAAAAGAATTGTACTTAATCAATTATTTCACATTTTTAAAAAAGAATGGAATTGGTAATGAATACCGATTAGTTATAATTATTTTGCAGCTATGATACAAAGTAATACATAAATGCATACAAAAGTAATTTAATAGCTTATTCAGCTTAGAGAAATACACTCAGAGAAAAAACAGAGGGATTAACAGTGAAAACTGTTAAATCCCATCCAACAGATGAGTTTTTGAAATTAACAGTCTGGACTGTTGATAAAATAACTGTTTGACTCAATTCTCATTTGAATTATCAATTGTTCTGCACTAGGATGGTTGATATCAATACATTTTCACATAAAAGAAAATAAAATTCAGTTAGGAATTGAGTAACATAGTTATTTTATTGACAGTCCAGACTGTTAATTTGAAAAAACTCATCTGTTGGATGGGATTAAACAGTTTTCACAGTTAATCCCTCTGTTTTTCTCTGAGTGTATAAATAAAATGGGTTGCTATTGCCCTTTATTTATATTAAATTTAAAAGTTCAAAATTATTCGTCGTTAAGTATTTTGCAAAACAATATACTTTTACCTATTCCCAAAAAAAATCTACTAGTTTTATCGTTTATAGTAAGCTTTAAATTAAAAAAAAATTCATTCAGCCTCAGCTGTGCTATGAGGCAGTTTTAATATATTTATCACAAAACTGTAAAGTTCTTCGTAAAGAGGTTGCGTTAATGCATTTTTTGATAAAAAAGTACTGTCCAAAAATGTCTCAATGCTACTTGCTAATGCTACAATGCTAAGAAATGTCTACTTTTTTATATTTTTGCAAAAAAAAAACATATATTCATATATGAAGCTTAAAAAAGTATCCATAAATTCTTCCTAACGGCAACACTGCTTGGACTTATTCCTATGGTGTAATTATTCTAAGATAATTTCACCATGATGTTTCAGGGATGTTTTCCATTGCTTTTACGTAGTCTTTTGTGGTATACCTTTTGTAACCCATTTTGTTCTAATAATATGCAGTTTTACAGTTATCGGACCTAAAACGTAACTGGTGAAATTCTTCAATCTACCATAAACCAGGGTTGTTTTCCGTTGATTTTACGACCACATATAAATGTTTTGTGTTAGTATTGGAGCCAATTTAACGTAAAATCAAACATAGTGCTATCCCTCTCCAACGGAGTTTCCCATCTCTTTATCTCTGACGATATTTCATATGTTAACTCACCACTCTGCCGATATTTTTGTAATTCAGAAATTCTCATCAGAGGGTGTGTGCCAATCGGAAACTTTTCACTCGTGGTGAAATGCTCCAAATGGAGCATTTTTAACGTCTTCTTAACGAATAAATCCTCAGTTGCCTAAAATGCATACTTTTTCATAATACGAGATTTCTTAAGACCCATTTGACTAATACGTTTTCTTCTACTTATTTTGTTATTAAAAATTATATTATGAGTTTTAAAAAATGTAACTGTTTGGCGTAAAATAACATAAATGGTATTCCCTTAAAAATTTAAATTTAAACATATAAACTTCAGAGCTCTTGTTAAGGGAATGCACTCTTTGTCATTCTGTTTAATTTTCCGCGCATATGTCAATAACGGCTGATGTTATAAATTGAACAATATAAAATTTAAACATTTATGATGCCTAAACAAAGTGAAAAGAAAAAATTATTTGAATATTTAAAACAATCTGCATTTCAGCAGTTATTAATTGAGCATATAATAGAATCGTTTCAAGTTTGACAGCTGATAGTTTAAGCAAACATGCTTACATAATTTACGCATAGAAATTGCAGCTTAAGCCTTGTAAAAACTGGCCCATATAAAATTTGTCTAAAACTCCCCAATTGCTTAAAGTTAAGTAGTTTAAGAGGTTTAAGCAGTTTAAGAAGCGTTAAGGAATACCATTATTATAAAAAACCAAAATATTGTAGACATTATTAACTTGCAAAAAATTTAATAATATTTATTCATGATCGATTGTAATACGAAAGAATGTATTGACTCATACTTAGTCGATCAATCAGCCAACCATAAAACATCCTTGAGCACGAATTAACCCTTTATCAGCCATATTTTTAAATATTCAAATAGTATAAAGGCATTTGTGGGTTCAGTTTTGTAATAAAATAACCAATTTTGTAACTTTTTTTTAACAGTTTTTAATTAGAAGGTTAACATCAGTGCTGCCGCGATGGTTTTGAAAAAAGTATCCATGAAAAGTATCAAGAAAGTATCCAAAAGTATCCCCTTTAAAAAAAGTATCCACAAAAGTATTTAAACGGATGACGACCTGGTAGGGAATCTGTTCCAATGCAACTAGAGACTTCATTTTGGTGTCAAAAAATTCTTAAAAATACCCACTTTACGGCTATATAGGTTTCATATGTGTAGAAAACTCTTGGAAAGCGTAGGAGTCCAGCGACGATTTTGCTATGCGGATTACGACCTGGTAGGGAATCTACTCCAATGCAGCTAGAGTGTTGATTTTGATGTCAAACATTTTTAAAAAATACAAACTTTCTAACTATATAGTTGTCATATGTGCAGAAAACTCCTGGAATGCGTGAGAGCACCAGCGACGATTTTTATTTAAATGGATAACGACCTGGTAGTGAATCTGTTCCAATGCAGCTAGAGAGTTAATTTTGGTGTCAAAAGATTCTTAAAAACATCCACTTTGCTACTGCATAGGTGTCATATATGCAGAAAACTCCTGGAATGCATGAGTGCCCCAGCGACGATTTTTATCTAAATGGATGACGACTTGGTAGGGAACCTGTTCCAATGCAGCTAGAGAGTTAATTTTGGTGTCAAACATTTATAAAAATTACCAGCTTTATGACTATATAGGTGTCATATGTGCAGAAAACTCCTACATATAACAATTACATCTTAAATATTCGCGTTTTGGACCTCTTTTGTTATAAAAGTATTAAAGAAACCAAAAAAAAAAATAAAATTATTATTGTGATTTTAAAATGTTGCTTATATTTTTATTATTGATTTCTGATACTTCTTTTTTAAATATTTCTTATTTTATAAAATAAAGAGTTTACTTAATGCTTAATGATCATTATCTCTATTACTGAAACACCCTGTGCCAACACCAAAAACAAAACTCGTCGCTATCTTCACGGACCTTCGATGCAACAGCACTTGACAGCTATGAGGTGAACTCACTTAAGGCTTGATTACCCAAGCGTAACGTGAGGTGGCACAGCGGGATGTAGTCCAACGTAGTGCAGGGCACTCATTTTATTTTAGTAGGCTTACTAACTTCTCCTCTTCAATAAAAGACTACATCCCTTCTTATATAGCATTAAAATTTACAATTTTGTGAAGTTAAACAAAATTTTTCGCTTGTCCCACAGCTGTCGAACTGTCAAAAATCGTAACGTTGTGTAGAAATCTATTTTCTACAGACTTCTACGCTGCGTCACGCCACGTTACGATTTCGGTAACGACTTGTACACATTTATCATTAAACAGATTTTAGCTTGACAGTTGGCAACCTCGCGCTACGTTACCTTACGCTTGGGTAATCAAGCCTTAAGCGATTACCGAAATCGTAGTCCAACGTAGTGCAGGCGCCGTAGTGCAGGGCACTCATTTTATTTTAGTAAGCTTACTAACTTCTCCTCTTCAACAAAAGACTGCATCCTTTCTTATATAGTGTTAAACTTTACAATTTTGTGAAGTTAAACAAAATTTTTCGCTTGTCCCACAGCTGTCGAACTGTTAAAAATCGTAACGTTGCGTAGAAATCTATTTTCTACAGACTTTTACGCTGCGTCACGCCACGTTACGATTTCGATAACGACTTATACACATTTATCATTAAACAGATTTTAGCTTGACAGTTGGCAACGTCGCGCTACGTCACCTTACGCTTGGGTAATCAAGCCTTTACACATTACATGAGTTTCACCAAAGTACATAAAAAATGGAAAAAATTCATGCAGCCATATGTTTTGACGTCACAAAATGTAAGTTTCCCATCTCTTTATTTCTGGTTTAAGCAACAGTTTGACTTCGTTATCCTGTGTAGCAACATCGTGTTCTCTAACAGGAAGCCTCGCAGTAAAGTGTGTTTGTGAAATTATGATTCTTTATGTCTAAAGCAGAACAAAGTTTTATATTTAAACTACCACGCCACGGACGTTTTTTTCAAATTCCTTTCTTTTCTTTTGTTTTGTTGTGTTTTTTTTTTTGTTACCCTTTGCTATTTGAGCACCAGTGTGGCCACGAGCTTTAAAATATGAAAGCTAACCTGACCAAAAAAAAAAGTCAAAACAAGCAAATGGTTTGAAAAAACAACCAGAGCTTTTTCATAGAATTTAAGGTTTTTATTTAATTTTTAATATAGATACTAGACTGTACTAGAAAAAATTTTGCCGCACACGTTCGAAGCGTTTTTGGAAGATAATTCCGCAAAATTTTTTTACCAAACGTTTGGTCATATCTTCGACATTTACAGTCCGATCCTTATGTATGGTATATCGATGTTTTTGTCTTGAGAAGACTTTTTTTGCTCTAAAGGTCATTGACCTCAAGTACCCAGTTCTAGTACTTATCCACTATATCTCAGTTCTTACCATCCTAATGTACCACTAATGTCAGAAAATTAATGCTTGCCAAAAATAATTAAACTTTTCCTAAGGTAGTATTTCGATTATTTCAGTAGAACTATTTAAAAAAATATTTTCAATTTATTTTGAAGAACGTAGTCGAATCTTTTCAAATTTTTTCGTTATATCTTCGGTATTTAGAGTTCGATCTTAAAGTATGATGCATATATCGATGTTTGTGTCTTGCGGACACCAATTTTTTGCTTTAAAGGTCATTGACATCAAGTACCCCGTTCTAGTACTCATCTAAGAGATCTAAGCTTCTAAAACATGAATTTTTAAAAAAAGTAAATCAAATAAAAAGTTAAAAAATAGCTTTACTTAATATAAATTTAAAAAATGTTTTTAAAATGATATTTACAATGCCCTCCGCAGTAGAATCTTCTTATTTATTTATTTTTATCTTCTTACTTATTTATTTATTTATTTATTTATTGAAATTAATGTTTACATATAAGACATAGTCTTTTAAATGCAATACAAATTAACAAATTTTCAAGAAGTTATAGGATAGTCAACCGAAAAAGTAAATAATATTTAAAGCTAATAATTAAGTTAATTAAAAAGAAACAAGATGAGAAAGCACTTAATTATAAAAACAAAATACAAGTAACAAGCAAAAATCAAATCAAATTAAGTTATTTAAAAAGAAATAAGGTGAAAAGGCACTTAATTATAACAACAAAATACAAGTAACAAGCAAATCTGGACTTAAAATTAATTATATAGATGTTGATAGAAAGATGAAGAGACAGTATTAAGAAAAGTATAGAAAAATTTCATGCTTAAAGGTGTGCTTATTACGGATACTTTTAATTCTAACAGGCAACGAATTCCACTATCTGATTGCGTTGGAGTTCAAATAATTATAGACAGGAATAGTGAGGTTTAGATTTCTATTAGATTTACAAAATTGAAGCTTCTCAAATAGATAGTTGGGTGTTTTGGTATGTATCAAGTTATATAAGAATATGCAGTTGCTAACATCTAGGTATTCAAGTATTTGATTGGTCAAGTGACTGATGCGGTCAAACTTCCGAAGGCCATTAACATATCTTACTGCATTGTTGAAAGCATGTTGTAGCTTAAGCTTAGACCTGGAATCAATTCTACTATATACAACAACCGAGTAAGATATGATAGGCATTATGAGCTGCTGTACTAACTTTTTTCTAGTTGCGATAGGAACAAATGACGCAGTCCACCTCAAGTTCCGCAGGACGTAGTACACTTTACCTACTACAGAATTGATATGGTTTACGCAGGAAAGTGAGGAGTTAATGTGGTAACAAAGATTCTTCACTTTATCAACAAAGTTCAGTTCGACCCCATTAAGATAAATAACTGGTATCCTAGAGAGAGAGTGATTGGATTTAGAAATTGGCAAGACATATGATTTAGTTGGATTTAGCATGAGTCTATTAGATTCAGCCCATTCAGTTAAACTCATTAAATCCTTATTCAACTTACTACATAAATCATCAACAAGGTTAACAGGTCTGGACAAGTACAGTTGAATATCATCAGCATATAGTTATATTAATTCAATAAAACAAACCGTTTAGTTTGTGAGTTGTTCTTAAACTGATCTTTATTTTTCAAAACATCTTATAGCTAACTTAAACATACATGATCTTTATTTTTCAAAACATCTTATAGCTAACTTAAACATACATACATAAATAATGTTCTTATTAAATACTGCAGCTGCATTGTTCTCACGAAAAGTGTCAACTACGCATTTGACGCTTGCGTGGGAACGATGCGCTGAAAAACGGCCAACTGACAAAACGTTAAAAAGTCACGTATGCTGGTCATTTGAGTGGACCAGCAGCTGGACAATACGTTACTCCACCAACCCCAGATTCAACAGTCCCTGTTGAACAAGGAATTACATTTAAATCTATATTTACTTCATTTTTCTGTTTCTTAAATTTGTTTATATAAAAGTATATTATTACAATAGTAGCTAGCACAATTAATAACAAAATTATATTAAAACCATAAGATACATTTTTATGATATTTTAATTCATTTATAAGTTTAATATTTTCAACTTGATTGATTTTTATGTCTTCAAACGTAATTTGTTTTTCAAATGTCACCTTAATATCGTTATCATTTCAATGCTACAATTTGAAAAATTTACTAGGTAATGTTTATTCAATACAATCTTTCTGTCGTCACAATTATGGTTAATTCTCATATTTATTGCATTTTTTACTAACAATGTTTCACTATCCAATTCTTCAATAATTGTTTTGATATTCCATCTTAATCTACAGTTATGTTTATAAACACAATTTTTACTTTCTTTGAGTTCTTTCATTATTGCATTTTCTTTGTAGGTGTAAATTTTATTGTTTATTGTGACAATGTACTCGTTGTTCATTTCATTTATTTCTAAATACTTTCGATTTGGTAATGGAGTAATTAGTTTTAAGTCAGTTGAGATGTAGTTTCGTGGAATTTTCAGTGCTAGTATGAGTGAATTGTCTTTGTAAGTCATCATTCCTATTCTGATGAGTTTTAGTTTGTAAAAATTAATATTATAATTTTCAATTTCTTGTGGTGTAAGAATTCCCGGACCGTGTTTGGCAGATGTGATGTTATCCTGAATATGGTTCATTTTGTCTTCAATAAATTTTAATTTCAACATTTGGTCAGTGTATAGGAGTCTCCTAGCAATTTCGTTGTGTCGTTGTTTTACCTCACCTAGAATGTCTTTAACTTTAATCCTATCTTGTTCAACTGCTTTTTTCAAAATAGTAATCGTTTCATTGAAATGCTTATTGATAAAAATTTGTTTATTCAACGTTTTTATGGAATTGTGGCTATTTTCTTCAGTTATCTTTAAATGTTCTAAGATTTCCTCCCTGTCGTTATCGTCCATGAGGCCGAAAAGCCATTTATAAAGAGTACCTGCAGCATTTATGAGTCCTCTCTTTTTCCTCAAAGTAGTGTTAGGAGCTATTGACATAATTTTAGCTTTAATTATTATTATTTCTATTTCTAAAAGTTCTTTATTGTCGGTATCTAACTTATGTAGATTCTTTTCAATTTGGTTGACAATGTCATAAATTTCTTTGGGGTTAATTATATGTAGTACTATATCAGTATCATTAGTTATTTCTAATTTTTTAATTTGAATTTCTGCGTAACCTAGTTCAGTTTGTATGGTATTAATTTGGAGAAATGCGGTAGTGGTCATTACTTGTGCCAATAACAAAATTTCCAGAGCCATCATCATTTCATCCTGGAATTTAATTTAACGTTAAAAATTAATTTTGAAAGATTTTTCACGCTTAAATCAATTTAAACTGTTCTGTTTACACAATATTTGCATTAGTATTATTATTATTTTTTTTTTTTTGTAAAATATTCGTGAGTCAGTTAAGGTCTTGGAATTTATATTTCCTTTTAACTTGTGATTTATAAGTTTTTTTGAATTTATTCTGGTTGGATTTTATGTGATTGTCCTCTATTCTGTAGTTAGAAATTTCTTTGTATTATGGCTTTGACTTGCTTACTCTATAGTTTTTAACGAATCTATTCTTAAAATTTGCATCGTTACTCCTATTCGTATTCTTATTAATTTTATCTATTTTTTTTATTTTATTTTCATGGATTATTTTCGAGATTTGTTTAATTTCGTCTTCAGAAATAACGTTATTTAAAAAATCTATGGGTTTCATTCTGGTAGTTGAATGGATTGAATTATTGTAAAAAGTTACTGCTTTAAATACCCTTTCCTGAACATCATCAGTATTGTTGGGATCTGCGTTAAAAAGTCGAACATGTTCGTTAAGTGTTCCGTGCAGTCTTTCTACGTCTGCTTTTCCAGTCTTTAGGTACGGTGTGTTGATGTGAAAGTTTATATCTTATCTTTTAGAAATTGTCTTATTGATGTTGTATTTAGTTCGTTATCTGTGATAAGAAGTTTTGGTTTCCCTAAGTATTGTATTCTAGCTTTTATTCCTTCTATTATTGAGATCCAAGTTCTATCCTTTAAAAGATGTGCGGTTGCGTATTTCGTAAGTTTGTCTAAACTTGTAAGATACATAATATTTCTTTTTGGAAACCAAATATCGAAATGAACCATATCATTATGTTTTGTCGGAGTTTCTGTGACATTAAGGTTGTGTTTAATTGGGCTTCTGTCGAATTTCGCCAAATTATACGTTTCGCAATTATTTATATACTTTTGAATTTCTTTTTGCATACTCGGAAAATAGTAGTGCGTTTTTATTTCTGCGAAGATTTCATTTATCCCCCTATGATTGTTTTTTAAATGTTCTTTTTCTATAATTTTAAGTAATTTTTCTCTGTCAGTTATGTCTTCTAATATTTGGTTAGATTTCAGAACTTTGAGATTTCTGTTGTTTGCAAAATATTTTATATAGAAATTTTGAAACTTAAAATAAAGCTTATCACTAGAGCAAAATACTGCTATCATTCTCGCATTAATTTTAAAATTTTACTTTGTGGGTTTAACTTCAAAGTACATCTTATTTTTTTTTTAAACAATATCCTTGTACGACATGACTCAATGGGTGAGTCCTCAAGTATCAACTGATTTCTAAAGAGTAATAAGTGTAAACGTTTTAGTAAAATCGAGGTGAACAAGTATAGGGTCCGCTTTAATCAATTTCTTCAATTTCTCAAAGGAGTCAATGTAGTCTTGATCCTTCGAATTAATTTTAGCGTTTTTCTTTAAATATTTTACCAGATGATACGCATTTTTGGAGTAATCTTTAATGAACCGTCTATAATAACCAGTTATCCCAAGGAAAGGTTTTATTTCTTTTTGAGTCTTGGGTAGACGTATTTTGTTGATCGCCTCTACTTTTTTCGGATTAGTTTTTATCCCTTCTGTCGTTATGACATGACCTAAAAATTCTGTTTCTTTGGCCAGAAAAGTACATTTTTCTAATTGAATTTTGAGATTGGCATTGCTTAAACAGTTTAATACTTTATTTAAAGACTCTAAGTGTTCTTCTAAACTAGTAGAAAAAACCAGAATATCATCTAAATAAACTATACAAATTTTATTCAAATGCTGCTTTAAAACATTATTCATCAGTCTCTGAAATGTGGCTGGCGCATTTCGTAAACCGAATGGCATACGAAGAAACTCGTAATGACCATTAGTTGTTGAGAAAGCTGTTTTATGAATGTCATCGAGATGCATTTCAATTTGGTGGTAGCCTTTCACCAAATCCAAAGTAGTGAAATATTGGCATCTACCTAATTTGTCAAATATATCGTCTATATTTGGCATTGGAAACCGATCTTCGATTGTTATACTGTTTAATTTTCTATAATCAATAACAATACGCCATTTTTGTTTATTGGAAGCGTCCAATTTTTTTTTAACTATCCAAATAGGGCTATTATATGGACTATTTGATTCCCTAATAATATTCTGTGCTAACATTTCATCTATTTGTTTATTAGCTTCTTCCTTATGTACTTCTGGATACCGATATAATTTAGAGTAGATTGGCAAATGATTTTTTGTTATGATTTTGTGCTTTGTTTCATTTGTAAAAGTTAAATTGTCAGTATCATTATAAAATATTTTTCTATGTCTTTTAATAAAAGATTTTAATATTTTTTCTTCATGCTCGCTAAGTTGGTCTTAGTCCGTCATACGCGTTGTGGTGGTTCCACTCTAAAAATTCACAGGTGTAATTCTCCATTTTAAACTCTTTAAAAATTGGGAATTTACAAAGTTTTGTTACTGCATGTACATCTCCTAAACCTATAATTGATGCGTTTATGTCTTGTTTCCATTTTGGATGGCAAACGTCGTCGTTAATGATACTGAATTCTGCACCAGTATCAATAATAAAATAAAAAGTCCTCATAGGATTTTCAATTTTTATATAGGGTAATTTCTTCCCCCATCTCCCTGAAAATTTACACTGGAATTGCATACCTCCATAGGTGTAACTTGCTGGCTTCGGTTATCAGACTGTCTTGAATTAATGGTCCTGTCTGCTTGCATTCTAGAAACACCTGAGTTGTTCCCCTGGTTATTACGACCATATAAATTATTATTTCTATTTCTGTCGTTTGGAATGTTTGCAAAAGCTTGGTTATATCTGTTATTATTGTAATTATTGGTATATTTCTGAGTCATGCTGTCTCTGTTATTTTGAGTCATGTTATCTCTGTTATTTTGAGTCATGTTATCTCTGTTACGAGTATAAAAGTTATTACTATTATTTCTATTTTGTATCATATTTTGATTACCTTGATTTTCGTAAAAATTCCTATTATAATTTTGGTTATTATAATTATTTCGATTTTTATTGAATCTAAAATTATCACTAAAATTTGTTCTAGTCTGTGTGTTACCTTCAATATTTCCAATTTGTCCGAATAGGGTATAGTTCTGATGGCGAGCCTCTAAAATTACCTTATAGGCGTCGTCTAGCGTTGATGGATCTCTACCAAAAATCATGGTCTTCGTCGGTTCTGGCAAATGTTCCTTAAATACGTTCAACGCTATGCTGTTAACTCAGTCGTACTAAATGTGTCATCGGAATGTGTTAAAATTCTATTGTTTAATCTGTTAATTATTTTACTAATCTTAAAATAGTAGTTTTCTATTGTCCCGTTTAGTCTAAACGTTTTTAGTTTATCCATCAATTCATTTGATGTGTCTTTTTCTCCAAAATGTTTTATTAAAATGGTTTTAAGTGAATTCCAGTTATTGACGGTGCCATACTTATGTATAGCTTCTCTGGTACGACCAGTGCATTTGTTTTTAAGATATCCGAAGAGAATCTGTTTGTTATTATTATCAAATACCTCTATGCTTGGCAAGATTGCTTCTATTTGGGATAAAAAATCAGGCAATTGATTTGAATCAGTACCATCAAAATTCTGAATTGCTGTTATGCAATTTATTATTAAATTGAAATTATTTATTAATTCTTGATCCATTTTAAAATATAAATATAGATATAATAATGCTTATGTTATTATTTTTTAATTAAAATTTTTTTTTTATCTGTTATTTTCTTTTTCTTAAAACTGTTTCTGATAAGATAAAGAACTTACAGGTATAATATATAAAATATATTTTGCTACTTAATAATCCTCTTTTTTTCTTGTTGTTGAAATGCAAAATTCTCTGTTGTTGCTTGTATAATTCTAATAACGCTTGATTCCTCTCAATAGCCAAACTCGTAACCGCCGATCAGGTGGTTGTTGTTGATGTTGTGGTAGTTAGCATGTTTTTAAATTTTTTTTTTTAAATAATTTGTGATGAACACACACATCGTATTACATAGACGAAACTGTATTCAATATTTTGTATTTAAGTTATTTAATGCAACACATATGTATTTTGTTATTATTATTTTATTTCGACAATTTTACTTTCCTAGACTTTGGTTTAAATTAAGTCAAATTAGACTAAATAACTCTCACAAACTCGCTGTGAATCCTCGTCGCCAGTTATATTAATTCAATAAAACAAACTGTTTAGTTTGTGAGTTGTTCTTAAACTGATCTTTATTTTTCAAAACATCTTATAGCTAACTTAAACATACATGACCTTTATTTTTCAAAACATCTTATAGCTAACTTAAACATAAATACATAAATAAATAATGTTCTTATTAAATACTGCAGCTGCATTGTTCTCACGAAAAGTGTCAACTACGCATTTGACGCTTGCGTGGGAACGATGCGCTGAAAAACGGCCAACTGACAAAACGTTAAAAAGTCACGTATGCTGGTCATTTGAGTGGACCAGCAGCTGGACAATACGTTACTATATGCATGCATAGTAACATGCCGACATTTGCTGAAAATATCGTTTATAAATAATGTAAATAAAATCGGACCAAGTACAGAGCCTTGAAGAACCCCACAGGTTAAATTACGGAAAGCAGACAAACTATTGCCCACCCTTACTCTTTGAGATCTTCCAACTAAGTAACTGTGTAACAGACGGACAGCCATGCCAGAAAAATGAAAGTTATTTACAAGTTTCTGACACAATAGAGAATAGTCAACAGAGTCAAATGCCTTGGAAAAATCCAACAGGCAGAGTAAATTTAAGTGTTCCGAGATTTGTATCGCCATGAGTGACTCAAGAACTTTAGATAACGACGATAGCAGACTTACAGGCCTAAAGTCAGATGGATCACAGGCATTGGATTTTTTAGCAATGGGAACAATTGTCGCTACTTTCCAAAGCTCAGGGAAGCAAGGACTAGTGAAGCAGTGATTTAGAATGTGGGTTAATGGACGCAAAATATGCGGTAATATAATTTTGATGAATTTAATAAATATTCCATCTTCACCCACGGCATTGGATTTTATTTTGTTTACACAGCGAGCAACGTCACTCTCACCAACAGAAACAAACGCAAAATTAAACAAACTTACAGAAGGTAAAGTGCATGGAGTATTAGTCAACAGATTATCAGAAGAACTAGCAATGAAATAATCATTTAGAATATCGGAATCAATATCACATTTATTGGGTTTAACACTGCATACCCCAGTCTGCCTTAAATTGTTCCAAAGCTTTTTGGAAGGCAATGATGAATCTAACTTGTCCGTAACAAAAATGGAGTTTAGATAATTTAATAGTTGATTTAGCTTAATTTCTTGCTCTTTTGTGCTGCTCCCAATTAGATGTTGTGGGATTTCTTTTCCAACGATTGTAACTTCTATTCCGAGTTTTAATGGCTAACATAACATTTCTGGTAAACCATGGGCAACATCTGTTAGAGACCCTGCGAGTGGTTAACAGAACATGATTATTAATGAAAAAATTAAGCTTGTCATTAATTGAGCTAAGCGCCCAGCATTCGGACCCGTTTATCATAGACAAGTCATAAAATAGAGACCTATAATCAATTGATTTATAATTCCGAAAAGTGATAATTTTATCAATGACAACCAATTTAAAAAAATTTGATATAATATGCTGTCGGCTTTTACAATAGTATCGTCTATAATTATGCTGCAAAGACTATTTCCAATATCGAAAATCAATTTCGTAGTAAAATACGGCTACAGAATATGTTTATAAGTACCCTCTGCCAATGACATCGATGTGTTAAAAGGACGTACAAAATACGTGGCAAAGGGCATGGCCCTACCACTGAGGGTATGTGAATTCTCATACATGTAGAATCAAGAATGATAGAAACAAGATTACGACATCGACGTCACTGGAGCCAATTGAATGTTGCCATCTCTATGTTTTTCCTTATTATCAATCTCTTTTTAGCCAATGCTATGGCTAACTAAACAGTTGGCTCCAATTACGCCTTCTAGCGGTAAAACATTCGGATGTCGTTATCATGTTTCTATCATTATTGTGTAGAATGGTCGACCGAACTTCAGGGTAAAGCTACGTTTTTGACATTTCACCAAAAAAGACAAAAAAAAAGCTCTTTTCAAAGGGCAAAAAGGCTAAAAAAGCCATGAAGCTAAATCGTTAATTAACAGGCTAATTCGTAGAGAGCAGCACGGAGTTTATTGAAACTCTCGCAACACAAACGCGTCAAAAGACAGCGAATAAGCAATACGGGGCAGCTGGGATAAAACTTTGTTCTGCTTTAGACATAAATATTCATAATTTCACATACACACTTTACTGCGAGACTTCCTGTTAGAGAACACGATGTTACTACACAGGCAAACGAAGTCAAACTGTTGTTTGAACAATGAAAAGAAAATAAGGATCTTAACAACTCAAACGATATTTAATCACACCCCGCTTACAGTTCTGCATAAAAATATCATCACCGACAAATTTTTAAAAGCGGATGCAGAGAGATTTTTATAGCTTGCCAACGTTTTAAAGGGTCGCTTAAAGTAATCGAACCTATGACGCAGGAAGGTCTTATGCTATTCGTTATATTCATTACAAAAAAATGAAGAATTTGAAAAAGTAGGAAAACACTTGTTGCTCAGTAAGATTCAAAGAAACAATTGTAATTTTTTAGTTGCAACAACTTTGCTTTCTATGTTAATCTACGTAAATCTTACAAGTCTCACCTTGTAACTAGCCTTGCCTTGTAACTTGCCTTACCTTGTAACTGATATTTGGGCAATTCACAGTTCATGCTAATCAGAGTTTAATGTGCTTATTCTGAGATGTGCTATTTTGACTGTTCATTTTTTGTTTCTGTTTTTTATATAAACACAAGTTAAACTGGTGTGTTAAATGTTGCCACTTTTGTACATGCCCTAAGGCATGCTTTTGTAGATTGTTATTGTGTTATTTCGTGAACAGCTGTTTTACGTGAATCAAAAAATAGTTGGCTGGAATACTTAATTGAATTGTTTAACTTTTAATAGAATCCAAAACATTTGAGCTGCGTATTAAAGATTCCAGTGCTGTTTTGAAACTACAACTTAATACTTTTCACTCAAGTTGTGCTCACAGATGTCAAATATTAGTACATTAGAATATTAGTATATTAAAACATTACAATGAACTGTGAATTGCCCAAATATAAAAATACTTAGAGATGCTTTTTTTGGTGTATGGAATATAACAAAAATAATTTTTCTTAAAATAATAATCAGGATTTATGTTTCTTTATTTCTAATGTAACTAGATTAATTGATTTTATGATCTATTATATTATTACATGAATTTAATTGCGAGCTTTAGATCAAGTAATTTTTTTTAAGAAGGCAACAACAACAACAACAACTCTGAATAGAGTCAATCACTGACTAGGCAGTCTGTTTCGGAAATCGCTACATTTCCTCTTCAGTAGTCTTTGAATGATTAAGCTGTGATCAACTCACTGCCTGCATTCAGCGGAAGGAACTGTTTCATAACTTTTGGGCTGAATGGTATGCGCTCACAGAACATGTTCCTTGAGCTGTCACAATTTATATAGTGAAAATATTTTATGCTACTTCGCTACCTTAGCGCTTTTTCGAATAGAATGCAGCCACTTTTTAAAGTTGCATATGATTTCACACATTTGAAATTCCATCATTTGAAATATATAGAACAAATTGAACGTTCAAATTGGCTACTTAATCATATGACATTTTCAAAGCAGTAGGCTACTTATAGTTCACCGCCATCAACTCTACCAAGGTTGCCATCTGTTCTAGTTGCTTCTTATTTTTTTTTAATATTCAGTGGTTTTCGACAGTTTGTCGAAATGCACCATGGAAATGAAACGAGTTTTTCTTGCTTTGTTAGAAGCTAGTGTTTTAACTGAAAGGTGGCTATTTTCACAACCAAATGTTCAATTACTCATGACTTTGATCGAAATCGATCAATTATTAGATTATTTAATTAATTTGACATTAATTTAACTTATTTTGCAGTGCTCCGCCATAGTAGTTTAGTTAATTTTATGATCTATTAAATTATTACATGAATTTAATTGCGAGCTTTTTCAAGTAAGTTTTTTTTAAGAGGGCAACAACAGAGTTGTTGCTTCAAAAAAGTTATGAAATCCAAATATAAAAGTATTTTCAATGAAATGTATTGAAAATATTTTCAACTCAGAAAAATATTCACACAAGAAATGGTAATATAACGTTAAAGAACCTGGTTGTTATGATATTTTTAGCATAAAGTGTAACTTGTTTGAGTGTTCGGGTGTCCAAAAATTTAAAAATTAAAAAAAAATTATTTCGCGCTATATTTAGCAAAGTCTTGAGCTAATTCGTGAAGAATAATCGGATATCAAAGTTATAAATGACTAAACCAGAAAATTTTTTAAAATTTTAAGGAAAATTTTCAGGACTATTAAACAAAAAAAAAATCATCGGGAACCTCTCACTCGGTATGCCTCGAATAATTCCATAAATCATTTTTTATTTCAAAAATGGTTTAGAATTTCAGGGTTGACAAGATACCAGCCCCTGATTTTAAGGTAAAAAATGTTGGTTTTATTTCTGGAATTTACCTAGTTCTCGTCACGATTTCTCTTTTATGTCTTCTATCCTCGTGAGATGTTGCGTTGTCGTGGTGCAAAGACCATGAGTTTTCTTTCCTCAAATTAGGACTTTTTGACGAATTTACTCTCTGAAACGCTGACCTTTACCAATAAATTTGACATTACTTCAAGCGGGCTTTTTAAATTATTAATGAAGTTACTTTTTTTATTCCCTACAGGAAAATACACTAACATAAAAGTGATTGAAAAAGTACTTTTTAGTCTGGTTGAAATTCTGATTTTTTTCCATAGAACTCATTTACTATTTAGTTTGGTGATGTCCGCTAAATACGTCAATTGACCTTTGTCTGCACATATTTTCAACTCCTTGAAAATAAGTTGATTTTTAATTAGTTTATAATTGTTTTGAAATAAATTAATAAAAAACTAGTCAATTTTGCACTTTTTGAAAATTAAATTAAAAGCATTAAAGTTAAAAATTTGTATTAATCAAAAAGATAACTTTAAACAAAAACCATTCTTAAGTCGAATTAGAAAAACTAAATAAAACAATATTTTTTTAAGGAATTAATATTTTACAACCTATTCAAATGTATGTTCAAATAAAAAAAATGTGATAGTAGGTGCCGCCTTAATAAAATTCAAAGTATTTTATTAAATACTTGTTTTAAAATTAGTTCTTCAGTTACTTGTTTTGAAAAACAAGTTAGTTTTGTTCGTGTAGAGTTCTTAAAAAACGAATACTTGCTTTTTTATTCCCAGTGTCCGAACGAATATTCGGTTTCCGCCAGTTTCGACCCTTTTTGTCAGTTTTGCTATTCGGCCTCAATATGGCCGAACCCGAAACCGAAACTTTTGATAAATATTTCTTGCATCAGTCAGTCACTTTAATCAAATAAATAAGTTCGGTTTAAACAAAATATTTACAAAGCGTTATACAAAACACCAGGGGCCGAATTACAGCATCCGTGATCGAGCTTAATTGTACAAGATTGAAAGGTACTTGTCTCGTCGTGCTCTTCGTAACTTTGCTCGATCACGGATGCTGTAATTCGGCCCCAGGTTACCTAAGTCAACCTCCAATAGAATACCAACCTTTACGTTGGTGTGGGGCTTATTTTGTAATGAATGCACAAAGAGCTATTCACTTCCTCCCTATATTCCCATTCATCCCCTATAAATTCATCCTCTATATCTTCCACCTGTCTCTATATATCCCTCTTACCTATCTCATCACAGTCTCTTTTATGGGCTGAATCAAGCTGTCATGCGACTCGTGCCGACTGTTTACTAGGCTGGAAGCCCATCAAAAATAGTCCAGCCTTCAACGGTGCGTACCGGATATCAGGCGCCCTGCGGTACTATCCAGCCTTACCCCCGCACAGGGACCTCTGTGGGAGTGGACCTTTCATTTTTACTCGTGGGAACTTTATGGAAGACAACAACTACACAAAAACCAGCGGTCACTCTGCCCCTATGGTTGGAGCAGGCCATAGGGGTTGTGAAACTACTGCCAAAAACGTCGCCAGGGCGAGAGCAGGTTCTGGTGTAAAGACAACCACTGCCAAAAAACACACCTACTGCGCAAAGGTGCCATAGTCGATACAGACTCGGACCAAGAAAAAGCATGCTCTCTTAACTTAATTGAAGGAAACGGGCTTCTCCTCTCCCCGGTCAAGCCAGTGGGTTCAGCTCCTCTCGCCAGGAGGAGGGGATGAAAGCCAAGACCAACTATAAAGCGGCCATTAAAATCTTCAGGCGGCTGTCAGGCAACATCAATCTCTCTTCCAAGGAGGAAGAGTCGCTCGCTTGGGCTAAACTTAAGGTGGAAGAAGGCCGCATACACTTCGCAAGCAGACCAAGCTTTGCACCTAGGCTAGGTTAGGTTAAGGTGGCGGCTGATCTACAGACCAGCCCACTTAGACCACATTATTGTTCCGTTGTGATTTAGAATTAAAGAAGGGAGTAATCAAGTGAAACTTTTGTGTAGGATATTCTTAATGTTGCAGAAAGCTGTAGAAAAATGTGCCAAAGAGTATGAATGACTAGAAGATTAATTAATTTCATTTAATTTACCAAATCTAATCTAGTTACAAAATTTATCTGCAAATGAAAAAATTTCCTAAATTCATAGGTAAAAAATTTTCAATTGGTAAAAAATTAAAAATTTCTTAAATACATAGTACCTGCAAAAATTCATTCAATTTACCAAATCCAATCTATCTAAAAAATGTAAACATTCAGATGAGAACTCAGAAAATTCGTATAGGAAACAAAAAGTCATAGCAAAGCGAAAAGAAACAAAAATATTACAATATCAAAATGTTTGCTACTCACTTCTTTACACGCTTTTTATTTCCTATGTTCTTCGCACTCATACTTCGCTAAGCGTCGCCAAGCATCGCGACCTCAAAGCTACGTCAACTAAGCAGAGCAGAGCAAAGTCAGGCGGCAAATTTGAGTTTTATCGCCTTCCTTCACATCCACTTCACAATCTTTACTTATTGAAAATAGCTGTACAAACGCAACTGTGCAGAACTGACAACTCTTTACTACTCTTTGGCAAAACCCAAGCGCGTCGGAAGCGAATTTCATCTGGGGGGGCAGTACAAATGGTGGTGCAAAAAAATTTCACCAAAATTTCTTCAAAGAAACAGGAATGTGAATAAACAAATTTTTATTTTAGTTTAAAATAAAAAAATATATAAAAATATATAAAAAATATTAAAATTCCATTATTTTTAAAAGTTCTTCCAATTTCAATATTAGAGATCATTCTTTAAAGGATCTTTCATATGGTAATATGAAAATATAAGAAATAATGGTTGCTTTTATAAAGCAAAAATACGAAGGGTGCCTTTTATATTTCGGGGTTAGAGAACAAAAACAAATATTAATCATCGAAAATCACTTTATTGTTTTTAAAAATATTCTCCATGAAGATCTATACACTTTTGCATGCGTTTGAACCAATTGTCGAAGCACGTTTGCCACTCTGATTGAGGTATCTCCAAAACATGCATTCTGAATGCCGCAACCGCTTCTTCGGGCGTCGAAAATCGTTGTCCACGCAGTTTATTCTTCACGGTTGGGAATAAAAAGAAGTCATTCGGTGCCAAGTCAGGACTATACGGCGGATGACCCATCAAATCGATGTTTTGGGTGCTCAAAAATGCAGTTGTTTGAGCCGATGTGTGAGAGCTCGTATTGTCGTGGTGAAGAGTGATCCGTCTTCGGCGGTTGGTTTTCCTGATTTCTTGGAAGACAACTGGCAAACAAATGGTTGTGTTCCACTCAGAGTTGACTGTTCTGCGTTGTTCTAGTGGTACGGTTGCGACATGTCCATATTTTCCGAAAAAAACAGGCGACAATTTGCTTGGAAGTGCTTCGTGCGCGAACAACTTTTGTTGGATTTGGCTCATCTTGAAACACCCATACAGTCGACTGCTGTTTACTTTCGGGCTCATACGCGTAAATCCACGATTCATCACCTGTCACGATGTCATAGACGTGTATCGAAGCACTGCGATCGTATTTTTTGAGCATTTCCTTCGACCAATCGACACGAGCCTTTTTTTGAGCGATTGACAAATTGTGTGGGATCCAACGAGAACAAATTTTTTTGACAATCAAATGTTTATGCAATATTGAATGTATGCTGGTCCACTTATGCCTAAGGTTGTCGCAATCTCACGATAAGTAACATGACGATCTTCCAATATCAGTTCGCGCACAGCATTAATGGTTTTCGGAACAACAGCTGATTTCGGACGACCTTCACGAAATACGTCTTGGAGTGAACTACGACCACGATTGAATTCACCATACCATCGATAAACACTGGTCCTTGATGGAGCTTCATCGCCAAAAATTGAATTCATCCATTCACTGTTGCTGTGTTAATCCACGTCGAAAGTTGTAAAAAATAATCGCACGAAAATGTTCACGATTTAATTCCATTTTTGGACCGAGATGAATCTTTTAAGTTACTATAAACAACACAAATAGCGCTCGTATGTCAAAACGTTCTGAGTACGTATAAGCCAACAAATGTCAAACTTTGCGATAGAGCTTTCAGTTGACAGATTGCAACACCAGGGTTGCCAAATCCCGAAATATAAAAGGCACCCCTCGTAGGTATTTATATCTGTACATGGTTTAAATGCAATAAGGTACAAAAAGTTATATCAATTTAAATTATTCCAACATGTTTCTTTCTGTCCTTGCGAGAAACAAACTCTTTCGCTGAATTCCATCGAATTCAATTCTTCGGTTTTATCTTTGTGAATGCGTATAAGTGCCGCATGAGTGAGTCGTTTCTGTGTCATAGTTGCTCGAAGATACGTTTTAAGTCGTCTTAGTGCACTAAAAAAACCGCTCAGATGAAGCTGCTGATGCAGGCACAGTCAAAAGCAAAGCAGTAACTTTTTCAACTTAATTCAATATTTTTTTTATAGTATCCGAATTTTTTGCAAATTGGGATACAATGCCACTACAATTTGAAGGTGTTTGGCCAGGCAATTGCTTCAGCATTTTAAGTTCCGTGTGGAGGTCGCTCCCATCAAAGTCATCTGCATAAAGATCTAGTTTTGTTTTTAGATTTTGTTCAGAAGGCACTTTTCCGTTGAAGGCTTCGATTACAATATTACAGTATTAAGCTACATACTTAAGGGTGCTTTTAAACTGAAGTGGTGGGATTGCAGTAGAAATTCTATATTTTGTTCTATCTTTTTGCAAACACAGAGAAAGAACATGGTTATCCGAAAGCATGCTTATGAAGAAGAGGAAAAAATATAATACAAAAATATTATCGTTGTAAAAAAAAAACTGATATTTTGAATAACTTTTGAAGTTTTCTTTTTATTGGGGGTTGGAATTAATTTTAAAGGTTTTTTTTCGGTTTTTGAGCATTTATTTAGAAAAAACGGTACAATGTATATTATTCAAAGTATTGTCCATCGTTAGCTACAACATTTTCCCATCTTTCTGGCAGCATATGGATTCCGCGCCGGAAGAACGATTCGTCTTTTGAGGCAATCCACGAATCGACCCATTTTTTGGTATCCTCGTAAGAAGTGAAGCGCTGCTCAGCCAAGCCATGCGTCATCGATCTGAATAGGTGGTAGTCGGAAGGGGCTATGTCTGGGCTATAAGGCGGGTGGGGTAGCACATCCCAATTCAGCGCCTCCAACGTTTCCTTGACGGTTCTTGCAACATGTGGCCGTGCGTTGTCATGTTGAAAAACCACTTTGTCGTGTCTTTTGGCATATTCCGGCCGTTTAACCTTTAATGCTCGGCTCAATTGCATCAATTGTTGTTGGTAGCGTTCCCCAGTGATGGTTTCGTTAGGTTTTAGCAGCTCATAGTACACGACACCCTTTTGATCCCACCAAATACACAGCATAAGCTTGGCGCCATGAATATTCGGCTTGGCCCTCGATGTTGATGCATGGCCACGATTTTTTTCGCTTAGGATTGTCGTAATGGATCCACTTTTCATCACCAGTGACAATACGATGCAAAAACTCTTCCTTTTATGCCGTTGAAGCAGTTGTTCGCACATGCAAAATCGCCGTTCAACGTCTCTCGGCTTCAACTGGTACGGCACCCAATTTCCTTGCTTTTGAATCATTCCCATGGCCTTCAAGCGTTTGCCGACCGTTGATAAGTCGACTCCCAATGATTCTGACAATTCTTGAAGGGTTTGACATGGGTCTTCATCGAGCAAAGCCTCCAATTCCTCATCTTCAAACTTTTTCGGCTGGCCCGGACGCTCTTTGTCTTCCGTATCAAAATCACCACTTTTAAACCGACGGAACCAGTACTCACAAGTAGAAATCGATGGAGCATAGTCCCCGTAAGCCTCAGTAAGCGTGCGTTGTGCTTCAACCGCTTTTTTCTTCAAATGGAAGCACAAAAGTAAACCTTCCCGCAAATTGCGTTTTGTTGGAACGAAAGTCGACATGTTCACAGAGAAAAAAATATATGTTGTTTACACTTCAGTGGAATGACACATACTGAAAAATGAAGCTTAGACAATGTGCTTTGAAATGAATATAGTCACAGGTGTGCCCGATGCGATCTATTGATAGTTACGCCATCTCTTAGAAAACCTTTAAAACTAATTCCAACCCCCAATAAATTGTTTACAACTGCCCCCTTGCCCCCCGCTTCCGACGCCAATGGCAAAACCATTAAAACGAGAAGTCTATATTAAAATTTGTAAATATGTATGTAACTCTCGCATAACACCGGGTATATCAGCTAATGGATAATAAGGTAAAAATGTGCTTGTGCGCACATATTTTCATTTTTAATTCGAAATGTCGCTAGTCCCAAAAGAGATTTTCGAAATTGGCTGCAAAGCGACAGTGCTGTGTCTCTACAGCTGCGCTTTAATTTTGGGACACCTCTTGCGGACCTCAACGAGATTGAGGGGAAAAATTTAGTATTGAGTGACTGGACCTCTTCTACTCATTTATACTCTTTGGTATGTATATGTATATTTTATTGTATTTATATATATATGTATATCAGTATGTGTGTTTATATATGTATATTTTAAATACATATTAATAAAAACAACAACAATAACGAAAGCAGCACAACAACGAACGACATGATAACGAAGAGGTCTCAAAAATTGCATTGGATGGTCAAGGTTTCCCAAAAAATTAAAAAAAAATAAGGATGTCTTCCTCTCCCGCAAGGACAAAGCTGTTTTTTAAGAAAAACACTCAAAAATCACGATCTCAAAATGCTTTGATTTTTGTAGGAACAACTACATGTCTTAAAGCAAAAGTAAACATAGACTTTAATTAACAATGTTTTGGCAAACATTATGCCACTCTCGATTTTAACCCACAAGTTCTTATATCTCGAGCATCAGAAGTGGTAATTTGGCTTTATTCATATATAAGTACATAAGAAATAGTTACTCACTTGTGGTTCTAAAGATAATTTCCTTAATTTAGATTCTTCAAATATAGCTGAACAACACCCTGTCCAAGAGTATCAATTAAAGCTCTGCAAAGAACCATCCAAGTACACCAGTTGTGTGTTGTTATTTTTTCTTATATCTACTTGTATCTGTTTCGCTCTCTAAGCATTGAGTATGCATGGAATATTTCTCTTTTAGATAACGATGGAATAGGTATGAGAGAGTGAAATTACCAAGTATCAAAAATACTAGTTTAAGCACATACAGAACAAACAGATATATCGATAATACTGTTATCTTTATTTGGAACATCTGGAGTATGTGACGTAGCAAGCATAAAGAATAAAGAGCGAAATAAACAACAAAAAAAGAAACAGTTTATATAAGTACAATGCATTTAAGTACTTTTCTATGTTTTAAATTTGCCAAAAATACGAAAAACGTCCATTCACAGAAAGACACTCACCATTACTTTCTTTTAGTAGAATAGAAATAGAAAAACACAACATCAATACAAAGAGAACGATCTGGAATATCCATATTGAATGGATATATCCATTTAAAAAAGGGTTAAAACAGATACTCCACTTAGTGGAACAGATAAAGAGAAAAAAGCTTACATTATAATGAGAGACAGAGAAAGAGATGATAAGCTCTCTGCTCATTCCAAAGCATATAAGTATATGTTCTGTTCTACTCCTTGTTGTATTTGTACCAATATTATCAGGTTTTTACTTGTTATATCTGTTTGTACAAGTAGAACGGATGGTTCGCTGCAGACCTTTAGTATCAATTTACAACACCAGGTTAAGGCCACGATTTTTTTCCGATTTCGATTTTTTAAAAAATTGTATGAATTTTATTATTTCGTTAAAACACTTCGACTCAGCATTCACAAAAATGTTATACTAAAATTTGGAGTTTCTGAGTTTGCCATTCGATGGGTCTCAATTGATTTAACAATTGTTGTTAAGAAGTGTGTTAATGAAATACTACTAACCATAAGGAGATATAAACAAAATTGTTACATTTCAAGTTTGAAGTAACTTTTTTCAAATATCAAAATAGGGGAAAAAATCGTGGTCTTTTTGTGCTGTTTTGAAATAAATGGATATTTTTAGACAGGGTTTCGTTCAAAACTATTTGCAGAATCCGAATTGAGAAAATTATTTTCGGTATCACTTCTAATGCCAGAGATATAAAACCTTACATTCATTTGTTTGAAAAAGTTGAACAATTTAATTCAAGTATACGCATATAAAAAATATGCAGACTATTAATTCAACAAATTTAAGGAAAACGTTAACACTCTAATCAATATCACCAAAATTTAGACATTCAGATAACAATTAAAAGTTCTGTGCTATCTCGAGTGTACCTTTAGAATATTTCTCACACAGGACACTGTTTTAGTTTTAGTCTGTACTCACTTTTGCTTTAAGACATATGCAGTTTACCATACAAAAATTAAAGCATTTTGAGATCGTGATTTTTGACTGTTTTCATCAAAAAACAACTTTGTCCTTGCGGGAGAGGAAGAGATCCTTATTTTTTGGGAGATCTTGACCACGCCACTTTTGAGACCGCTTAGAATGTGAAATTCAAAAAAATTGTAATTCGATACGAATATATGAATTTTTTTTTTCTTAGATTTTGCTATTTTATTGGGGGTTGGAATTAGTTTTGAAGGTTTTCTAAGAGATGGCGTAACTATCAATAGATCGCATCGGGCACACCTGTGACTATATTCATTTCAAAGCACATTGTCTAAGCTTCAATTTTCAGTATGTGTCATTTCACTGAAGTGTAAACAACATATATTTTTTTCTCTGTGAACATGTCGACTTTCGTTCCAACAAAACGCAATTTGCGGGAAGGTTTACTTTTGTGCTTCCATTTGAAGAAAAAAGCGGTTGAAGCACAACGCACGCTTACTGAGGCTTACGGGGACTATGCTCCATCGATTTCTACTTGTGAGTACTGGTTCCGTCGGTTTAAAAGTGGTGATTTTGATACGGAAGACAAAGAGCGTCCGGGCCAGCCGAAAAAGTTTGAAGATGAGGAATTGGAGGCTTTGCTCGATGAAGACCCATGTCAAACCCTTCAAGAATTGTCAGAATCATTGGAAGTCGACTTATCAACGGTCCGCAAACGCTTGAAGGCCATGGGAATGATTCAAAAGCAAGGAAATTGGGTGCCGTACCAGTTGAAGCCGAGAGACGTTGAACGGCGATTTTGCATGTGCGAACAACTGCTTCAACGGCATAAAAGGAAGAGTTTTTTGCATCGTATTGTCACTGGCGATGAAAAGTGGATCCATGACGATAATCCTAAGCGAAAAAAATCGTGGGGACCACCCGGCCATGCATCAACATCGAGGGCCAAGCCGAATATTCATGGCGCCAAGCTTATGCTGTGTATTTGGTGGGATCAGAAGGGTGTCGTGTACTATGAGCTGCTAAAACCTAACGAAACCATCACTGGGGAACGCTACCAACAACAATTGATGCAATTGAGCCGAGCATTAAAGGTTAAACGGCCGGAATATGCCAAAAGACACGACAAAGTGGTTTTTCAACATGACAACGCACGGCCACATGTTGCAAGAACCGTCAAGGAAACGTTGGAGGCGCTGAATTGGGATGTGCTACCCCACCCGCCTTATAGCCCAGACATAGTCCCTTCCGACTACCACCTATTCAGATCGATGACGCATGGCTTGGCTGAGCAGCGCTTCACTTCTTACGAGGATACCAAAAAATGGGTCGATTCGTGGATTGCCTCAAAAGACGAATCGTTCTTCCGGCGCGGAATCCATATGCTGCTAGAAAGATGGGAACATGTTGTAGCTAACGATGGACAATACTTTGAATAATATACATTGTACCGTTGTTTCTAAATAAATGCTCAAAAACCGAAAAAAACCTTTAAAATTAATTCCAACCCCCAATATTAGATATGCGTTTTATTCCCAAAGAGTCAACTATCACTTTTAAATGTGATTGAAAAAATTCGTGAAAATGACCTCCATACAAACCGCACTGTAAGACGTAATTCTACGTCAAAAAAATTATCAAAAATACCTTTATTCGATTTAATATACATAAAATTATATCAATTTTTTTAATTTTGTGTGTATAAAATTGAATAAAGATAGATTTTAATAATTTTTTATGCAGCAATACATTACATTTACAAATCAATCAAAATGATTAATAAACTGATTAATCTGATAAGCTGACTGAATAGCAGTTGTGTTTTTTTAAACTATTTTCTTTTTTTAGCTTAAAAAAATGGTTAGCTCGTTTTAGCTACTTTTGTTGGCAATATTAGCTATAGGCTCAACATTTTTCTTGCAACACTGATCACGATATAAATGCCGTTTTTTCTTACGCTCTTCTTCCATTCCACCGAATTCTTTTTACCTCCGAATTCATCAAGTATATGCTGTCGCCCGTGCTGCTTGCTGCGGGCCGGCAGAACGCCAGTCAGCGGAAATTCGGAGCTCCGGCAAGCAAACGACAGAGACGAAAACCGATCGCAAACACAATCCCGCAGCCTAAACATGAGATGAGAGCCAAAGCCAGTGACGTGACTAAACGAGACTTGATCATAGCATTGATCGACCGGAGCGATCTTCAAGGTAAAATGACTCTCGAGAGATGGAAGCCTTAGAGATGAAGCTCTCGAGTTGATTGATATTCACGAGGTTCTAACCTGACGCTCTCATGCCAACCTTTGACTGAGCGGGCTGACTCAATGTGGTAAAGATCCTGAAGTGCAATTATGATTCAACTCTGCACTGGGTGAAAAGAGTAACCCCGAAACTCCATGGCCTATGGGAGGGTGCCCAGCTAGAGGTATTGGACAAAAATAGTATCCCGTCTTTACCAATAGCAGAGGTGCTATTCCCAAGAGTAGTTTCACAGGAGTACACGCTGAAGCTTCTCCAAAAGAAAAATCCAGACGTACCAACAGCTGACTGGAGGGTATTAGGGTTGCTGATCCACTAACGGGTAGTAGCGGGGGGCAGCACTACATCTTCCAAAGCTGTTATTGCACATCGACACAGAAATAACGTAAGATTACACTGTATACAATTGTATGCATGCAAAATTTTTGGAAGTATGTATGAAAAAATTTTTTATATTTTGAAAATAACGGCATGGCGCGGCACAAAGAGGTAAAATCAAAAAATTATGCATAACAAGGCATAACGATAATTTGCATGGCCAATATAAATTGTGGGGCATGCGATGGAAAAATTAACTAATTATTTAAAAGCGGCATGTCCACATATCATATCGTATAGTGATCTGTTTCAAATAAGTAAAATGAAAGCGTCTTACGCTGTCAACTTAGCCTTGGCAAAACACAATAAGCAACATAAGCACAATAAAAAACATATTTGTTTTACACTATTAGCAGGCCTTATTACATTTTCTGCTGCTTATCTGCATTTCACATTATCCATCTGTCGGTCTGTTTCCTTTTGACATTCCGTCCACTTTTTATTAATTTAATTTCGCAATATAAATCCGAGCAAAAAAATATTCCATCATGCCTAGTAAGATTTCTGAAAAAAGCGCTTTAGCACTACTTTGTTTTCAGTGTGAGCTTTAAAGAGCTCATTAATACATACTCAATATGAGAAAGTATAGGTGTGCAAAGCTGCCCGACACTGATTTAGAAGATGCAGGTGATGGAGGCACGACCACGCAAGTCGACCCCGTGAAGGAACTTTCAACTTAATGCAGTTGAAGGTCCTTCAGATAAACCTGCATAAAAGCAAAACCGCCAGGGCAGAACTACTTCTCGTATTGGAAGAAGGCGGCTGCTATGTGGCTTTAGTGCAGGAGCCGTGGATAGCCTCGGGCTACGAGGTCTAAGGTCACATAACTGGCATAAAGTAGAACTCGCAAAGTAGAACAAGAACAGCCAACCTTATAAGGAAAAGCATCTATACTTATGTAATGTCTTATTACAGCACTGACGATCTCACTGTCGTGTCGGTAGAGGGTGACGTGGATGAGCCAATTCTTGTCGCTTCATGCTACATGGCGCACGACGACAACGCACCACCGGACAAGCTCTAAAGGCTGGTAGCCATCGCTGGCGAAAATAAACAAGCAATTATAATCGGAGCAGATGCCAATGCGCACCAACCAGTGTGGGGTAGTCCAGGCATCAATGATCGAGGTGAGTCTCTACTTAACTTTATTTTACCACATAAACTCAGTGTAGGTAGCATTGGTGAATAACCAACTTATGTAAGCTACGTCGTCGAATGTGTTAGACCTAACTCTATCTTCTGATAACAACACTCTGGTCTCAGATTGGAGGGTGCTAGAACAGCCCTCCTTCTCAGACCACAATTAAATTTTGTTAGACTCTCATTTTACTAACCCAAACTATGACTTTAATTCTGTTCCTGTCACTTTAGCCGTAGTGGGGCTTCCGTGATCAATCCGGCGGGACTTCTTACTACACACGAACTGATCACGGGACTCTGGGTAGAGGTAGGACACAGCGCCAGACTTTTTAATACACAGCAGTGGTAAGGATGTGATTCATTCGACCCGGAGAGACTTTCTACCCGTCGCGAGTCGAATGAGTTGGTTTAGGTAAAGGAATGATGGAAAAGGAAGGATGGGATCTCTGCCATCCGAAGAAACTTTCTACCCATCGCGAATCGAATGAGGGTAGGAAGTAGGATTTAAGAGCCAGAGTTTGCTTATTAATTATATTAATTCTAATTTTTTACCGCGAATAAATGGCTAGGAAAATGAGAGTTAATCAACTAATAGTGAATTCAAATTAGAAATGAAATTTAAATTTTAAAATGGAAAATAATATGGTAAAATAAAGGAAATTAACAAATGAAAACAGATAATTTGCCACCGCCTTATCCTGCTCTTTTGCTTTCGCTTCGTCCGCTGCCGACTTTATGCTGTTGCGGCGACGTCACGCCTGGTCGTTGGTGCAGTCGCGTCTCTGCCGACGTTATTATCGTTGCAGACTGCGCCGTTCTCGATGGTTCTGACGATGCCATCGAATCTCTACTGCTGCTGCTGTGTTCGACGTTGCGTATTCTTGTGACAGCAATTTTTGTGATTTAATTATTGGCTCCTTTGGTTAAGTGTATACGTCCATGCGAGTTAACTGATGTTATTTTACTTCCTTGATGATTAAAACTTGAATTATTTTCTCTAAGCATACGTCCTGTTACTAAGCATACGTGCCGTTTACTTAGACTTTATTTTCTGAGCACACGTCCGTGCGGTTTCACTGTTCAAACTCGATTAACTTTTTTTATGCACATGTAATAGACTCTATTTTCTTAAGAACACGTCCTTGTTCGTTGGCTTTTCAAATTATACTCCTTTCTGAGCACACGTCCGTGCTGTTTCACTGCTCAAACTTCACTCCTTTTTCTTATGCACACGCCTGTGCTTGTTGGCTGTTAAAACTAGACTTTATTTTCTTATGCACACGTCCGTGCTCGTTGGCTGTTCAAACTAGTCTCCTTTCTGAGCACTTGTCCGTGCTGTTTCACTGTTCAAACTTCACTCCCGATTCAAAACCTTTTGTTCGTTCTTCATGCCTCGATAGTACAGCGTCATTGCTGTGGTCTCTTGCTGTGTGCCTTTTCGGAGAAAACAAAATCCGATTCTACCGTTGCCGAGTGTGTGTGCTTATCGACTGATAACGACCCGTTGTACATGCAATGACATCCCAAGTAACAATATTAGCCATATATTCATTCTTGCAGAGCTTATAGTGCTATCTTATATAGCAGCAAGCTTCAACTATAGCTTTAGTCGCGCTAATAAAGCTCTTGCAGAGAATATATAAGGCTACTTTCTTGAGTTTAAAAGCACTATTTTTACTTCATATGAGGAGTAGAAGTAGCTGTAAACTTTAAAAAGAGTCCCTGTCAAACCCAAATAAGAGCTCTTGCAAAGCTCTTTTTTATTATTCGTTTAAGTATGTATGTGTTAAAAATAAACTCAATAAATATATAAAATTTGACAAGTGTTTGTGATGATAAGAATGACAAATAAATTAAAGAAATAATAAAGTGATTATTATATCAGACTCATGTTCGTGTATTCGTTATATGCTGCGAATTTCGGTGCGCTTTTGAATTTATCGGAAACGTAAATGTAGTACTTCGAAAAACTACAACGGGCTTAACAAATAATTAAAATTAAGAAGTGTTAATTATTTAAAAATAGTTGGAAAATTTTTAACATTCTTTAAGATCAACTAAAAATGATTTAAGTACTTTATTCTTAAATATATGTATCATAGAAATCATCAATTTCGTTTTAAATATTATTGTAAACACTAATATTTAGCTTGCTTCAACTCCGAAGATTTTCTATTTTTTATAAGATCGCCATTTTTTTCAAAGAAGCTCTTTATCAGATTTTTTAGTCACTTGTTATTCCCAAAAAATTTATTGCATTAATTTACAGTATTTTATATCTATTCGCTTTAAAAATGCAATACAAAAATACACATTAAAGCAAATATTATACTCAATCTACGAGTATTAAAACTGCTGTATAGTAATTTTTATTACTTTAAAAGATCCTTTACAGAGCAAGTAGTAAATTTTAGAGTTCTGCTCTTTTGCAGATTTGATAAAATCCTTTACAGAGCTGTATAAAGTATTAAAGCTCAAAATGGTAAAAAAATCATATTTAGAGCATTTTCTTTAAAATTAAAAGCAACTAGCAGCAAACAAAGCTGCGGTAAAGCTTTAACCGCATATTATACACCTATAGAACACTTTTAGGACTCACTCGCACCTAGTTGCTCCAACAATGTTACTTGGGATGAACGAACAAAAGTTATTAAGGCGTAATAAACACCCCAGTAGGAAATGATAATCGTCATCATGTACCGAACTGAAGTGGTAATTACTCTGGTAATGTCGAAATTAACTATTAGCCAAAACCTGATGCCAATAGTTTACCTTAGCCTCTAAGGGCCCTCTGTTACCTAATTGTGCTCACTGGCCGAAACCTAACGCCAGTCAGCCCTAACTTATTCCTAATAATGTCCCTTCGCCAAATAAGGCCCGATTTCTAATACGCACATTTATTGCATTCCCTGCAAAATGATTTTTTGCACGTTTAAACATGTTCATATCTGCATCACGATGCAAAAAAAATTACTTCGATTGCGCATCTGTGAAGCTAATGACAGTCAAACCAAGTCAGCGGTAGCGTCAACAACGTGGTTGATGTAATATTGTGCTCGCAGTAAAAGTCCGTTATTCTACGAATTAACTATTGCCTATGTCCAGCTTTGAATTAAAAATCAAGAGAGGTATTTTAACGAAAACAAAAAGGTTAATTGATCAAATCTAACTGTGGTGTATTCCGAGAAAAACTTGATTAATGACATTATATTGAGAGCGCCTAAAAAGGCCCAAACATTTTTTTTCTTTCCGGCTTTCTTTTTCCGATCTCATGTCCACACCTAATCTACCTGGCAGAAAAAAACTACGAAAAAGAAAGCCCTCAACTATAAAGGTCAGAAAAAGGTCAGAAAAAGTTTTTATAAAAAAAAGCTATGAATAGCATTTATCTTTAGTATAAATGTAAACCAACATTTGTAATAACAATATGTGTTCTTATTTTATTATTTTCTGACTGTTTTGCTATGTTTCTAAAACCGTTATATATTGGGCCTTATTTAGACATGGTGGTCCTAATATGGCAAAAATCAGACCTTTTTAAAACCTTCTGAGCTGGAAATATTTTTTACTTTTTCATGCTTTATTTTTATGTTTTTGAAAAAAGAGTTGAATAAACAAAAATACAAAATTGCAAAAATAAGTTTTAAAAAACCCGTTTCTCTTCTGACTGGTAAAAACCGTTAGGTTGGCCTTATTTGGGTAACTTACCTTACTATTTTAATGTTTTAAATACGCTGTATTTAAGTATATTACAAAATCTTAACTACTAACTTATGTGGTATGCGCGCCTACCGTACTAATGACTTACTGTTAGTGTTAAGAACCTAAGTGATAATTCTAGTTTTTCTCATATTACATAAATATATTAAAGAACATTATTTCATTCGAAATCCCTAATCTAGTCATACTCTAACTTATAAGATTTATAATAGTAAGATATAAATTTTACTGCTATATAACCGAAATAAGCTTGCAGTTAATTAATTATGCTTCAAATTAAAGCAATTGATTTATTATTTCAAAAGTTCGCTCGCTTCGAGATTAAAAATTCTGCAAGATTCAAAACGATTGTTAATAAAATAAGAATCGCTTTGTTATTTATTTCGAATTAATAAATTTTAATTCTTTATTTAAAATATGATTTGTAATAATACAAACTATTTTCAATATGTCCTGAACTGACAGGAACATATTCGGCTGATCGCGATACCCTGCGTGATTAGCAGGGGTAACCCGAGAATGCAGGAGCCACCTCCAACACGGTAAGCAAAGCTATTTTCGATTAATGCGGGTCATGGTAGGGTAAAGGCTGGAGCCCCACATGATTCGCGTTGGGTCGGCAAGCTGCAGTTGGCAAGCTGCAATGAGAAAATTTAGGTATTACTAATAAAACATGTGATCCTTTCAATCCCTTGTAGTGAAATATTTTTTGAACCGTCTTAAAAACCTAAGCACTTGCCCGCTTCTTTCGACACATCGAAAATATTATCATTCCAACGAAGATCAGATTGGATCGATATGTCCAGAACGTCAAGAGCGGCCGATTCCACAAGATCCAAACCATTCATAATGAGAGGAGCTAAGGGGCAATCTACACACTTGTGGATTAACAGACAGCACCTTGTCTTGCTTGCATTGAACTCTTCTTTATTAGCAAGACCCCACTCGGAGATTTTTTGTTTATCATTATGGAGTGTGTCACTCATATTTTGCCTTTTTCTCGCTATCTCCATAGAGTTTGGGCGTTTTTAGAATAAATAGGAATGACAAATGCTGCTGTCGTCCGCAAACGAATGTATTGGGTTATGCGTCAACGACAGAAGGTCGTTGATGAAAACCAGAAACAAGGTGGGCTATAGGACTGAACCCTGTGGTACTCCTGCATTGATGGCGTGGTTCTTGAACAAAATACCGTCAATTACGAACCGAGAAATTTCCTTGAAAAATGTCAAAATGTTTGTCAAAATCGAATGGAAATCACATCAACTTCTGATACAAAAAGTCATCATCAAAATGGCGAAACATAGTCCTCAAAACTTAATAAATTTGTTATTTTTTACAAAAATTTACTATGCTATAAAGTGTAAGTTAAACAATATGTTTCGTGTTTTTGACAAGATTTTATTATAACGAAGTAACTCGCCTCGAATCTGTTTCTCAATTGAATTCCGCTAGTTTTCTTACTAAACTAAAACCCAAGCACTAACCAACCTGCCTCTCCATGCGTTGTTGTTGTTAGTGTTAAATCGCTTTACACAGCTATGTGGGTGCAGCAGCAAACTCTGCTGATGCCATAACACTTAGAAGAGTATGGTCATCGGTCATCTAACAATAGGCTTATGTGGCGTGATGTGTTGCTATGTTCTTGTGACGATGATCATAAAAAAATTACTTTGCTCTGAATAGTTTTGTGAGTCCAACAACAACTCAGTTGGTACTGTTGTTATGTGCGTTGGTCATCTGGCAACAGGTGAATTTTACGGTGCCAATTTGAGTGGCATTAGCGGCTGTGTTAGCTGCTACGTTAACTATCCCCCTTCTAAATCTCGAAACGTCCTCGATTCGAAGAAGTACTCTATTTCGCACTTTAGTCTTTCAATGAGCATGTGTTGAAAGTGGAAACATATTTGCGTAAGTTTTACAAAGGATTTGGTTTGGCTTAGTTAAATACAATTAAGAACTAAAACAAAATGAATATTGCTTGAAGCGAACTAAACAAAGTCATACAAAAACTATTAATAATTCAATTTATAATTTTCTTAAACTAACGTGATGATTCAAAAAATTAACAAGTGATTTATTTAGATACATTTTTTTTTGGTTATTTTAATGTTGTTGCTTTTCGACATTTTTTGAGAGAGAACATATGGAACAGTTTATTTTTTAACGTAGATTACTTTTATGTATTTTCCTACCATCAATCAGAACTGTTGTACCAAGATCTTTCTCAATTATTTTCTCAACAAACACCTTATCAAATTTATTTCCAAGCCTTTTATTTCTTCTTAAAAAAACCTTCTCTCCAGGGCTGTAGATTTTAGCTGCTCGTCCCCGATTGTTTCTTTTTAGAGTTTTTTCTTGAGTTTCAGATAACTTTTTCCTTATAAAATCCAACTTTTCCGCTGCACAATTGTGAAATATATCGGTTGGTCTAGCATTGATTACAGAATGGTAGCTTAAATTGTATTTGTGCGTTGCTAAAATAACCAGGTCAATAGTATCGTCTATCTTTTGCTGCTCTTTGATACAACGCGCAATTTCTAACAGAGTGGAGTGGAACCTTTCCACCTGACCATTGCTTTCGCTGTGAAGAGTAGGAATGAAAAATTGGTCTATTGAAAATATATCTCTTAGGGCCATTTTGTTCACAGAGAGATAAATTTATCCCCGAGTTAATTCCATGATTTTTCCAGTTTTTCATTTGTTCACAGTGAGTTAAGCATTTAACTCTTCAAGCTGGGGATAAAAATGGTGGCGAGATAGCTTAACCCCAGAAATACTTAACTCGTGAAAATTGGTGAGTTAAGATTTTTAATTCGCTCTCATCACTCTCATTTTAATATTTTTTCATTTACTTGGTGTCAAAATATGTAAACAGACACAGCTGTTTTAATTTTTAATTAAATTCTGAAAAAAGAGGTTTGACAAAAAGTTTTTGAAAAATAAAAGAAAAAAAGTTTATCAAAATGGATCTTTTGGAACACTTTTGGGAGAACTGGAGCGATAATGATGACGAAGTGGAAGTGACTTTGCGGGCCGAACGCAGGCAATATAAAATGCAGGAACGCATTGGATTGGACAAGTGGGACGAGAATGACTTCGTCTATCGTTTTCGATTGACGAAGGCCGCGGTCGTACTGGTGCTGCAATTAATTGAACCATCTCTGCGACATACACGGGAAAGGTAAAATACTATAAAATAAGATGTTTCAGTGCTGATTAATTTTTGCTCTGCAGATCGCGCTATATTCGACCGGTGACTCAATTGCTGATAGCATTGCGATTTTACGCGCTTGGGTCAATGCAAGTGTCCATAGCTGACTTCGCCGGTATTTCCGTAACGTCGGTTTGTGTAATTTTGCGCAAGGTGACCATCGCGATTGCACAGCAGCGACCAAATTTTGTAAAAATGCCACGCACAAACGACGAAAGGCTTGCAGCAAGCAATAAATTTTATAAATTTGCGAGATTTCCTCGTGTGATTGGCGCAATTGATTGCACACACGTAAAAATTCAGTCGCCGGGTGGAAACGAAGCAGAAAATTTTCGCAACCGAAAGGGATGGTTTTCAATAAACACACAGGCGGTGTGCTCTGCCGACATGAAAATAATCAACGTTGTAGCACGTTGGCCGGGTACATCGCATGACCAAACCATTCTTAATGCGTCTAGCCTTAAAATGGAACTGGATGAAGGTGTTTTTGATGACTTCATCATTGTTGGCGATAGTGGATACAAAAATACTAAATATTTGGCCACACCTCACTTGAATCCAGCTACTCCTGCAGAACACTTATATAACGAAAGTCAAATAAGGACGCGCAATGTCATCGAACGTACTTTTGGTGTATGGAAGCGTCGTTTTCCGGTGCTTGCAATGGGTATACGTGTGCGTATTGAGACCATACAGGGCATAATATGCGCTTGTGCAGTGCTACATAACATCGCCATCGATGAAAAAGTGCCGGTAGTGCCAACGAACATCGATGGATTCGAAGAGATGTTGACAGCTTCTGATATGCCAGAGATTATTAGAAATGAGGAAAATACGTCACGCAATGTTCGTGAGGCAGTGCTGATGCCTTACTTTAGGCAACTGTTGGCGACAGGATATTCAAATGAATGAATATAATTCTTTATTAAAAAAACATTTTTTTCAAAATAAATCTTGAAGTAATTAACTCTATAAACCATACCTTGTTTTTTGTTACGTAAAACTATTTGGGGTTGTTTTACACTTCACTAACCTTAAAGCGGTATTTTGTTCAATGTAGAAACAAATGCTACAATTATGTTTCCTTTTATTTATGACTAGTTCAATTTTCATTTTTCTTTTTTTTATTTCGTTTTAAATTAAAATAAAATAAATTAAAATAATACAAAATTGAGATCAGTTTTAAAATTCAGTACATAAGAAATTATTAATTATATTATATTTAAACTTTCGGCACTTCATTGGTTTAAATTAAAAATAGTTTATTATAAAATAAATAATAATAGACCATATTAAGACTAAACTTCATAATAATTATAATGAAAAGCAAAAAAAAAATAATTATCTTTTGACTTTAAAAGTTTTAAGAAAATAAATTATATCTGCATTTTCTATTTTTCTATTTTTATATTTTTATATATTTATATTTTTATATTTTTATATGTTTATATTTTTATATTTTTATATTTTGATATTTTGATATATTATAATATATATTTTATATTATTATATATATTACATTATATTATATTATATTATATTATATTATATTATATTATATTATATTATATTATATTATATTATATTATATTATATTATATTATATTATATTATATTATATTATATTATATTATATTATATTATATTATATTATATTATATTATATTATATTATATTATATTATATTATATTATATTATATTATATTATATTATATTATATTATATTATATTATATTATATTATATTATATTATATTATATTATATTATATTATATTATATTATATTATATTATATTATATTATATTATATTATATTATATTATATATTATTTGGCACTTTATTTATTTAAGAAAGGTACATTGTAGCTTGTTAAAAAATTATTTAAATAAACAATAAAAACACTATTCAGTGTGATCGTTGCACTCGCTGGATCGTGCGACACTTGATGATTGAGATTGACTAGATAAGCGAGACGAAGTCCGAGAACGGTTATTTCTATTTGAAAATTTAAAATGAATTTTGTGCTGATCTTGGTGGTACTGCAAGCGAAGATTGTGTTCCTTCTTAGACTGCTGAATACGCAAATTGTGTTCTTTCATACGCCAATCACGTTCCTCCGTTAAATTTTGAATGCGCATATTGTGTTCCTCCATAGCATGCTGTTTACGCAGTTGTATATAAGACAATTCGCTTTCTAAAACTTCAAGTTTTTTTGCAGCTAAGTCATTGGAGTCAGCTGTTTTGCGATTTTGTCGTTTTAGTAGAGGATGCGCTTTTTTTCGGAGCATAGATGGGGTATATTCAGACCAGTCGCGCAATGGGAAAGGTGAAACATTTTCTTTACGTGAAGTTGGTTCGATATTTTCTTTCGCATGCGGGCGCGTTGTAACACTAGCGTGGGATTCTTCCAGCACAGTATCATCATTTGATAGTATTGTAATCTGATTGTACATTTAAATTTATACACATTAGTAATTGTAAATTCAGTTGGCCCAAATAAAAAAATACCTCAATGTCAGTTACTTCCTGGCCATCGACGTCATCAATCAGAGTTGCTTCGAGGTGGGAACGCGGCGAATCAGAATCACAGGCTGTTTTAGAGTTCGGGCGAGTTAAATTTGGAGTAGGTGCGTCACGAGAAGTACTAATAAGTCGTGTCTATTGGTGCATTCGGGATTATAACAATTAGTACTTGTGTAATAAATGATCTAAAATAAAAAATACCTCAGCATCATTAAATTCCTGGTCGTCGTCAAAAAAAGGACTTAATCCATTAACGGATACTGAAAGAATGGCTGCAAGCTGTTGCAGCTCCTCACTTTCCAGTAAGCATTCTTGTGGTGCTTTCCCACCACCAGTTAATTGGCGAGCTCTTCGCTCGGCTGCAGCGGATTGGCGCAAACCTTTTTTCACGGCTTTATATTTGCTTCGAAGTTGTTTTTCGCTGCGAATCTAAAAACGAACCGCTTAGATTTATTAATTAAACGACAAAATTAAATATTTACATTTTCCGGTGCCCGACAATTGTAGTCTGAGGTGATGTCCGCCCAGGCTTTGTTTTTTGTGCTGCTGCTGGTGGCGTCTGTCTTCCGGCATTCGATGATTGCGGCTTTCCTCAAAACACACTGAAGCAACAATTTCTCTTCCTTCTTGCTGTAATTAGCACATCGGTCGCGCTTTGCCATTTTTATAAGTTCTTATTGGAATTCAAAACTTAATAAATCAACACAACACTATTTGTGTTTACAATTTTAAAGAAAATTTAAAACGGAACGTCAAAAAATCTCGGTTGCATTTTTAAAAATCCCCACACATTTTTTAATTAATGAGCAACACTCAAACGTTCCAATGGAAATCGATATTAACTGAGAGCGAATTTATGCTCTAAGCATAAAGCCGGGATAAAATGTGAACAAAACACTTTTTTATCTCCCGATTTATACGCTTGGTATAAAATTAACCTAGAGATAGTTATCCCCGAATTAAATCATATTTATGCCCTTTGTGAACAAAATGGCCCTTAGAAGAACTTTAATGGCATTTGATTGAAAGGCTTTTTCATTGTCAGACACAATGACTTTGGTGTTATTAAATACTAATAAAACTTCTAACATAGCGTTTTTAATATCAAACGTAGCTCTTGAAACAATAGGTTTTACTATGGCAAACTTGGAAAATTTGTCTATGCACGTTAAAAATAATTGCTTGCCAGTTATAAAAATATCCATATGGAGAATTTCACCTGGAAGGTTTGGAATTGGTGTTTTACCTATTCCAGGATCGGGAGGTTTTCTCTGGTATTTATTCTCCAAACATATCTTGCAATTTGTTATTGTTAATTTCAACAATTTTTTTATGTCTGGGAAGAAATACTCACGAGAAATCTGGCGAAAGTTTTCGTGTAGGCCACGATGAGCCCGATTGTGCTCCATTGCAATCAGTTCCATTTGATCATCTTTATTGACCAAATCAATTAGAAGGAACTCTGTGTGAATAAATTTAATACCAGGAAAGGTCGATATTATAACATTTTGTATCTCAGCTAAAGTTTGGAGATCACAGTATATTCCGTTGGTGACGTCAGGGTTAATAATAATTCTTAAGCATTGGATAAGTCTTTCAAGAGTATCAAAAATTATTGTGTGACGTATCAGTTTTTTAAAAAGAATTTTAGTATTTTTACTAAAGGAATTAGACTTGGAAATCAATAACTGATTTCTAAATTGATTAATAGGGCAATTGACTGTTTTAATCACTTTACTCAAAGATTCTTCGCTGTGCACAGTTTCATCTGATGGAACTTCACTCAAATTGTGGGAAAACTGCCTAGAAAGTGCGTCTGCAACTTTGTTGTCTTTCCCAGGTTTGAAATGAAAAGTTGGCGCAAACTCTTCTATGAACGCTCGCCATCTTTTCATTTTTGTATTTGGGTTTTTTTCAGACATTGCGAAAATCAGAGGCTGATGATCAGTAAAAATTTTAATATTTCTTATTCCATACAGATAATGGCGAAGTTTTTTTAATGCCCACACAATCGCAAGTAGCTCACGTTCGTTAGTGGCATAATTTTGTTCGGTAGCAGAGAGCGTTCGCGAAATCATTGTAATTGGGCGACCCTTTTGCGACAAAACCGCACCTAAGGCTGTGGAAGAGGCATCTGTTGTGAGCTCAAAAGGTTGGTTATAATCGGGGTATTGAAGTAAAACGTCCTCTGAGGCTAATATTTGTTTTATTCGTTCAAAGGCTTGAAGCGCTCCAGGATTAAACTCGATTTTTACATTTTTTGAATTACGCGTACCCACTTGTCCGTTTTCTCCGCGAAGATAAACAGTCAAAGGCTTGACGATGGCGGCATAATCTTTTATAAAACGCCTGTAATACCCTGATAGACCAAGAAATGAACGTAACGCTCTAAGGGTTTGCGGAGGCTCGAAATTAATAATGTCACTAACCTTATCCGGACAAGTTCTAAGACCTGTGCTAGAAACGAGAAACCCTAGAAACTCCACTTGGGTTCTAAAAAATTTTGATTTTTCCGGGGAGACTCTCATCCCTGCGTTTTCAAGTTTTTTAAGCACATTGTCGATGTGTTCTAAATGCGACTCCTCATCTGGAGAGTAGATGATTATGTCATCGACATAAACATGACAATATTTCCCTATAACTTCACGTAAAACATCATCGATTGCCCTTTGAAAAATACTGGGAGCGTTTCTTAACCCAAAGGGTAATCTACAAAACTCGTATTTTCCGTTGTTTATATTAAATGCCGTTTTCTGTTTATCTTCCTCACACATAATGATTTGATGAAATCTGGACTTAAGGTCTAATGTTGTAAAAAATTTTGAGCTTCTTAAGTTGGCCAAGATTACAGATGTATCCGGAATGGGATATCGATCCGGAATTGTTTTTTCATTGAGTTTCCGAAAATCGATCACCATTCGCAATTTTGGCTTACCATCTTCATCAAAACCTTTCTTAGACACCACGTGGATAGGTGAATTATAAGGCGAACAAGATGGCCTTATTATTCCATCCCTAAGAAGCGTTTTTATTTCGTTATTGATAAACGGAGCTACGGAAATGGGATATGGGTAGCTCTTACTGTATATCGGTTCATCTGTATTTGTGCGAATTTTTCCCTTAACGGTCGTATTGTATGGCAAAGCTCTATTAGGATCCGCAAATGCATTAGTATTTTCGTTTATTATCTGCCGAAATTGAGCTTGGAATTTGAATGGGACTGAATCCTCTTCTATTGTAATTAAGTTTACTTGTTCACATGAAAGATAGTGTAATTTTTCTTTACCATTACGGTAAAATAAATACCCTTGAACAGTGTCAATTTTAGCGTCGATTTGTCTTAAAAAATCATAGCCTATAATACCGTCAAACGTGCTTAAGCTTGAAAGCAGAAAGAACGTTGAGGTATTGTCTAAAACATTAATTATGCATTTTTTATTTATCAAATTTGTACCGTTTATTGATTTTAAATTAAAAGATTTTTCCAAAGGTTTGATTCCTTGAAGAAATGGAAAGTACTTTATATAATTTTTTGTCGTGCCTGTGTCAACTAAAATGCGAAGCTCCTGACCGTTTGTGCACTTTTTTGTAATAAACGGTAGGAGCGATTTTAGTTTAAAAAATTTATTTCGTCCCCATATTCCGCTATAACATCTTCATTGAAGTTTTGGTTGTCATTTTGAGGGCTTTCGTAATAATATTCATTTTCAAAATTGACATTCTGTCCCAAACTTTCCTCTTCATTCGAAAAAGTTTCTAATTCTTCCGGCATAAAATTTACCTTTTGCAGTTTCTGAAAAGGTGAACGATCGGAATGTAACTGTTCGCGATTCCTCTTAAATGCTACTGGAAAATTGGAATTTAAATTCTGCGGCTTAGGAATATAATTAGGTGTTGTATGAACTGGATTTTTAAAATGCTGATGCTGTTGAAGTGGTGGAGTTGGAATACTAATATGCTGCCTGTAATAACTTGTGTTGTTATCAACTTCCATTGGAGTTTGTCTATTAGAAACATTTTGGTGGAAGCGAATACTCGCATGCGGTTGATTATTGTGGTTGATTTGTTTATATTGAGACATTATTGGCCTATTGGATTTATAAGTGTTTCCGGCAGCAAACGCTGCTGCAAAATCGTGTCGTCTATGATTCGTTTGGAGCTCTTGAGCAACTGCAAGGGCAGTTGGAAGGTCTTTAGGTCTGGCGGAAAAAAGAATATCGCACAATGGACGACGGAGGCCTGATATAAAGACGCGTAAAGCGTTTTCTCTAGCGCGTTCATTTAATGTGGCGATGATATCTCCTTTCCCGCTATAGGTCATGATTTGTTTATTTATTATAAGGCATAGCTTTTTATCTACCTTATTATAATAATCGATAATAGAGAGATTATCCTGCCTCAGGATGCTTAATTCATTTTCCAGAACATAAAGCGGCCTTTTATCTGCATATTCTTGATCAAGCCTAGCTATAATTGCCCTGAAGTTAAGCACCGTATTAAAAGATGCAAGTGTGGCATTTGCAGAACCTATAATTTTGTTTCGGAAAATACCCATTGCAATGTAGTATCTTTCCGAGCCCTCCGTGTAATAATTTATGGCGAATTCAGCTGCACTTCGCCAGGCTGGATAAGAATTAGAATCACCACTAAATTCAGGCAGAGACTTTATTAAGTCTAAACTTGAATTATTTTCAGCAACCAATGGATTAATAAAAACGGGTAAATGTTGTTCTACGCTAAGCGGTTGCAATTGATTAATTGCTAAAGTTAAGTGACTTAGCTGTTCAGATAACTGTTGCCTTGTAATTTCATTGGCCTCATTAACGATTTCTATCACCTGATCCCTATTAAGAGACATTTTGTCGACCTCTTCTTTATATTTACTAAAAGGCTTGGTAGAAAAATTTGGTATGAAGCGTAAAGGTTCGATTCTATTTATCAAAATTATTTCATGGAACTAAGTGGTTGAGTTCCTTCTAAATACTATATCTTTAAATAATACGAAATGTTTGTATTCTTTTACTTTTACCATTTAACTAATTCTGATACAAGAAATAATCGTCGTTATAGAAAATAAACTTTATTGTGTTCAACGAAAATATACTGGGCGACTTAAAACTTCTGTAATTAGCACGGTATAAAAAACGTGTTATTTTCAATGATATTTTTTTGAACAATTAATTTTGTTAAAAACTCTTAGATCAAAAAACTTTTGTTTTAAATTATTGAATATTATGAAAAACTTTAATTTATTTAAATGGAAAGTTCTTAACAAGATTCCTTTGGAAGCTCATATAGAAAAATACTTCTTTTTTTTTAAAATACCAATTACAACATTTCCTTAATCGAATAACCAAAATACATTTGCATACCGATCTTTAACGTTTTATATGTTGCAAAATGTAGCACTTTTTAACAATTGAATTTGTTTAAATAATATTCACTTGAAAATTGTTTAAATTATCACTTACACTTTTTTAAATTTAAATATAATAAATATTAATTTATTGGTTCGTATTCCTCCAGGATTCACATGTCCTTTCAGGGTTTGCAGGTCCTTAGTCCTTCGAGTTGGGCGCCAGTTAAACAATATGTTTCGTGTTTTTGACAAGATTTTATTATAACGAAGTAACTCGCCTCGAATCTGTTTCTCAATTGAATTCCACTAGTTTTCTTACTAAACTAAAACCCAAGCACTAACCAACCTGCCTCTCCATGCGTTGTTGTTGTTAGTGTTAAATCGCTTTACACAGCTATGTGGGTGCAGCAGCAAACTCTGCTGATGCCATAACACTTAGAAGAGTATGGTCATCGGTCATCTAACAATAGGCTTATGTGGCGTGATGTGTTGCTATGTTCTTGTGACGATGATCATAAAAAAATTACTTTGCTCTGAATAGTTTTGTGAGTCCAACAACAACTCAGTTGGTACTGTTGTTATGTGCGTTGGTCATCTTGCAACAGGTGAATTTTACGGTGCCAATTTGAGTGGCATTAGCGGCTGTGTTAGCTGCTACGTTAACTTGTACAATGCTTTCAAAATTTAAAAAAATAAAATTAAATGAAATCCCACAAAAAAAAGCAAAGTCATTAACTTGATTTGAGAATTTGATAACTATGGAGAATACTTTGGCGATAATAGCTCGAAAAATAAGTATTTTCAATTATATGAATTAAAACAAACCTAATAATGTAGTCTTAATTTTAATTATTTAATTTTTTGTATCATCCACGCAAATAATAATAATGCAAGTGTGTATTAGTTACACTCATTTAATTTTTTTTTTTTTTTATATGGAAACAACGCAAAAATTTATTGACTTTATACATTTTTCTCCATTCTTTGCTCATGCAACGTAATTTTGTAAAAAACTGGTAAACACTTCGTTTTTTATTTAATTGTTCCTTAAAATTAGCGTTAAAACGTAAAAATAGAATAAAAAAGTACCGGAGTTGTGATACTTTGTGAAAAAAATTTCATTTTCTTGTTGTACTAAAATAAAATCGTATTAACTCAGATTTGAAAAAATTGCAATGAAATGTTGTTGAAATATTAAAAATCGCAAAAAGTTATGCGATTACGTTAAATAACTTGGTCGTTAAAAATTTTTTTACTAGAAATGTACAATTTTGTTAAATTTTAGTTTGGGCATTTTACGAAAAAGATCCAAAAATGTAAAATTTAAAAAACGACATCTTGGATAACTTTACTATTTTTGCAAAAATCTGTAGCTATTTTTACAAAAAATTACAAAAACCAAAATTCGGATAAAAAGTCATAGCTGTTGAAACTTGGCTTTTTTCAAAAATCCTCAAAGTGCCTATTTTTTGCACTGCGAACTCAAAAAAAAAAAACATATGAAATCGATAGGACTATGGTCTCAATTAAAATAACTTCAGTTATTTAAAAATATTTCCGATTTTGGTTAGAAAAATTTTAAAATTCCAGAGCTGCCAACATATCAGACCCTGGTTTTAGGGTAAAAAAATACCCGAAAGCGCCATGACAAAATTTATGTAATTGATAAAAAGTCTTTTAACCCCACCAAATAAAATTGTATTAAACTGCTGAAAGATACTATAGCCTGTGAAAAAAATTCTATTTTTTGCACATAATATAAGAAAATCATTGAACATATGATTTTTAAAATATAATTTAATCATAGAAGTGTTATAATTTTATCCGTTTCAGCATAGTTTCGTTTTAAGTGCCATTTTCTTACCTTATTTTCTTTAATTAAATTGCGAAATTGAAATCCATCATCCCCAATTTTAAAAATTGTAGAATTTTTTTCAAATTCTTAAAATCTGTCTTAATGTGATGAAAATGTTAAATTCTTAACATTGCGTGATATCGTTTCCAAAATAAGTTTAACGAACAAACAGACATCTTAAATAATATTCTCAAAAAACCTAATACAAAAATATTAGTAACTAAGTGACAGCTTAAATTTCGTTTTCAATAAAATTAAATGCCATACTACATGCATCTTTTCTTTCCACACTCATTTCTTGAACCACACATTTTGCCTTCATTTTGAACATGCCTTCATGAATTCTCAGCTGTGTCGCTTGAATGAAGGTTGTACAAAATATATTGCTGATCATCTCTCACCGCAGTCACTGCTAGGTAGCTCTATCACTTCTTGTTTTCTCTCGTGATGAACACAGTGAGGTCTGGTAGTTTTGTTGTATGGCACGAATGAATGCCTTCTGTCGGAAGACGAGGCACAGCAACGCACAACCCAACTTCAGTGGCTGGACTCATGAACATACATTTAAAAGCGATGGATTGCATGAGTTATAAACCATACCAATGAATTCGGTTGAAATAAACACTCTTTCTAAAAAAGTTGAAATTAAAAAGGTGGAAAACAATTCATAAAGAAATGGAACAAAAAAGTTAAGTTTCCAAAAGTTTAAAAATTCAACTCAAAATGACTCTGACAAGAAATTTAAGAAACAAAATTTTTCGTTTAATCAATAACCTTTCAGGTAATTTTTTAGTTAAAAGGTAAAAATATTGATTACTAAAAATGTCCTTTTTTAAGAATTTTAAAAACTAAACTTAAAAGCAACTACAAATCAGTGATGCCTACTTTTTAATTTTTAAATCCAACAAAAAGGCGAAAAACGTAACATATTTTTGTTACAAATCGAAATCTGTGCTAGCTGGGTATGGTTTTGGTGGTAACTTTGCTCGATGGATCACGTGTTATTGCTTATTTAAGATAAAAATTAAAGCGTTATATAGGTTTTATTAAACAATAAAAATAGCTTCGAGGAAATACGTTTAAGTTGTAAAAAATATAAGTTTTTACTTTAATGTTTTTTCAAATACTATTCAAACGTGTCAATTTCTCAAAGTATTAAGAAAATGCTAACACTCTCAAAAAAAAGTTCAACTTTTGATTTAAAAGTAAAAATTTCTTTGTTTTATTTTATATATTGTTTTTAAAAATTAATTACACACTCAGAATAAAGCATAATAAAATTAAATAAAATTTACTCAATGTGTTGACTTTAAATGATTTAAATACAAATTCTAAATTTTTGATAGTTTAAATCATACTTGATTTTAAATACAAATTCTAGTTGTTTGATAGTTTAAAATCGTTTTATTGAGCTTAAGGTCAAAGTTAGAACAATTAATTGTGCTAACGAATCTTTCCAAAGAAACAACAACAACAACAAAGTTTTTTCAATATGGAATGAAAAAAATCACTAGCTGATTTTATTGCAATTTCGGCCGTGCTCAAGGCTTCATCAGAAATCTTTGTGATACCCGTGTAAGCTCGCACTAGCGCACTGCACCACAGTGGTGAAGCCTGTAGCACGGCCGAAATTGCAATAAAATCAGCTAGTGATTTTTTCCTTTTCATATTGAAAAAATTTTGTTGTTGTTGTTGTTGTTTCTTTGGAAAGATTCGTTAGAACAATTAATTGTTTCGACCTCAATATGGCCATATATGGCAAAACATACTAACAAAAAGGGCCGAAACTGGCCGTAACCGAAACCGAAACCGAATATTCGATCGGATACTAAAAACAAGCAAATTTTTCTTAATTTTTGAGTAAGTTTTTTATTTTAGTTTGCTTTTTTTTCAATGTATATAAAAATTATTCATTAAGTTTAACTAAAGTTTTACTAAAATTTAACTAAATAAAAATAAAGTTGGTGACCAAATTAATAAAAAATTATACAGTGGCTCACAACGAAAGTCGGGCAGGCATTTCTTAGCACTTTCGCATTGGTTTCAGAAATGAAAATGTAAGAAGAAACTTGGAGTAAAATTTTTTCAAAACGTTCTTTATTGGTGAGCAAAATTAAACAGAAACATAGTTAAAAAATTAGAACATAACGGTAAAACAAAATTGAATCAAACCAAAGCTTTAAAAACGAGCTCACGTTGAAAGTCGGGCAGATAAGGAATTCAATGCTAAAACTAAGAATTTAATATTTTGTTGCCAGTCCTTTTTCTTATATGACTGCCTGCAGCCTTTTTGAAATGGGTGCAACCAAATTTTTAAAAACTTCATCTCCAATCTGATTCCACTCTTCACTTAGGAAACTCTTTTTTTAGGATTGAATCTTTAGCTGCCCATATCTGATACTGCACTCAGGGTTCAAGTTCATCTCATAGATGTTCTATAACATTCTAATCTGGCTCTTGTGAGGTTGTTTTTATGACATTTAGCAAATATTAAGTACACAATTCTTTACCAAGTTTCAGGTCATTGGCTTGGTAAAACTAAAAATTATCTGCAATTCCTCATCTACCCGCACTTTCTTTTACGTGCGCCATGAGAATGTCAAGGAATATATTTTTGTCCATTATGCCTTCAATAAAATTAATCCTTCCAACATCAGACGCAGCCCCAAACCAAGACTGATCCTCTACCATGCTTAATCCTTTTTTAGAATTTTTATTGCAAAATTCTTCATTTGGTTTTCGCTTTCCATCTGAACCATATAAATTAAATCAACTCTAATCGGTAAACAAACCCTGTACTAAAATTTTATTGTTTATAAGTGCTAAAGATCCTAATGATTTCTGTTTTATTAACCTTGCTCCAGAATAGAAAGCCTTTGCTCATCTGCTCATAAACGAAATTGGGGCGTTCTATTACATTTTTCTTTCTGATACAGTGCTCTTCGTGCTACTCCTCAATCTAAACATTTTTTTCTCAAAACTCTTCAAATTGTTTCTGAGTGTGCACTCTTTTTCAAATTGAGTTTTAACATGACCTCTAGTTTTAGTGCAGATAAAAATGGGTCTTTTATTATTTCTCTTAAAACATTCCTTTCATTTTTAGAGCTAAGTTTATTTTTAGCTACTGTACGTTCCTTATTGCATATTTTTTATCTATACTATTATATAAAAGGAAACTAACGAAATTTGATCCAGAATAAGCTCGGTAATTGCTAAACCGATTTTGATAATTCTTTTTTTATTCGATTCCTATGATAATATAGATTGTTATAGCTTACCAAGGTTTTCGAATAATGTATTCTTTAATTATTGCAAAATCACGCATTTTATTTGATGCCTACATTCATTCAACCAGCAGCACAATACAACAGCAAACAAAGCTTTTCTCTCTTTGGCCGCGTTCATAGTGGACGCTTTGGCTGAAGCTGAAGCTGAAGCATAAAGCTGCTTTGTCTAGCTTTTTTTGATCATAGTGAACGCTTATTCAACGCTGCACAAAGTAGCTTATTGAGCTTATTGGTCGCGCTTTATGCTTGCAGCTTACTGATGCTTTGCTTTCATTTGTTTCTTTAGAAATATGGCCTCAATTGCGTTTTGTTAAGTCATTGAAAGATTTTTTGTTTAAAGAGTGTGGAGAAGAGTAAAGAGAAATGGAAAAGAGAACTGTGTTGATTTTTAATGAAAAAAAAGAGACATTACGTTGTTGGTAGATTTTAAAATTCTGTTTTGCATTCCACGAAGTGGTTCGAAGTTTTTATTCCTGATTTGTATCGAAGTCAACAATTTTGAAACAGGATAGGAAAATAGAGAAAATAAGGAAATTAAGCAAAGAACTTGCATGATATTTTGTTTGTAGCTTTGTTGGTAGATTTTAAGCTCGTTAAGAATGTTGTGATCACGTGAAGGCAGTGTTTTTTTTTTGTTTTCAACGCAGACTACGTTTTGTCGGTACGCTAAATGGGTAGCGAAGATAAAAATAAGGAAGCGAGAAACTTAAATTTTCTTATTTTTTAATGAACTTTCTGAAAATAACATAGATTATGGATTTTATTCTAATCTTACAAGTTTTCCCCTTAAATGGATTAAAAAATTTGTATTAAAAAAATTTGTTCTTCCATAAAAGCTTTTCTTTGTAATTATTTGTGTATTAAAACACAAAAAATTTCATAAACTTACTCGGTGTTTTCATTTGCTGATTTATTCCATCCCACAACTTTTCAGTTATTAACCGATTGTGGTAATTTTTTTTTACGTTTATCCCATAAAAGATGGCGCGAATAAACTTCTGTTATCAACTGATCAATATCCATTTTGAAACTACGCTAGTCGTGAAGTAGATTCGCAATTATGACCAACGAAAGATCAAACCAATAATAAGCAAAAGTTCAAAGGAACTTGAAACACACAAAGCATAACAAATGTAGAAAGTTCAGCACAAAAAGGACACAAGAACAACGAAAACTATGTAACAAACGAGATAGAATACACAAGTCACTTGTGATAAGTGCATAAAACAAGTGCCGAAATGTAATTATTGTAAAAATTAAGTACGTAGCAATAAATAATAAAACTAAACAAAAAAATTGAAACTATGTGATCAAACAAGAATAAAGCGCCGAAAAGCCTTTTAAAAATGCTCTACAACAAAGCATAACAAACAAAATTATTTTGCTGTTATGCCGTGGTTATGCTAGCCAAACATGGTTGCCGAACATTTTTTGTAGTTATTGTTTCACGTATAAAATGAAGAAATGAACTTTTTCTCATATTCATTCTCTCGCTCTCGGGCCGAACATTTTGATTGCTGATTGAAACGCCAAACATGCCGAACTTTTCAGTGTTGGCTGTAATCATTTTGTATAATAACATCAAAAAAGTAGGTAAAAGTATTAAAAAGTGAAGTTGATTGTGTCTTCAAGTAACCCTTAACATAAACAGCTAGCTAGTATGTCAGATATATGCAAACCATTTTGTTTAAGATATAATAAAAATTCAGAGTAAGTAATATCAGGTCGTATATTTTAATTCGTTAATTTTAAGTACAAAAATGCAAATTAGGGTTGTGCTTTTTTGTGTTTTGACATACTATTACATATAATGCAACTGTGCCACCAATCATAGCATAACCACCAAACAAACATTTCAGCGAAGAGAACAAATTAACAAAAATGAACACCGAATATGTTTGGCTAGCATAACCACGGCATAAGAGAAAGCGAAATGGAGATATAACAAAGAGAGTATATATAAAGAGTTACAGAAACAGAGAAATTGCTCTTTAAAATATTTTCAAGCATGTAACAGTTCACCCTAAACAAGTGCGCGTTGCGCTGCGTACCCAAGCGCCACGCAACTTTATTTTACGCTTAACCTAAACAAGTGCGCTGCGGAAAGAACTGCTGCTCTCGAACCAGCTCAGTCTGATGGTTTAAAAATCTTAAAAAACTTTTAGTATTGTGTAAAAATCTATTAATATTGCAAATACTTCCATTTGCAATTGAGATTAATTAATTAGTAGCAGCTGATTGCTCTTTGTTCTAATACTTTGGTTTTATGCAGCCAACTTCACATCCGAACGCACTGTCAAAATTGGAAATTCGATTCATGTTGCGGTAGTCCGGTGCGTGTTTCGGTAGGCTTCATACAAAATGTATGTGCATGAGCCGATTTTGACAGTTAAACCACGCACGCGCACTTGTTTAGGGTGGACTGTAAGGATTGGGTTCTGCCGGCGCGCTGCTATTGTTATGCTGCCGACGTTCTTGAGGTCTGTTTTGGGCAGAGCTGTTACTAAATCTATGTGTACTAAACAAGCGAGCTGGGAACATGTTTGTTCTTTTTACCTTTTTCTTCCTATTAGAATTGCGATCATTTGGTATATATAAGGAATTATGAATGAAATGAAGCAAATCAACATTTCCTTAAATTTACCAATTTGCAGATATTCTTATGTTCTGTTTTGATTATCAAGTAGCTATGCCCAAAAATTATCAGCTTTGTTTTGGCTGATTTTTGTATGCATCTTTTTTGCAAAATTTCCTAATAGAAGATTTTTGATGCAATTCCATTTTATTTTCTAGATTTTTAGATTTTCAGAATTTTATGTTTTCTAGATCTATCATTTCGTATATTGAAAGAAATATTTTTGAATGAAGCAAAACGCCTCTCTTTCAATATACCAATATAGATTTGTAGATATCTTTATTTTGTGTTTATATATTCATGAATGCCAAAAAGTGGTTAACTTTGCTTTGGGTAATTTTTTATTACATTTGTTTGCTCAATTTTGAAGAAGATGATTTTAAAAATTAGTTTAAAAAAATATCAATACAATTGCAATTATATTTTATTTCAGAATTTTATAATGAAATATTCTAAATTATTCATTTTTTGTAATATGCAAAGAACTAGTACCTACATAAGTAAAGGATTTTTTTGATTTGTCAATTTAAAGTTGTCTTACAATAAAATGTGCAGCCAAATTTACGCTATTTTATTCTGTACACTAGCTGATATACCCGGTGTTACCGAGAAGTTAAATATATTTTAAATTTTAACATATGTACACTTCTCGTTTTAATGTTTCTAAGAATGCCGAACATGTCCGCGAGTTACCAAATTTCAGCGTTTAAGTTACAAAGCCCTGAATTGCTTAAGATTTAATTTATGGTACTTTTTTCTGTTTGCGACTGCCCAAGAAATTACTCTTAAAGGCAAAACATTTTTTAAAAATTATAAAAACGACATATTAAAAAATTTAATTCGTCACAAAAATCAAAGGGGGAAATATTCCATTTTTCATAAAAGAAATAGAAAAACAAATTTTTATGTCAAAGTGAAATAGTTTTTGCATAAGAGTGGTACGACATATGAAAGAACATAAAATTGCACTTTTCGGTTTTAATTGTTTTTACAATACAAACATTTTTTGTACCATTTTTTGGAAGAAAAATATATTTTTTGGACCTTTTTTAAAAAAGATTAAAAACAAAAATCCTTAAGTAACGGAAATGTTGCAGTAATTTTTTGCAAGAACTTTAATTGAATTTTTAGACAAAAGAAGATTGAATGAAATATATTAAAACAGAACGAACATATTTGCGTCGAAATTCAAAATTTTGAATTTGAATACTTTTTGGCTTTTTAGGTTATCTACAAAAATTCATTGCACTAAGGCAGCTTTCAAGATATGAGAATGTTATTGGTGTCAAACAAACAGACAACTTTTTTCTATATTATCCTTAAGAAAATTAAAAAAGTTAATATACTATAACATATATTAAATAAAAAAATGCATATTGTAGGGTACTCATTATAGATAAACGAAAACAGTCCAGGAGGTGTTTATAGCCCTTTTGATAATCTTTCATAGGTTATCCAAGTGCATTTATAGTTTTTATGCTCATTATGCTGCAAATAGTCACATAGTCAAAATAAACTAATTAAAATAAGAATAAAACGGTTTTATTTTAATAAATTTGCCGCACTTGGTTAAACAATTTTACAACTTCTTACCCGTTTTTCCAAAAAGTCAAATTCATAAAAGAATTCTCAGAAATTAAAATGTATAACTAGTAAGGATTAGTAAAAATAATTTAATTAATTGAAACATTTAATTTTGATTAAAAGTAATAAATAAAAAACATGAATTTACTAAAACATTTAATGACATTTTTATTAAAAATAATCTACAAAAATAAAAGCAAAGATTTCTGTTTATAAATAAAATCTGTTACTGTGCGATCATTGTCTATGTTAAGGGATGCATATCCGCTCAAACGGTTCTCGCCCATTGAATTATGGATGTATGTTTTAAGAAATTTAGGAGATGAGAACTATATATTATTTCTCATATATTTTAATTTTACACAAACTTTATAAATCATAAAACAAAAAAAAAAAAAAAATTACTTCAACGATTAAAACTTTTCATCGGGTCAGAATTCTGAAAAATCAACTTTGAAAAATCAAAATTGTAAGATCTATTTTGAAAATATGATAAATAACTTAACACATTCCTTAAAAATTAAACTAGTTTTAGGCTCACATCTTTAATTCGAAAGTGAATTGAAAAAACCTTTTGTCTATAAAATAGTCCCTATGAAAAGGGCAGAAAATTTTATTTTATAAAAATTTTTTTGTGCCGAAAATTACGAAAAGACTGTGATGCAATGCCGCCATAAGCAGAGCTAAAAAAAACGCAGAACTTATAATAGGATCCATTTGCATATTTGGAGCAAGCCAACAAACTCCAGCGACAAAACCATGGGTGCTGAAATTTAAATTTTCAGGAACCGCTCTAGAGAAAGTTTAAAATCATTTGATGGCTGAAGTATACTTTAAAATATCTCGAATTAGAAAGGTTTTTCAGTATATATATGTCATTCTTGTTGGCTTACTGTTATCATCACTACCATCATCTACAACTACCGATGTTAAGGGTAGTGATGACAATTGTTAATGTATCACGTTTGATCTGACAAATTAAGAAATATTGCATTATTTAATATTGGAGTGCACAGAACAAATTAGGCTTCTATTTCACCAATCGTGAGAACTTTGCGAAAATTTAATAACCTATTAAATGTATATTCTATTGATTTTTCAGTCACTAAGACGATAATTTTCAATCAATTAAACTCAATTTATTAAAGTGTAATATCTATTTCTTTGCATGTACATTTTTTTAAGAATATAGTCAGTAAGGTAAAAATACCATTGATTAAATAAATAAATAAATAAATAAATAAATAACGATACATCGGTTTTCACTTTTGTTGTTTAGACGATTCAACTCATGACACAGAATTTTACACGTAAACGCAACTTCAGTATATGACTTGTTAAGTTTTTTATAACGTATTAAAGTGATTCAATGAAATAATTGCTGAAATGTATTCTTATTAGTATGTCGAACCTATCGGGGGTTTGATCCCCAAAACCTCCCCTTGTCTACGGCCCTGCATGTAGTTCCTAATTATTATATTAAATACTAAGCTAAATACTTAATTTGTTTGGAAGTTTTAAATTTAGTGGTGGAAGAATAAGGATTTCAGCGGAAATAGAAATAGTAAGTAAAAAACCTCCCAATATTTGAATTCAATTACTTAAAATATTTCATTTCATTCAATTATGTACTTAATAAATGTTAAATATTTTTATAAATTAATTTATAATACCATCCTGCAAACACTTCAAATAAATTGTTGCTTTTCTGCATTTCTTTTGCAGAAATCAAGTGCTGAACTTTTTTTAAGAAAATCACAATTATTTTAACATAATCTAGAATTCTGCATTTCGAACATCCGATAATTTAAAGTATCGCATGCTTGATCAGACATCAGCTGTATTAAAAAAAAATTAAAAAAATTTCTATGAAATGTTGTGAAAATATTTTCTTAAACAGGTTTAAAAAATTGTGCAATAATGTTCGCAACTTTGATCTTTTTTAAAAATAAAAAATTAATTTCAAATAAATAAATGAATTTAAATTAATATTTAATTTAATTTAATATTTTTTCGGAATTTGTAATTAAAATTTTAGAGTAAAAATTAAATTCAAATACAATAATATGTTCGATATTGGTAAATTGAAAGAAAGCCGTTTTGCTTTATTTCATAAATATTTCTTTGAATCTACCAAATGATCGGATATAGAAAAGATAAAATTCTGAAATAAAATATAATTAAAATATATTCATGAAATATAATTTCAATAGCATGAAAAATCTTCCTTGCTAGAAATGTAGCAAAAAAATGTAAATAAAACTCAGCCAAAAAAAAGTTGAGAATCAAAACAGAATATTAGAATATCTGAAAATTGGTATATTCAAGGAAATGTTGCTTTGCTTCATTTCATTCACAATTCCCTAAACATACCAAATGATCGGAATTCTAATAGGAAGAAAAAAGAACAAACATGTTCCCAGCTCGCTTGTGCACACATAGATTTAGCAACAGCTGTGCCCAAAACAGACCTCAAGAACGTCGGCAGCATAACAATACCAGCGCGCCGGCAGAACCCAATCCTTACATGCTTGAAAATATTTTAAAGAGCAATTTCTCTGTTTCTGTAACTCTTTATATATACTCTCTTTGGATATAAGCGTTGAAAAGCATTTGAAAAGAAGCTTTATGCTAGCTTTATGCTGTCACTCTGAACTCTTTGAGCTTTTTCCATATGATTTTACACAAAGCGTTTTTAAGCTAAACCTCTCGGCTAAGCTAAAAGCGCTTACTATGAACGCAGCCTTTGTAGAGAGCTTCTCTCAATATAACACAGCCATGTTGTGTAGTTAAGCTGAATTCACTGATAACCAGTGTGACCAGAGTGGAATATTATATTCCACTTTGGCATATTTTACCTTCGGGAAGCATATATTTTTTTATAAAAATATGCAGCATAAAAAGTGGAATATTTTGCGTATTCCTATATTTTTTAAAATTAACAAAAAATTGCAATAAAAAAATGTCTATTTGGTTACTAAGTGGTTATTTTTGGCTATCGACATTTTATATTTTTTCATCTCTGAACCACCTTGTGAAACGCAATATAAGGAACTCGTTTTGTGGTTAACTTCTTCGTTGTCAATTTTATTGCAATTCATTTAATAACTTGACGCAGCTTAAAAAGTGAAGTAAATTTGCTTGTATGTTTGTTTGGTTGGATTTTTTATGAATTATATAACAGCAGTAAGTAATTTACTTAAGAAAACACTAGAGGTATTCACGATGTGTTGTATTTTCCCTTGTATTGTGTATTTTTGATAAATTTGATATTTGTAGTAAATTTTGTAATATAACAAAAACAAAGTGCACAGTTTTCAAAATACAACCCTGTGGAAAAAATACAACGATGGAACACTGTTGCATTCTGTGTAAATTTCGTTGTGTATTAGATCAGCTGATTGTAAAAGCATTTCTACTCTGCATTTAGCAAGCTACAGGCTACGCTGTGAGATTATTCAATAAAAATTTATATAATTTATTCTTTCATTTCAATTTTTGTATGATTTCCTTTAGTAAAATGATGATTTTAAATTAATATTTCCAAACAGAAGTTCATACCAAAATCAGCTGATTTTAAAAATACAATATATACTTTACTGAAGATTCGTTCACAAAGTTGTAAGTATTGTAAATTTTGCAAAAATTTATCACAAATGCACCATATCGTGAATATCCCTATTATTGCAAACAATATTTATTTCTTTTTACGATTTTTTAAAGTGGATTCAAAGCAATAAAGCAGAAAAAAAGTGATTGATCAAAGTTGGGAATCTGAAGAAGATTCATCAAAATTTGTGCTTTCCTCGCATAGTTCACCATTTAGCAATGCAGTGGTTGAGAAAATTTTTAGTTATATGAATCTTATTAAAAACGAAAATTCGAAATGGAATGCAAGAAAAACACTTAAATAATTTGTTGAATGTAAAAACATGGCTACATGTTTAAAAAAGTTTTTTAATACCTATTAAATACCAGATAGCTTAATAAAAAAATTTAGAAATGTGAACTACTATGATAATAATAAAAGCAACAATTTAAGTATTGATCTCGAAGATATGCCTGAATTTTAATTTTGTATATTGTATATCGTTACTTAATATTCAAAAAACCATAACAACGTTCGAAATTTTTTATAGGAGAAGCCAACAACGGATTAAAATAGCACATATAGTAGATTGTAAAGTGATAATTTCTTCATAATTTCATTTATTAAGTAGTCATTTTTAGCCATTTGTCCAAAAAACGGCTTTTAAATCTAAAATATGTCCTATTTAAAAACGTTTTTGGCTTCTCCTACAAAAAGTTAAAAATGTTGTTGGGGTTTTTATTTTTTAGGTGACAATATGTAATATACCTATAAGTTTCTGATTTAAAAATTAAGTTTTCTCTGTAAGAAAAGTATTTGACTATTTTTAAGAGAATATAATTCTTGAAATGACTTTTGGTAAGTACAAATCAACTGATATATGCTTTGTTTACGTTTTATTAATATAATTTATTTAATATTAACTTATGTTTTATAATTTTAAGTGCGATAGTTATCAAATAAAAAATGCTTTTAAACTTGCTTCTGTGTTTTTTTTTTATATGCATATTTACAGCCCTATTCTGGCAAATTAACAAATTGTTAACCAGTATTTTGAATATTTCTATGTGTTTGTTGTAATTTTTTTATTTCAAAACAAAATTTGAAGCTCAAAAATAAAAAATTTTGATAAAAATTGTCAACTGCTTTTCAGTTATTGACAATTTCATTAACAAATTTTGTTTTTTGAGCTTTAAATTTTGTATTGAAAACAACAAACAAATAGAAATTTTCAAAATACTGGTTAACAATTTGTTAATTTGCCAGAATAGGGCTGTTAGTCTTATTTAGATAAATATCTTTGAAATTGAAAGTGGAATATTTTTGTGGAATATAAAAATTGAAAGTGGAATATTAAGCATATTTTTTTTAACAAAAAGCATATTTTTAAAATTTTTTTTCTGGTCACACTGCTGATAACCTTCAGCATGTTTTTGTGTGATTTAAAATAATGCTAATCAAGTTGAGATCGTGCAGAAATTTTTCTCTCTATGCGAAAAAAACTTCACATGAAAAAAACTTTCAAAACATGCTGAAGGTGAGCAGTGAATCCAGCTTTACCTTCAGGGAGATTCTTGCTTTCATACAGTGTTAATTAATTTTCTTTGTTAATGTTTTGGGGGGAGTTGCCAGAATTTTGTTATCAGCATTAATTATGTTTTGCAGATTTGCCAGCCAGCTCTTCCCCACTTGAGATTGTGTTAGTCTATCTATACGAATATATAAAAGCGTTGCGACACTGCACGGACGTTTGACAATCATGCAAGAACCACTGATCCGATTAACACGATTATAGTTATCAAACGTTTTGTTATTCCAACTTTATTGTAATATGCTATGTTAGATTTGCCATGCCTACTTTCCATGCCCACTTTTTGCAAAAAATGCTATATTTCAGACGATTTTGGTCGTATGAGACTAGAATTTGGCAATATACCTTTTGTGGTTACTTTCGCTAACTTAACTATAAATGGGCATGACCCACTTTAGTTAAGTCCACTTTTCGGGGGATAAGCTTGGAGTAAAGCAAAGGGCACTAGGGTCAAGCTCAGTTCAGCTGAAATTCTGGCATTCTATTGTTTCTAGTATGAGATGGTTTAAGTGAAAAAATTTTGCCACACCCCCATTACCGCCCAGAATTAATCAAAAATGTTATACTTCGAACGGTTTTGGTTGTATTAGACTAAAATTTGTTAATTTAGTTCATACGGCTACTTTCATAGCAGTAAGGTGGTCTGTGGCAGGACAACGTCTGCCGGGCAATACTATACACCAATAAGAATGCTGTACATATCAGAAAATTCTGATCGTCATGCATTGATGTTTCAAATGGAAACGTCTAGCATGTGTTTTGTTCGAAGGTAATTTTACACTTTTATAAATTCACAAAACGATCATAAAAAATTCATTGAATTGGGTCAGGACAAATTCTACTATAACTATAAGTTTAACTATGAATATATATTTAAGGAAATAGATTAAAACATAGATTTATGTATATTACTTTGAAATAGTTGGAAATATTTGAAATATTTTTCACAGAATTTTTTTTTAAGCTATATTTGAAAATGTTTATCACATAAATTAGTTTTTAAGCTGAAACACATTGCAAAAAATGTAACAACATTTTAAGCAAATTAGTTTTCATCAAAAAATCATAGGGGGGGGGGGTGTGGTGGTAGGTGGCCCATGTGTTTTAATGATAGAAACTGTTTGTGTACAATAGAACAATTTTTGCAGGTAAATTATGTTATATGAAAGAATAACGAAAATTAAAATTAAAAAAAAAAATTAAAATTAAAAAAATATGTACAACAAAAGCAACTCTTGGCCTATTGTTTAGTACAAGTTGGATATTTTAGAGGTTTTTTGAAAACAATATAAAACATTGCATTGGTGAGGTAACGGTAAACCTTTTCTCATTTTCCCAATTTACTTTATTGAACTTTCAACAAGACATCGCAAGAATTTTATTGTCATAATAACAGGTTTTTTAAAACATACCTAATATCCGTACAAAACATTTCCGAAAAGAAAAGAAAATTACCGTTGATTTTGCTAATCAACTACTGTCCATACAAAAATGCATTGTTATGCATTGAGAAAGTCTATTGTTTTTGAGATATTGAACAAAGTGTGATGTCATTATAACGGTTTTTTTTTTAATTTAAGAAGAATTGTTGTTTGGCCGAAGCCCAATAACAACAATTAATAACTGAAGAAGGCCGATTAACTGCAACAATTTAAGAAGAATATATTCATTTTCAGAATATATGTAAAAAATTACATTTTTGATTACAAATTTTAAAAATTTTTTACCCAAATTTTTTTATAACGTTGTTATGCAGGACTTTTTCAAAAGTAAAAAAGAAAAGAAAGGCAGGTAAATTTATGTCATCATAAAAATTGCAGTTCAAATAAGTTATTCAAATTAAATAAAGTAATTTCTTTATATATACCATTTTTTCATAATTAAACAAAACGAATACAATTATTTTTATATTTTGAATTTGTTTTAATACAACTTAATACTTTCATTTTAAGATTTAAAATTTTTACATGGTATTTAATATTTTTATCGCAGGCGAAGCAGCGGGTATATGCTAGTCTTGTATATGACGCTTGATTATATCGTGCACTGTTGATTTACTTTTTAAGACGATTTGAGAAATTTTCCGCTCGAATTTTTCTTTCAAATATCGAGCTATCACGAGCTGCCTTTCTGCCAGTGTTGATTAATTCATTTTTCGAGAAATGTTTATTTTTTTAAGTTTTGCATTTGACTGAAGTTATTCCAACAGTAATAAAAAGTTTAAAGCAGAAATAACGGTTTACAGACCACAATTTGCATTTTTTCTCTACTTGCCCGACTTTCAATGTGAGCTCGTTTTTATAGGTTTGTTTCGATTTAAATTTGTTTCACCGTTATGTTCTAATTTTTTAATTATGTTTTTGTGTTTAATTTTGTTCACCGAAAAATCACGTTTTGAAAAAATATATATTGCAATATTCTTGATACATTTTCATTTCTTAAATCAATGCGAAAGTGCTAAGAAATACCTGCCCGACTTTCGTTGTGAGCCACTGTACATTAAGTGTTCATTCAACTGAACTCATTTCTTAAAATGACATTGTACTAGAAAATGCAATCCCGGGATCCCAGAGTTTTTCCGGTCCCGACAATTCCGGAATTTATATTTACAAATGCGGGGTTTTTCGGGATCCCGAGATTTGATTTAATTTTCAACAAAAATTTATACAAAAATATATTTAAAAAAATTACAAAAATTTAAAAATAGAATTTTTTTTAAATACTATAGATAATATCTCAATTTGTTTCTGAGTTAAACTCTCAAATATCCCTTTAAACACTGCCACAGCAACAATAACGCAAACTACCGGGTCAAACTTTAGACCTAAACCATCTACTGACCCAGCCTCACACACACACCAAATTATACATCACCAAGCTATACATGCTGTCCATTCGAAATTTTTCAGCTTAATAAGGTTAAACAACATGTGGGATCGTTCAGCCGCAAAGCTTATTTTAAAGTTATTTAACCTTATCACTAAACGCCTTATAAAGTTTTTTGAAACGTATTATTTTAAATAAAATAATGAAATAGTTCCTTTTTTTATAACTATTTTTAAAATTCTAAGAAGACAATCTATTCTTTGTTGTGTTATTTTTAACACTTGAACTCGACTTGTTCCTTTTTGAATAAGTGTATTTGTCCAACTTTTTGAATATAATTTCTTGCACTAGTGCTCAGGCTAAATGGTTTGTGTTTTTTATGCAAATAAAAAATATATTTAATTTTTCACCTCCAACGTTTCGCTGGTTATTTCTTAGCTTTTTCAGGGAATTTTATTTATCTTAAAACGAATACAAAAAATGATATTGTGGTAAGAATATAGAAACAATTAATACAAATGATTTCGTAGATGAATTATAAAACAGAAGAACTTTCAAATATAAATTTCACATTAAAAACTGATGTGTCTGTTGATTTTTTACAAGAAATAAAATTTAACAATCAAGCATTAAGGCAGGCGGTGGTCTAGCGCTCGAAAATTTAAGGTATTTCTAGGATTTTTTTAAAATTTAAAATATTAAATAACTATATTTGAACTTTTAAGGTATATTGTAACAATCATTTTTCATTAGCAAAAATTATTTTTTTTATGTAAAAAATGGTTGATTATGCTCAAAATGGCGCACCCTATCAAAGAAAAGGGGCCTGGGCGGTGTTGTAGATTTTGCCTCTTCTATATATCTGAAAAGCAAAAACTAAGAATATTATAAATCACTATGAGTGCGGCTATGGCTGGAACTAGAAAGAAAAAAAAATATATCGAAAATTGACAGAATAAAGCGCTTTTGAAATTTAAGTTCTAAAAATAACTTGTTTTTACATGTAAAATATAAGTTAAAATGAATGTAATGATTTTGATTTTTTAAAAACAAATTCTTTATTATCGGCACTATGTGCCGGTGTTTCTCTTTTATAACGTCGAGTAAGACTAACTAATACAAGAAATAAATTGAACTTAAAATACCCAAAAACTACTGCTTGTTATTTTAGCTTATTTTTACTATTGCTTTGCTCTTCCCGCTGTTGCTGACATCGTCGCTATGCTATTGTTATTGTCGTCGCTGTTATTGTTGTTGTGATTGCCATTATTGTAGTCGCTGCACTGTGTGCTATTGTTGTTGTTGTTGTTGTTATTGCTGCTATTGCTTTGACTCCGCTGTTGATGTTGTTGTTTGGTGCTAACTCAGCGTTTGTCAGTGTGGGAACGTTATGCGCGACAGAATCGCGAAAACGTCACGTACCGTACTCGAATTACAATTAGAGCGGATGCGTGTGTTAACTGCTCCCCCCTTTAAGAGGAGCCGTCCTCGGTTCCCGTAAGAACTCTTTCTAAGGCTATGGCATTATTAGCTTCCTGACGCCGTCTTGCGACTAGCAGGCCTATTAAAATTACTATTACCGTTCCCATAGAGAAGATGAAAATGACGAGCCATTGCGTAGATTTATTATGAATAAGTTGTTTCAGGTTAGCGATTTGGTCAATGTTTTTTATGTTTAACTTATGCAGATATGGAAGTGATAGCAGTGTCCTATGTTCTGTTATATTGACGAATTGGGCTGATGCAGGTTCGGGGTGTAATTGACTGAGTTTTCTCCAATTGGTGTAGGTGGTTTCATTGATGGTTATTTTTTCTTCAAATGTTACAACGAATGTCCCGCGCACTGAAATTAATGAACCATTTCCTTCTCGCACTTCTGCTCTCTGATTGTTAATGACTACCAATCCATCGTTTATCTCCTCAATTGATGCAATGTGATGCGCCGAGGTAGTTTTGCAGTTTGCGAAATTATTATTTAACAGTTGATGTACGCAAGTGTTTCCTGTATGAGGTTGACAAAACGTAGTTGTTGTTGCGTCTCGACAGTTTTTAAGTGGCTCATATAGTCCTTTGCAATTTGCTACAGTGTTTGTTTCTAGCAGCAGAATTTTATGATTACGTACTACTGGTAAGATCTTAAGTCTACTACATATCTTTTTGATTTTTGTGTATTTAATAACAAAATGGATACTATTACTATCTTGAAGAATTTTTAATTTTGAAACATTTAAAATATCAGTAACGCTTATATTTGCGAAGTGCTCCGCAACTAATAAATTCTGTATTTCACTGCTATCAAGAATTATAGGGTTTATTACATTTAATTTTCCTAAAGTCACTGAGTAGATGATGTCCTCAATACTTATTATAATCGCTTTGTTTCTTGCATTAATCAGTTCGAATAAATTCGCAGTATTAATTTATTTTCTCTTGGTCACTTTTAGCAGTTCGGTCACCGTTTCTGTTAGTTGATTGATTCTAATTTGCATTTTGGTGTTTATCACTACCTGTCTCTCATTAGCTTCTATCAAGGCTTCTTCTTTAGTGGCTACTTCGTTGAAGTCGTCGAAATCAGGGGTACCAGCAATGTACTTCAACGCGGTTCCCAAAATATTTATGCCCCGTGACTGTCGATGGTGAATTTTGAGTGCATTTAGAAGATTAAAAATCTGGTCGACATCAGTCTTTAGTAGATCCCTCATGTGAGACTGTGTAAAGTGATGGAGTAAGTCTTCGGTGTCAAGGGCTATGTTTTCGTAACTAGTCATATTTGTGCTATGTAGTATAAAGTCGTAGCGATCATAGGTGGCAACTGTTCCATCCGTTATTGGGATGTAGTACGAATCTGTGTAATTAAGAAGTTTGGCACGCGTCGTTTGAGCTACTGTCAGTACAAAGAGGCTGAAATTACAAAAAAAAAAAAAATTACCTTATATTATTCTTGTGAATTTTTTTACCATTAATTAAAAGGGTAGTTCCCAGGTCCTTTTCTACAACTTTTTCTATATAGAGCTTTGTAAATTTGTTCCCTATCCTTTTATTGGTTTTAACGTAAACCTTATCCCCAGGGTAAAAGGTTCTAGTGTATTTGTTTCTATTGTGCCTCTTGATTTCTAGGAGTTGAGCTTGAGTAATTTTTTTTATTATCTCGTTTTTTAGTGAGGGAGGTATTGCATGGATTATATCAATAGGCCTATGACCTGTGACCGAGTGAACTGTTTTATTATATTTCGTTGTTGCTAGCAGAATCAGCTCTGAAGTGTCAATAATATTTTGTTCCAGTTTCGTACACCTTGCTATTTCCGACAAGGTGCTGTGAAATCTTTCCACCTGTCCGTTTGTTGTGCTATGGAACGGTGGTGTTGTAAAGATATCAACATTAAAGTGATTTTTTAGTATTGACTTTATTGTTTCTGAATTAAGGGATTTTTCGTTATCACACGTTATTGTTTTAGTTTCTTTGAAAAAATTAAGCATTTGCAAAAGAGGTTCTTTTATGTCAGTTATTGCTCTGGAATCTATTGGAATTACTATTGCAAATTTAGAGAATTTATCAAGGCATGTGAGAAAATATTTTTTATCAGTGGAATAAATGTCCACGTGAAGAAGTTGGCCAGGGTGGGATGGGATGGGTGTTTTTCCTATTTTTGGCCTGATGGGATGTCTTTGATATTTCCCCTCACGGCATATTTTACAATTTGAAATTACTTCCTTGATTTTGTGCCTCAGTGTGGGAAAGTAATAGTCTTTTAAGATCTGTTGCGTGTTCTCGCGTGCACATCTATGTGCTCGATTATGTTCGGTTGTAATTATTTCTATTTGGTCATCTAGGTTAAAAACGTCTATTACCATTTGATTTGTGTGCCGAAATTTAACGGATGGGAATAACTTAATAATGTTATTCTGTATCCGAGCTAAGACAGGTAGCTCGCAGTAAATAGCATTGACAACGTCGGGATTAATGGCTTCTTTGAGGAGTTCGTAAAGATCATGTGTTGTCGAGAACGTGATTGTATGTCTTATTTGATTTCTGAAGATAATTTTTGTCGTTTTTTTGTTTTCAATGCCTTCGTTTATGATTATTTGGTTTTTAAAACAGTTGATCGGGTTTTTAATGGTTTGTACCACATATGAAAGTGATTCTTCACTATGTTCGGTTGCGGTGGAGGTGTTAGAGGTTTGGTCAAGAGCATTAATATGTTGTCTGGACAAAGCGTCGGCAACAAGATTTTCTTTACCCGGTTTGTAAAAAAAGGTAGGCGAGAATTCCTCTATGAAAGCTCGCCATCTTTTAATTTTCGCATTTGGGTTTCTGCCCGATATGGCGAATGTCAAGGGCTGGTGGTCTGTGTAAATATTCAACTTCCGAGCTCCATATAGGTAATTTCGTAATTTTTTAATTGCCCAAACTATCGCCAGAAGCTCACGCTCGTTGGTAGCGTAGTGTTCTTCGGTTGTAGATAGCGTTCGCGAAACCATAGTAATAGGTCTGCCATTCTGGGAAAGAACGGCTCCTATGGCAAATGATGAGGCGTCGGTTGTAAGATCGAAAGGTTGTTGAAAGTCGGGGTGTAGGAGCAAAACGTCTTCTGAGGCTAAAATCCTTTTAAGTTTGTCGAAAGCTTGAAGTGCTTCATCGTCTAGTTGAATTATAATATTTTTTGACTGATTTGCACGTATGTGGCCGTTATCACCACGAAGATACTTTGTCATTGGCTTAGCAATTTGGGCGTAATCCTTGACGAAGCGTCTGTAGTACCCGGATAATCCAAGGAAAGATCTTAACGCACGAAGTGTCTTAGGTGTTTCGTAGTTAACTATGTCCTTTACTTTCTCGGCACAAGTTCGTATTCCTTTGGAGGATACCGTGAATCCTAGGAATTCTACTTCCGTTTTAAAAAATGTTGACTTCTCCCGAGAGACCCTCATATTTGCATTATATAGCTTTGTTAAGATTTTTTTGATATCTAGAGCATGCTGTTCTTTCGTACGGGAAAAAATTATCACATCATCGATGTAGACATGACAGCATTTCCCTATATCCTCTCTAAGAATGTCGTCGATGGTCCTCTGAAAAATGCTCGGTGCATTCTTTAGACCGAAAGGGAGGCGACAAAATTCGTATTTACCGTTATTCACGGCAAAAGCTGTTTTTTCCCTGTCATGCTCTGCCAGTTTTATCTGGTGGAATCCCGATTTTAAATCGAGGGTTGTGAAAAATACTGAGTTCCCTAGGTTAGACAAAATAATTGAAGTGTCCGGGATGGGGTATTTGTCGCAAATTGTTTTTTCATTCAGTTTGCGGAAATCAATAACTAAACGCATTTTTCGTCTGCCTGATTCGTCTGTACCCTTTTTGTCTACGATCCATATAGGGTTGTTATAGGGGGATCGTGAGGGGGATCGTTATTATTCCTTTTCCGAGTAGTTCTGCTAATTCGTTATTCACGAACTCAGAGGCAGCCATAGGATAGGGATATGACTTTGCATAGACTGGTTCGTTATTAATTGTTCTGATGGTCGCAACGACATTTGTATTAAAGGGAAGCAAATCGTTAGGGTCTGCGAAAACCCCTGAATGTTGACTTATAAATGCGGAAATATCTATTACTCCTGGTTCAGGTTGTTGTGAGATATTATTAACGTTCTTGCAATAAAGGTATAACAATAGTTCGTGGTTACCGTCGTAACTTATTACCCCTTTTTTGAGATCTAGGGTGGCATTAGTCTCCTTTAAGAAATCAAATCCAATTATACCGTCGAATGTTTGTAAGTCGGGAAGCAAATAAAATATTGAATTCCTATTAAAAAGGTTTATAAGGCATTTGTGAGTAATTTTATTGGCTCCATGTATGGATTTTACTGTAAACGGTTCGTTTACTGGTTTTACTGCTACCAGATCATCTAAGTACCTGATATAATTTTTAGCAGCACCAGTGTCCACTAAAAATTTTAATGTCTTTCCTCCTAAGGTTCTTTCCACGTAAGGGAGGAGGGACATACTCCTAAAAAATTTACTTCGTCTGTTGGATTTTGTTCATTAGGATCCTCGAAAGTGTCATTTGTGGTGTCGTTCTCATACTGAGAGCCATAGTCAAAGTATTCCGGGGATTCATCCCGGTTCGGTTCCTGTGACAAATTTGTTTGTTGGTAAAGGTTATTAATGCGTTGCTGCTTTGCCGTATGTTGTTGGTCGGATTCATACGGCCTCTTGTGAGCTGGAGTAAAATTCGGGGGATTGTTTGTTAATATAGGTGCTCGGTTTTGGATGCGGTTATTAATGTTTACAGGTGGTGCAAATCTGTTGTTCTGTTGGTGGGAGTTAATTTGATTATTGGGCCTATTGTGACGGAAACGAGAGGAGGAGTCCACCTCCATTGGAATAGGTTTAGGAAGAATTGGGTGACGGGCCTGAAATGGTTGTGGTTGGGAGCGGCGGTAGTGCGGAGAATTCGAGAACCCGTAGTGTTCCGTTTGTTGATCCCTATTTCTATTAAACGATGTTGCAAACACGTATCGAGCTTGGTTGGACTCGAGCTCTTGGGCCAACGCTAGTGCTGAAGGCATATCTATTGGCTTAGATGAAAACAAAATATCACACATTGGTTTGCGTAATCCAGATATAAATGTTCTAAGCGCATCTTGTCTGTATTTTGTGCACAGAGAATTAATTAAGCATTTGTCGCCGTCATGTGCCATAATCACTTTGTTGATGATAAGTGTGAGCTTGCGCTCAACTTCATCATAAAACTGACAAATATTTTGTCCACCCTGCCGTAAAGTGGACATTTCTTGTTCCAAAATGTGAACTGGTTTTTTGTCAGCATAGGTGAAATCTAACCGAGCAATAATAGCCCTAAAATTGAGTACCGTATTAAACGAAGAAAGAACCGAATCGGCAGATCCGGTAATTTTATTACGGATTATAGCCACGGCTTGGTAGTGCTTTGACGTACCCTCAAACTACTCAAACAGCTTGTATGCTGTAAACGCGGCTTGTCGCCATGAGATGTATCGTATCTGCTCGCCGTTAAATTCGGGCAAAGATTTTATTAAATCTAATGATTCCTCACAAGGCGTCACCTCTGGGTCTATAGTTATTTCCTTATATTCCTCAACCTGCGTAGGAGATTCTATTCGTTCAAGTCTGGATGTCAGTTCGTCAACTGTTGTTTGAAAGTCCTGTTTCACCTGCCTAGTGGCAGCTGCAATTGCGGTGTTTAACAGCGCCTGCATTGTCTGTGCGTCCATTATAGATTGGTTAATAAGTTGGGTGCCAAGAGAAAAAATTTTTTATTACAGATATTAATTGGGCTTTAATAAAAAAAAAAAAATTAATAAGGATTTTTTTTTTTTTTAAGTGAATAAGATAATGCTTAAATCTTGAATATTTTTAATTAACTTGAGAATACTATTTTTACTTTAATTACAATTAATAGTTTTTTGTTCGGAATTTTTATTGAATCCTTCGATTTAAGAAATTAATGTCTGATTAAATTCACAATGGATCTTATCATGTATAATATCTAATGCTAAATCTTTTAACCAAATTAAAAATCTTATGTAGATACTTTGTCCAATAGCTGAACGCTTACAATAATCTGGCAGCTTCCATTTTAAAATTCGGTGCAGCAACGTTAAAGTTTTCCTTGTAATCCAATGTAATTTTCCAGATGAGTTTACAACAGATACGGTAAGTTTTTATAATTTTTAGTTATTCACCTTTACGCTTGTTTTTTTTTAAATTATTTCTAGCACCTTCAGTGTATGATATGTTCAGTTTTAAAAAATTCAAGCTTGTTCACATATTTTGTCTCATATGTTTTCACTATGTGAAATTTTTTACTACCGATAATCCTTTTTATCCTCAGATAAGTCTTTCACAAATATTTAACTTGTCTTCTTCTTCTATGAAGAACTTTTTTATCTATTTTTTAGACTTGTTTGTTTTTTTTATGAAGAATCTTTTATTTGATGTTTTTTACATGTCTTTTTCTTCTATGGAGAATTTTTTACACTTGTTTTTTCTTCTATGAAGAATTTTTTTTCCACTTGTTTTTTTCTTTTATGAATAAATTCTCCACTTGTTTTTTCTTCTATGAAGAAATTTCCTGCATTTCTTTAGCTTTTATTTAGCTCAGTTTTTTCGATATAGAAAAAATGTTATTTTCTTATTTGTTCATTTAGTTTTTGATTTTCCTATTTGATCACTATGGATTTTTTCAGTTTAACAATTTTTTAAATTTGGTCACAGTTCACTCTGATTTTGTTTCATATGTTTTCACTATGTGAAACTTTTCACAGGTGAGTCCGAACTCACGGCTACTTTTATTTTTCTTTTAAAATAAAGAACTTTTTTTGTGGCCCCACGTTGGGCGCCAGTTAAAATGAATGTAATGATTTTGATTTTTTAAAAACAAATTCTTTATTATCGGCACTATATGCCGGTGTTTCTCTTTTATAACGTCGAGTAAGACTAACTAATACAAGAAATAAATTGAACTTAAAATACCCAAAAACTACTGCTTGTTATTTTAGCTTATTTTTAATATTGCTTTGCTCTTCCCGCTGTTGCTGACATCGTCGCTATGCTATTGTTATTGTCGTCGCTGTTATTGTTGTTGTGATTGCCATTATTGTAGTCGCTGCACTGTGTGCTATTGTTGTTGTTGTTGTTGTTATTGCTGCTATTGCTTTGACTCCGCTGTTGATGTTGTTGTTTGGTGCTAACTCAGCGTTTGTCAGTGTGGGAACGTTATGCGCGACAGAATCGCGAAAACGTCACGTACCGTACTCGAATTACAATTAGAGCGGATGCGTGTGTTAACTTATACGCTGTTTTTTGAAATAAAACTTTGATTCTAGTTCCAGCGATAGCCACAGATGTTGGGAATAGCATATTAAAATTTGAGATGATTCAGCTGAACAGCTTTTGCTTTTTCTACAACACCATGTCGAAAAAAGTAGTTTCGAGATAAATAATTATAAAGAGAATGAATGTATTTTTCGATATCTTTGCGTGTTTGGGCTGTTTTGGTCAATATGTTTTTAAATGATAAAAATTAAAAAAAATTTTACATTGTTTTTCCCAACGTTTCGTAGGTAGTTTCCTACATCTTCAGGGGATGTCAATTTATTAAAAACTATAAAAAACAAATTTTAAACATATAATAACAAAAAGTCTAATAAAAATTCTTACATTTCCTTATTTTCACATAGCAAGTAATTTAAATTTATCTTTAGAACAATATAACAAGCACTGAAAAACGATTAACATTTAAACTCAATAAACAACAACTGACAGGAAAATTTTTTTAAACAAACTGAAAATAATAACGAACATAAATACATGTGAAGTTTTTTTAATATAAGGCCTTCCTTAAAGCAATGCTGTAGTTGGAGCTAATGTTGTCTGTGCCTTCTTTTGTGTTCATTGTTATTGTCGCTTTGTTTTGAATGTGCAAGCTTTCCAAAATATATCGTCTCGTTTCTCTTCTCTCTTTGTCTATTATTTTCGTATCAACAAAATCAGCTGTGTGACCAGTCTCTAAAATATGTTGTAGTTTTTTCATTTCTTATGTCTGCTTTGTGTTCATTTAGTCTGACTCCTAACGCTCTCTTCGAGGTCCCTATGTAGATTAGCTTGCAGTTTTCTCCTTCTTTTCCATTGCATCCAATTTCATACACAACGTCTTGCTGATGTTCTTTTTCTATGCGTGTTTTTGTATTGGTAAATATATGTTTTTAAGTTTTGTGAGGTTTGAGAGCGAATGATATGTCGCTTTTGTTCTTTATTGTCCTATGTAGATTTCTGCTGTCGGTCAAGTTGGGAATATATGTGATACCAAAAAATGTTTTTTTCTTAGGGTTGCCATCTTCTCCTACTCTGTGGTTATTTTGTGGGCATTTGTGCATCCCAGATTTTTCTTGATAAGATCGTTTATTATTTTCGTCGGGTAATTATTAGATTTTAGTATATTTTTGATTCTGTTGATGTTGTCGTTTTTGAATTGTTCGTCGCTTGTGGTCAATACTTTTCTTATAAAATTGTTTGCAATGTTGAATTTTTGCGCTGTTGGCTGCGTGGATAAAAAATTCATCATTCTTCCAGAAGAAGATGGTTTTGAGAACCAGTTAAATTCTATTTTATTGTTGTGTCTATAGAGTCTTATGTCCAAATATGGTATGCTTTTGTAGTTTTCGATCTCTATTGTGAATTGTTTTTGATGGTATTGATTGAGTGTGTTTAATATGATTTCTTTGTCATTTTTCCTTATTATTGCAAAAATTTCATCCACATATTTTGTTAAAAATTTAAAATGTATGTCTTTTTTATTTAGTTCTTCAATTGTGTAGTCAAGTAGGTGATCTAAAATTATGTCTGCAATTGTTGGAGATAACGGGTTGCCCATAGGCATTCGAAACGTCTGGTTGAATATTTTGTTTTCATATTTAAAATAGTTGTTTTTGTTGAGACAGAAATCCAAAATTTGTAAAAATATTGTGGTTCTATTGTGCTCCATTGTCTCATTATTGTTTTTATAGCCAGATATATGGGAATATTTGTAAAAAGCGATATAACGTCAAAGGATACTAATATATCTTGTTCATCTAGAGTAGTGTCTTTTAGCCTTTCTTTAAGTTGTGTCGAGTTTTTTATATTGTAATTGTCTGATATTATATTTTTTAATAAATTTCCAAAGTGTTTTGCTAGTTTGTAGCATGCCACATTGGTCGAAGATGATATTGGTCTGAGAGGTAATCCTTGTTTATGCGTCTTAGGTAGTCCATATAACCTTGGTGCTTGAGCCGCGGAGCAGTAAAGTTGGATTTTTTGCCATGATCCGATATATTCTTTCTTATAGAGTTCATTTACTATATTGTTGTTGAGTTTCATGAGTTTCGTTGTTGGGTCAGTTCTCATTATTTTGTATGTATTTTTGTCTTCGAGTAATTTTTCCATTTTTCTTTTATAATCTTCCTTGTACGTTTTGACCGTCTTATTACCTTTGTCTGCTTTTGTTATGATGATCTGGTTTTTGAGTTTCCTTGTAAATTGTTCCGTTTTTCATGTATTTTAAATATAAGTTTATCTTGAGGGGTATTTTTTATTCGTCGTTTGTAATGAATGAATGTAGTGAAAATGAATGTAGACGATAACTACTCTGCTGTACTCGGCTGTAGAAGCGGAAATAACGTCAGTATCCTAAAAAAATTTAACATTATATTCTCAAAAGACTATACCTTTAAAATATCAAACAAAAATTTCATAAAAATTCTAGACCACCGGTCTGCCTTAAACAATTAGAATTTCACTTTTCCTTTCACTGTTCCTTTTTATATAATTTTTAAATTTTAAACATTTACGAAAAAATTTATTACATTTCATTGCTATTAAAATTTCTAGAACACTATTTCGATTTCTAAAAAATTATTATTTCCGGTTGCTTCAATAAGTTATAGTTTAAAATCGATTTTAGTTTTTTTACGTGTGCTTAGTTGTAAAAAACAAAGTCTTTCAATTATAAAATTTATTTAAAATTTTTTTCAGTACAGTTGCAGTGCCGGTACAAATCCCGGGATTTGAATTTGCAATCCCGAAAATCCCGGGATTGCCAAAACAACCCGAAATTGCAAGCCCTAAATTGTACGTTGAAAAAAACAAAAAGGCTCAAATTAAAACATTTATTGTGATAAAACTATAAAGCAATGGGATATTATGCCTTTTGACTTAATTTGTAACATTTATTTTGGATAGACTATGTATTATACATAGAGACTTTATTTTTTACGTAAATAATAAAATATTCCAAAATATTTAAGAATATACTTAATAATTCTAGTATAGATTGTATTGTTGGCAATTTTGTAAACGCAGTTGCCATAATCGCCAATTTCCCAATTGAGCTAATTGCGTCATTCCGTTGCGAGAACGGAAATACAGACAAGTTTTAAGCCATTCAGTTGTGGACAACGAACTATTTATCGCGTTTACCAGAACTCGGTTATATGTACCGATTCTTCCCATCGCGAGAATACCGACCGAATCATGAACAAAGGCGCGACGAGCAACATAGCGAGTGTAAAAAAACAAACGACGGAAATAAGGATTGCTTTTTTGTTTGATTGCATTAGTTATTTACGAAGAATTGAATTTAATTGATATAAACTGCACAAGTTATATTAATTAAATATTCGATAAAATATATTTTTTAATTAATTTCTTTACCTTAAAACACTTAAACAACTTGCAGCGAGAAAACCGACTAGAAATCGACCGAAATTTGAACAAAGGAGGAACGAGCAACGGAACAAGCGTGGAAAAAGCGACGGTTGTGGTTAAGGTGACCACATATAAGTTATTTTTCTTGAATATTGAATATTGGTGGTGGTGCAACTGAATATTGAAACATCGTTGAAATTCGGTGGTAACGTAAGAACAATTCTATTGACAGAATAAATAATGCGGATGTTTCAACTATTCCTTTTATCCGTAAATCTGTAATTGTACTGGTCAGTTGTTTTGGTTAAATTGAGATTGCTTAAACAGAAAGTAAGTTGAAATGACAAATTCCATTCAGTTCTTGCAACTAAAGCATAAATATTGAATTTTAACCACATTGTTATTTGGGCATGAAGTTACAATAATAAAATAAGCATTTAAGTCAACCGAAAGTCGATTATGCTTATTTTATTACAGTTAAATAAATAGAGTTTTAATTGAAACAATTACTTGATGAATACCCCAGTTAAAATTTATTTACTGTAACCTAACGCCAACAAATTATTTTTGTGAGTGTATGTATTATAGTCTATTCCCAATAAATTTTTTGAATTGAGTAATATCTTTTCTGCCGTGCAGTGTAACCTTAAGAAAACTAAGCTATTCATACCTAAACAAATGAATCACAGTCGCGAATAACGTTGCAAAAGCCATTGCAAATCAAAATCGATTTTATTGCAGATTACCGTTAACATGAACTTCTTACATTGCCTTAACATCAAATCAGCAAAAAATAAGCACCTTATCGCTATCAAAAAGCAATAAGGATGTGTCAGTCAGTGCAAGAACTTTGTAAGTTACATACAAAATTATAAGAGTTTAATTATCTAATGTAATTGATAAGTGCAACAGATGCACGAAAAGAAAGTCCAAGGTTGAAAATTTAATAGATAATAATAATAAAAGGTTGAAAAATTGTGGTAATGAATATATTTTAAGAAAAAAAAGTATACTTCCAAAAAACGCTCCAGAGCAGGTAAAATTGAATAACGTTCTAAGTTCACGTTACGTTTTTGAAATGTTGTTATGTATATTTGTGATTATCTAGGCTTCTTTTCTTGCAAAAAATTCAGCAGAAGTGCAATAAAGGAACATTTAAATTCTATAAAAAAAACTAAAATGCACAAACAGCTTTTTTAACATCTTTAATCGAATTGTGCGAGGTAACTCCATAACAACTCAAAACTTGGCAAATTGTACGATGCCAGTTCTTCAAAAAGAACCCATTCAAGTAAGTGATGAAAAGAAAAAGGATATCCATGCAATGGCTTCATATTTGCCAGGAAAGTACGCCGAGTTCTATAAATCAATCTGCAGTTAAATAAGAAAAATATTAAGTTTGTGTTCGAAAGCAAGCAAATATACTTTGCTGAAGGTTTTAAAATATTTTCTTTTAAGTTCTTCAAATAAATTTTTGTTTATGTTAAGGGTTTTTTCATAAATAAATTTTTAAATTCTATAATTTATATTTCATTCAACGAAAAGGATCCTATTAAATAAGTCTTCTTATATGGGTATGCTTTCTTTGCGCGAATCGCACTCTCTGCTTTGCAATAGCGTTTTAACAACCAATGGGTTTTGGACATGTAACGTTTTTCTATTATATACATTAAAATACTTAATTTACTAGCCAAATATTATTATTAAACAATTTTTTTTAATAAAATAGTTTATTTACCTAGTTTTACATAATGTATTAAAAACAAGAATCTAGAAATTATCTGCTGCACTAAGAACGTTTTTTTCGTATTGTGAACAATTTACTTTTTGACGCGTTAAATGTTATTCGCGGATGTGCTTCAATTATGTGATATTACTGCAGGTATCATATTAACCGAACTTTACAAGTAACACCACTGATCTTTCGCATCATTTCTAAAAAAAACATAAACATCTAAATATATATACGCGTATAAAAGACCTGTGCTATTAAGAGTTTAATATAAACATTAAATAAATCTTTCAAACAAAGTTTATTCTTTTAAAAAATAATAGATTATCTCAATGTTTCTGAGTTACAATAAAACATTATGTCTCATACAACTTGGAACTTAACTAATTTGGTTGTCATATTGCGCATTTAATTAATTTTAATATTATTTTCATTAAATGTATTTTTTTGAAAAAAAAAATTATATATCTCTTATCTCTTCTTAATGTATATATATTTATTTACATATAAATAAAAGTATCATACAAATAAAAAAAAGACTCAGTTTCGATAGCATCGTAAGAATAGACGCAAAATTCCCTTTTATACAGCAACAGAGAAATATTCTGGTTTTTTCATTTATATTTTTCAAAACTATTTTAAAGTTTTTCATCTTATAAATAAAAATTATTCAAAAACCAATTTGTTGTTGTTGTCCTTCTTCAAATTTACCTGATCTAAAGAGCTCACAATTAAATTCATGTAAAAATTTGTTTTGTTTTAGAAAAAGTTTACATTTGATATTTTTGGTGATGAATTTGTTGTTCATGGTTGGTTAAAACTAAATGTAATTCAAAGTTATGTTTAATTAATTAATTTTTAATTAATTTCTTTTTCCTATAGCAAGGAGCATATACATACATGTATATTTTAAAAGTAATTTAAAATTAAAATTTTAGTTAACAAAATAAATTTTTAATATGGAAAAAATATAATGCATAATTAAGTAATTCGAATTTATTATGGTATTTATAATGGTATCTAACTTATAATATAAAAGGAGACTCACGAAATTTGATCCAGAATAAGCTCGGTAACCGCTGAACCGATTTTGATAAATCTTTTTTTGTTCAATTCCTATGATAATATAGATTGGTATAGCTTACCAAGGTTTTCGAAAAATGTATTCTTTAATTATTGCAAAATCACGCCTTTTATTTGATGCCTACATTCAACCAGCAGCACAATATAACAGCAAACAAAGCTTTTCTCTCTTTGTCGAGAGATATAAGACTTTGTCAATATAAGTCCGCGGACAGAGTAAACGCTGAAGCAGGCAGGCGCAGGCAGGCGCAGGCAGGTACCTGCTCAGTAAATAAGCCGTGCAGAGTGAATGCGAGCAGGTCAGATCAGATCAGTGCGAGAAAAAGTTTGGGGCGATTACGATTTCCGTGGCCTTCGATTTGAGTATGCAGTTTTGAAGTACTTTTTAAGAAAAAAAAATTCGCCGAAGGATTTATCGATAAGTCGTTTAGTTATCGAGATATCGATTTTTCAAAAAATGTTTACTCAACGGAACCTATATTTCAATTTGGTTATATCTTTGCTAATATTTGTCCGATCTAAATGATTTAGGTGTCATTCGAAAGATATTTGAAATGTTTTTAATACGAAACGAATTTTAATAAGAAAAAATTGTGTTCTGCCTTTTACAAAACTGTAAAAGGAGCCTTTTTCTGTAAAAGGAGCCAGATAGACTTTTATCAAAAGTTGTTTGATGTATTCTGAAGTATATATTGATATTTTTCCTAATTTTTAAAAAAAAAGTGGCTCTATCTTTTACAAATTTCCCAATTATATGTTTTTTAATGATACCCAAATTATCCCGATCGGTCAAATATTAGCATAAATAAAGTCAAATTTACATTAAGACTTTTAGTAAATTTTTTTGAAAAATTGATAACTCGATAACTAATCAATATATCGATAAATCCTTCAGTAAATCGTATTTTCTCAATGAGCTCTTCAAAACTGCATATTTAGATCTTAGGGCCACAGAAATCGTAATCGTGCCAAAAGTTCGTTATATATTTTTTTCCCCTATTGCTTTCTATTTTGCATCCTCCGCTAATGGCATTAATGAAAATTTTTTTTTCTATACATAAATAACACGCCCTCTTCAAAAGAGCTACAACTCAAAAACTTTAATTTTCAGGAAGAGCAAAAAACAATTTTTTTTTTCTTCAAGGGACTCTATACAAAAAATGAAACAAAACGATTTTTTTTTAATTAAAGACTAAGAATATGTGTTCAAAATTAAGACAGCGAATGTATATAATCACTACAAATAGTCTTACACGAAAATGTATCTATGTAAACATTTTTAGTTGTGAGACTTTTGAAGAGGGTATGCGACATGTTGTGCCACTAAGCCAGCCCAGAATTGCACTTAGAATTTCAAACTAAAATGAGCGTTTCCTTCGGTGTCTAGAAATGTTCCATTGGCCGATAAGATAACTCTTCAGAAATTTTATCCAAATCGGACACCGATAAAGTAAGGTTCATTGCGATTTAATCTCATTACATTGGTAAAAAGGGCAAATATGAGGTGTTTCGTCATTAAAATATGTATTAAAATTCTGTAAACTGATGAAATCATTCCATACTTTTAATTAATAGCAGATTCAAATATCTTTACAACATGTCATCGGTGAGAAAAATGGAATGAAAATTACCAGAGCTGTGATATTTATTTTTCAAAAAGAATTCTATTTTCTTTCTTGTTGTAATAAAAAAAAATCGTAAGAATCCAAATTTTAAAAAATTGCAATGAAATGTTGTTAAACAATTTTCTGAAACAACACTTAATACAAATACATTTGGTCGTTATTGAATTTTTTATTAGAAGTGTACCTTTTTGAAAATGTCGAGTTTGAGTATTTTTACAAAAAGAATTCTCAAAAATCAAAAAATGCAAAATGTTAACCAATAATAACAATAATGCTTAAAGCATAGTCTTGAGCTATTTTGTGTACAAAATTTAAAAAACCAAGATTCTAAGAAAAAAGTTAGAGCTGGTGAAACTTGATTTTTTTTTCAAAAATCTGCAAAGCGCTTGTTTCTGGCATTTCAAACACAAAATAAAATCATAGAAAAATCATAAATATTCTTATTTGAATTGGTTTTAAAATTAATGCTTTTTAAATATTTTTGATTTTTGTATCACAACAATTTTGGAATTATAGGGCTGCCAACATATTAGACCCTGGTTTTTCTGTTCAAAATATTAAAAAAATAGAAAACCAAGCAATTTAATTTTGTATTATTTTATTTTTTTTTATATGTATTTCTTTTGTTTCTGCCCAACAATTGCCATTCTATCAATCTATCATTTTCTCGTGCACAACTTATAACCAACAACAACACAATCTTGATCGACGTTAACCAAATTTGTCTATACCCACCAATAACAGCCCTCACACTACATAAACATGTGCGCGATCGCTGCTGTTGATGTTTGTTTCGTTCAACGCGTTGTTGTTGTTTAATGTTTTTGTTGTAATTGGTCTTGTATTCTAAAGGTAATTAAAAACGCAGTTTCCTTGAAAAATTACAAAAACAAACAAAAAGAACAAATTCAGTTGCGAGAAACCTGCGCCAGCCTGGTTTCTCGCAACAACCTGATCTGATCTGATCTGCCTGCTTCCACTCTGCACACTTCGAGCAGGTTTATATGAAATCGTATGAAGCGAGTTTTCTCGCACTGGGACAAGTAAGCAAACCTGCCTGCCTGCTTCAGCGTTTACTCTGTCCGCAGACTAGCACGACAGCCATGTTGTGTAGTTAAGCTGAATTCACTGATAACCTTCAGCATGTTTTTGTGTGATTTAAAATAATGTTAATCAAGTTGAGAGCGTGCAGAAATTTTTATCTCTGAGCGAAAACTTCATATGAAAAAAACATTCAAAACATGCTGAAGGTGATCAGTGAATCCAGCTTTACTTTCACGGAGATTCTTGCTTTCATACAGTGTTAATTAATTTTCTTTGTTAATGTTTTGAAGGGAGTTGCCAGAATTAAGTTATCAGCATTAATTATGTTTTGCAGCCTTGCCAGTCAGCTTTTCCCCACTTGAGATTGTGTTAGCCTATCTATACGAATATATAAAAGCGTTGTGTCACTGCGTCACTGTTTGCGTCCCATTACGCCCCGAATTAATCAAAAATGTTATACTTCGAACGGTTTTGGTTGTATTAGACTAAAACTTGATAATTTAGTTCATACGGCTACTTTCGGCAACTGCATTAAAAATGGCGAATATATAAATTTTTTTTCGGAACAGCATGGAAATTCGTATATAGCAGTAAGATGGTCTGCGGCAGGACAACGTCTGCCGGGCAATACTATACATCAATAAGATTCTGTTATATATCAGAAAATTCTGATCGTCATGCATTGATGTTTCAAACGGAAACGTCTAGCATGTGTTTTGTTCGAAGGTCAATTTACACTTTTACAAATTCATAAAACGATCATAAAAAAATTCATTGAATTGGGTCAGGACAAATTCTACTATAACTATAACGTTAACTATGAATATATAGATAAGGAAATAGATTAAAACATAGATTTATGTATATAACTTTGGAATAGTTTGAAGTATTTGAAATATTTTTCACAGAATTATTTTTTAAGCTACATTTGAAAATATTTTTCACATAAATTAGTTTTTAAGCAGTAGCATATTGCAAAAAATATTTTAAGCAAACTAGTTTTCATCAAAATATCATAGGGGGGGGGGGGGGGGGGAGATGGCCCATGATTTTAAATGATAGAAACTGTTTGTGTCAAAATAGAACAATTTTTGCAGGTAAATTATGTTATATGAAAGAATAAAAAAAATTAAAATTTCACATTGTATTTAATATTTTTATCGCAGACGAAGCAGCGGGTATTTGCTAGTTTATTATAAATGGAGTTTTTAAAGCACAACGCATGCTTAGAACGCATGCGCAAATTTGCGTAGTAGTATACATACATACTGCCTCTGTAGCTAAACGCATCTGTATTCTCTGTTGTATTTATCTTGCTGAAAATAAACATTCGCTTTATTCGTACTCCAACTCATGGCAGAATAATGAGGTAGGGTAAGTGGCTTTGACAAGACCTATCGTTAATGTCAAAATCATAAAATATAGTGCTGCCATATCACAAATTAAAATCCAATGAAAAATCCGTACTTTTTCTAAGCGTTTCTGGTGAAATCCTTTACTAATAATACTTTAAAACGGAGAAGTACAGGTTTTTTGTTTTTAGCAAGCTTGAAGCGGACTTCTGCGAAATATTTTTGTATGTTATAATCCAGCTTGAGTCTTCCAATTCAAATGTATTCTAAGTTATATAAGCGTGCATTTGTGGTTTTCATTGCGAATTTTGAGTGAAATTACATATGACTTAATTACTTTTCAAATTTTAGAAATGGCAAAAAGAAGTTGTGCAATTTGTCGGACAACGTGGAATAAAGACATTTAATCTTATTTACCCTTCAAAAATTCGTTTTCCAAGTGGTTAACCCAGAATTAACATTAATAAAGAAAACTGGCATCTCTAAAACACACTTTGACATTAACGATAGGTCTTGTCAAAGCTACTTACCCTATCTTATTATTCGCCATGCTCCAACTCATGGCAGAATAACCAGGTAGGGCCGACTCGGAGAGGAATGAAGTAGAAAGCAAAGAAAAGCGATCTAGTTGTCAAAATCATCTGTTCATGTCGAGTAAAAATAAAGAACATCTAAAAAAATTTCAGCTAACTCAACCAACAACATTTACTAAGCAAATCTAAAACAACAACGTTAGAGGGGATGAACCGAATCGTCCACAGAAAATAAACAGAACTTTGCTTACTATGTCCCGCTTTTCACTCGTCACACACGAAAATTCTCGTTTGTCGATTATTCGCCCGCATGAGGGGGCTTACGAAAGTCCCCTTTAAACCCGAGTAGTCAACAAACTACTTGCGGCGATATCAATTATTGCTCATAGAATTGCCGAGTGAAAAACGGCCCTTTGCAGCGCATGCAGAACCAAAACTACAATATCAGCAGCTAGTAGCAACGTTGCCATTTATGTTGGAAAAATCCTATTCGTGGTAATTTTTAATTGCCCTTGGTAATTTTTTTTTGGGAATTCCTATTAAATTTTTTAATTCATCGTGGTATTTTTCGATTGGCGTGGGAATTCAGCGGAGTATTTTTTTAATTTCCATGGGAATTTGGTAATCTTTTAAAAATTGTTTTTTTCTTTTTTTGTAAGCAAAATTTCTTTGTGGTATTTCTAAATGGGACTTATTGTGGTATTTTTTAATGCGAATGATATTTCTGTGGCAATTATAAATGCATATAAAATTTGCAGTGGTATTTTTAAAACGCGTGGTATTTTTGTGGTTATTTTTAATGATCGTAGGATTTTTTTTGATATAATTTTACTGCGGTAGAAACTTTTTTGTTTATCTTTACCATGGTAATTTTTGTTGTATTTAATTTATGTTACTGTGAAAAAAGTAACTTTTTTGTCGGAATTATTTTAAATGTTTACTGGCAACCTTGGCTAGTAGCAGTACATTTTTTGGTAGCCACATACTGGCTCTCTAGCTACATGCATCTGTATTCTCTATAGTATTACAGCGCAACAAGCCATGAATGTCACTGTTCCAGCTAAACGGTACTTAAAACGGCAGCGTCTGATTTGCTGGTATGAAAACGACATGTTTTTGTACTTTTAAACCGTTCTTTATATATTGTAAAGTTCTTTTTTATATTTATCAAGAATCGAATTGAAATTAATGTCATATACGCTTTATGCGTCGTTTGTTCTTGTCTTTTTTCCCTTTCTTTTCCACCCGTTCGCCAGAAAACTCTAAAATATGCATTGAATCTTGTATTGAAATCAAGACAGTGCAGTTGAGTTGCCGTTTATTGTTGCAACCTAATAAAAACTATTTTAAAAAAAGGTTAGAATTATTTAACAACAAATAAAATTAATAAACAACTTAAAGTTTTCTATATGACCTTGTTATTTATTATGTTGATTTTCTATGATTTCAATACAAATTCTAAATGTTTGATAGCTTAAATCATTGTAAATTTTAAATGAAAATTCTAGTTGTTTGATAGTTTAAAATCGTTTATTGAGCTTTAGGTCAGGTTAGAACAATTAATTTATCTTACTAGTTAACCAATCAGCTAACTAATTAATCAGCTAGTGATGTTTTCGTTTTCATATTGAAAATATTGTTATTTCTTCGGAAAAAAATCGTTAGAGCAATTAATTTCTCTAACCTTTTGAATTGTATTTTAGAATTTGTATTTAAAATCAAGAATGATTTAAAATATAAAACATTTAGAATTTGTATTTAAATCATAGAAAATCAACATTAATATACAACTTTATAAATGGTACGCTTATATGAAACACACAATGCATAGTTTGCCGACAACGAAACGGCCCGCTTCAGTGCTTTTAAAAGTGCACACCGTTTACAACCGAACGGCTATCTGGGAAACGACAAAAATGAAAGCAACTGATGTGTATTTATATATGTATGTATATTTTACACACATATTAATAAACACAACAACAACAAGAACAAAAGCAGCACAACAACGAATGACATGATTAAGAACCAAAAGAACAAACACAGCAACCATAAAAACAGCTACTGAAGCAGGTTGTGCATTTCTCATACGAATATATGAATTTTTTTCTTCTTAAATTTTGTTTTTTTATTAGATATTAGGGATGCAAACGATACATCGATAGTATCGTCATCAACGATATATCGTTTATAAACATCGATGTTGGATTCGATGTTATTATAAGCGATACATCGTCGATACATCGGTCTGAAAGGGAAAAATATCGATATCGAACGATAGCTATTCTGCAACGCAGTAGCGATTTATGCTACCTGTAGCTCGTTCTTGTAACTCGTAACGATCGCAGTTGCCGATCCGTGTTACCGATTTGACGTCACTCTGACGTAATTCTCACCTACACTGTTTGTGTAATAATCTGAATCGATTTCTGTTCTGTTCGTTTTTTCCAAATCGATAAGTTGTCACATGTTCCGATTTCACTTCAATAGAATCTTTACAAAAGTGTTTGTGTAAAAAAAGTGAATCGATAAAACTTCATGTTTTTCTCACTCACTCTGCAGCAGGTGAGAATTCTACCGATCTGTATAAATGACAGTAATGTTGTGTATATATTAAATATCAAGTACTCGCAATTAATATTCTAGAACGGGTACTTTCGCTTAAGTTAAATTTTTTTAATGTAAAACTCTGATTATAATACTGTTTTTGTTTTAAAACGTTTTAACTTTCAAGGTAATGCGATTTAAAAAGAATGCCCAATTACATAAAAGAATGAAATTTAAGAAACAAAATATTTGTAAGAGCAATGCAAAAGAACCCGTTTGCAAATATTTGCTAAGTTAATATTACACATAACTTATTGTCATATTATTTACATTCATAATAGTTGATTGTTTCCGCAAAAATTATAACACATATAAATAATCAAATACTCACTTTTTAATAACAAGACCTTTTTATTATAAAATTTTAGCGCACATAAAATAAAATAAATGCAACTAGACAGCTGCTTGTCATTTAACTCGATTTCGCAACGTTTCTTCTCGATTTGTGTTCTTTTTCATCACGGACCGAATTTTAACGCCCCAAACATTAGTTGTCATGAAATCGGTAACTAGGGATCGATAACGCGTGGCGTCACACAAATTGGTTACTTGCCGATTTTGTAACAGGAACGAGCTACTGGTGATTGTATCATGATATTTGGGCCTGTTCTGCACAATCTGTTATGAAAAAATTCTGTTATTCTGTTATGATTTCCCTTACAAATTTTTGAGCTGTCAAAAAATCAGTTACAAAACCAAAATTCGTATTCTGCACGACAATTTTTGAAGTGAAAACTTCTTTAGGCGCGTTGAACGATTTTGGTAGAGGGTAAATCATTCGTTTGCATCATAGTATTTTTCCAAGGAATTCGTCATTCGGCCGCAAGCTCACATAGAAATTACATGGCAACTCCTGAAATTAATGCATATAATCTGTTTGTTAGTATATAAATACTTAAGTTAGGTTGCAATAAGATGTTTGCAACCAAAACTTATTATTAATGCGCTTTATATTGGTCTATATATGCTTTTAAAGTTTGGCAATTTCTTCAGTTGTATTTGTCAACATTTTTGAAAAATTTGCTTTTTCTCAAACAGCTGCTATTCATGGTGAGATTTAAAAATGGATCCATCTTCTTCTTTTTCTTCTTTTTTCTGCTGGAACTTCGTTTGCAAACAAGAAAAATAATGTATGGATTGAGTGTTTTAACATTTTAATCTTTAAGTTGTGATAAAGGTATATGTTGAACATTCAAATAATTACAGGCATGCTCTTATTTTATTACATATCGTCAAACAAAGTTTGACAATTTTCACACTTGTTGTATTTGTCAGTGGCTTTTTATTTTCACCACTGCGGCATTTTATATTCAGAGTTGTCAACTATGGCTGTGTGTCAATCAGTCGTGGTAGGATAGAAAATATCAAGTTGAATAAAATTTGTGTGTGTTGAAATAAATTTGTCTTGTTTGCTGTGTCAAATGGACGATGAAATTTTGACAATTACAAATTTTGACATTTCGGTCGTGTTTTAGCGCAATTATTTTATTTTATTTGCATTTTATCAATTTGCGACATATTTAATTCGAGAGCTTGTACTTGCAACATATTTCGTAAACTTGTAATATTGTAAACTTAAAAAATTGTTAAAAAATAAAAAAAAATGAACGAAACAGCAGGCGAACAGAAAATATAGCATGCAAAGTGCTGTATGTTTTACGCCGCCAATTCGGTTCATCCCCTCTAACGCTGCGCAACCGCTGGGATCTTGTAATTCTCTTTGCGTTGTTGTTGTAAATTTGCTAAGTAGTTATTGTTGTACAGTAAGCTTTAATTTTTTGTGGATATTTATTTGTAGCTACAGTCAGCATATGACATCGAACTAATTTAGAAAACAGTTTATACATATGAATTAAAGAGTATATATAATATTGGTAAATCTATTTGTTTTTAGTAAAAGTGTTACCGTATCGGAAATATATATATATATATATGTATTAGACCGCCCGAATATGCAAAAGTGTTTTTTTCTTCGCTCCCCAGGATTTTTCTGGTAGGTAGGGTATAAAAAATAAGCTCCATTAAAAAATTTGACCTTGTTAGTTGATACTGTCCACCCGGTTTTGATTTTACGTCCTAAAATGGACCCTAAAGTGGTATACAAAGTAATCGACCTATAACTTTATAAAAACTTCATAAAATAACAGGTTTAGGAGATCGGTTACGTATACCATATTTGTAGAGAATCATATAATACACCTTTTTGTAGTAGATTTCATCGATGTCCGTTTGACCATTTAAGCAGAGGTGGGCAATTTTTATGAAAATTTGTGAAATTGAATTTTTAAAACATCCATAACTTTTTTGTGAATGCAGATATTTTTATATGCAAACTGTCAATTGATAGAGTATTAAATGAAGTTTAAACTGTATAAAAATGTTACATTATTTTCTGCCCTTAAATAGGCAAGAAATTGCAAAAAAATTAATGAGTAAAAAAAATATAAAAATTTTATTAAAAACAGCGCATATTTATTTGAAGTTATTTATTACCAAATACATAGAAAAGAAAAAACACACTACTACATGGCGTTACAAACTAATTGACAAACTTAGTATACCCTGTACGAAAAGTATACCTGAAAGTTGCAACTGTGTTGTCAGAAAAAACATCTGTTTTTGTTTATTGCTTTGAAAACGGTAAAAAAGAAAGCACGTTTCCAAAAATACAATTTTTTGTTTGTTTATAAGTGTTTCTTTACAACAAAAATCGTGTAAAATTAAGATCAATGTGAATCCGGCATAAATAAGTAAAAAGAAAAATGGATAATACACCTAAAGGTGCTTATTTAATTGGTAGAACATTGGTAAAACATGCTAAATAAAGAAATGCTTCCAAGCAAAAAAGATATTCATGGAAGACTTTCATGGTTAGTCCAAGAAGAACTAAAAAGTGTCAGAGAAAGTGCAGCAATTATTGCAGAGGAGGTGAGCGATATATATAAGTCATTTGGAATTCCTACAAGAAGAAAAGATAAGGTGTTGAGTTTTATAGTTTCAAGTTATAAAAATTACGATAAAGTTCGAAAAAGTCGAAATAATCTTCGGATTGGAGTGGCAGGAGAAGAAAAGGGATTTAAGGACTCCTTAAATGTTCTCTTCGATATAGCCAAAATTGATGCCATAGAAATATTAGAAAAAGGCAACAAACTGAAAGAGATCGATTTTCTCAATGGCCATCGTAAGTCAATTGCAGCAATGCGTGCCAAAATTTTACTAAACTTTGAAAATAATGCTGATTACTTTGTATACCACTTTAGGGTCCATTTTAGGACGTAAAATCAAAACCGGGTGGACAGTATCAACTAACAAGGTCAATTTTTTTAATGGAGCTTATTTTTTATACCCTACCTACCAGAAAATCCCTGGGGAGCGAAAAAAAAACACTTTTGCATTTTTCATATATATTTCGGGCGGTCTAATATGTATATATTTACATATTTACATATATATAGTTCATATATATGAACAATTTAGCTCATTGAGGAAATTTAAAGAATATTTGTTTATTTATATAATAACAATTACGTATTAAACCTGCAAAATAATTCTTATTTTCAGTAGTAATTGAATAACTAAGGTCTGCTTATCCTAAGCATTCTATTTTTTTAAAACTGTTTAGCTTTATTTCTTATTTGGATTATATATAATTTATAAGCTATAGATATATCTTAATTTTAGAATATTCTATGTTTAATACACAACGCAATATAGATATGGTGAACATGTATATTGTGTTAGTGTTATGATATAAATTGATATAAATAAGCTTTAAGTTTTTATATTAATCAATAATGAAATAATTTAAATAAATTACTTTAATTATATGTATATTTGATATGGTAACACTTTTGCTTAAAAGAAATAGTTTCAGTAATATATAAAAAATTTAATAAATTGTTCTAAGCTCTTAACAAAAATAATTCTAATTTCATATGCCAACTGTAGCTACACGATTAGAATTCACAACACCTACAAAAAATTTCCGGCTAACTGCGCCAACAACAATTACCAAGGAAATCTACAAACAAGGACGCACAGAGAAGAACAAGATCAGTGCGGAACTTTTAAAACTTTTTGATTTCATCCTACATGTAGGACGGGCTGCAGTATGAGCTTTGGCATATCCTACATGTCCATCCGACCTGTCAAATCCATCCTACATGTAGGATAGTCCGATACCCTGTATTAGCATAAAAATTCTTATATAGCAGTAAGGCGGTCCGTGGCAGGACAACGTCTTCCATTTATATTTTATACTTTTTTTTTTATTAAATCTGATATAAATCATAGCAGATTTTTCAAACTGTCAAAAAATATTTTGCAAAATCTTTTATTTGGTATTCTGCATGAAAAAATATGCTTTGAAATCTGTTATGAAAGACAACAGAATAACAGATAAATTTTTCTGTCTTTTATCGTAACAAATTTTTAGAAAGTGAACATTTTGGTCTGAAAAATTGATGTCTATTTACGAATTTCATTAAGAATGGCTCATAAAAGGATTCAAATGTAAGATTTTATAATTAATTAATGTGTGTTTTAAAGATAAGTCTTAAATGGAATAAACCATCGGGCCACTTTACTGGAGTTTCCTGACGTGCGTTTCGTGCAGCATTTTAGGTTGGACAAAGTGAATGTGTGCTTGCATTTGACAGCAAACAGCTGTTTTATAACAGAAGTTAACGGAACTGTAATGCATTTTTGTTTTCGAAGATTGATAACAGGGTGCCATAAAAGATCAAAAGGCAGAATACCAATTTTAACAGATCTTTTATGGTCGGCATCTTTTATGATTGATAAAAGAAAACGTGTAACAGAATAACAGATTTCGCCGATTTTATTATATCATGGTATATCACAGAAGCGAAGTCGTCATATTATAACTAGTTATATTATATATTTAATTTTATAAAAAAAACTGTGTTCTGTATGAACAAAAAAACACCCGTTTTTTTTTTGAGGTCGGAAGAAAAATTACAAAAAAATTGTTCATACAAAATACAGAAATTTTGTAAATCCTTTTTTTAAAAATTGTGTTTATATAAATTTTTCTAGTTCGATACTTTGTAAGAAACAATTCTTTCTTTCATATTTTATAATAGAGTGCAAATACAAAATATGTAATCTATAAAAAAAAACTTATATTTTTCGGTCTCAATACTAGGCCTAATACAAAAATGAAAGCATCGGAAAAACATCGATATATCGGTCTTAAAACCGATGTATTTAAGCATCGATAATTGTTAAGTGAACATCGATGTTTTTAAGAACGATGTTGCATCCCTAATAGATATTCGTTTTATTCGCACTCCAACTGATATTTTGGCATTTTTTTTTCATTGTACAATGAATATTAAAGGCTGTCAAATACCCAAAAGTGTCAAATATCACTTTTAATTGTGCTTGAAAAAATTTGTGAAAATTACCCCCATACAAACCGCGCTATAAGACGAATTCTACGTCAAAACATATTAAATAACTTTAAAGCTCTAAAATATGAAGCTTATGTCCATGCATTTCTATTCAATGTTCTTGAGTTCTTTCTATAATTCAAATCATTGGAATGCAACCACTACACCCATCTTTCGGGCACTAACATGCCTCACCCGTGCCATCATTTTTCAGTATGCAATGTGTAGTTCATGTGTTCAGCAATGAACAATGTGTTGTGGGTTCTGCTGAGTGCGATCCATGGAAGATGCGAGAACAGTGAGAACAAAGAATTCGCTATCCTCATTCTCAGTAAACTTCATCCCTCTTTTTCTTGAACTCATTGCGTTTCATCGCGAAAAATTGAATGGCGCTATGACGCAAACTTCAGAATTTGTCTCTTGGGTAGCTTTTTATGCATTCTGTCTAATTTCAACTAAATAAGATAAAAGAGTGAACCTGAATTTTTAATTGCTTATAAAATGATATATAAAGTAAAGAAAAAAAGTCTAAAAAAAGTCCAGCTAACTGTACAACAACAATTACATTTCCAATCCACATCAACAACGCAGTGTGAATGGAAAAGTTCACAGCGGTTTCGCAACGTTAGAGGGGATGAACGAATCGGTGTCAGAAAATAAACCGCATTTTACTTTCTATGTACTATGTTTTTTGTTTGCCTGGTAGCAAAATCTCAAGTGGTGGAATGGCAAAATTAGACAAGGTAGTATTAGGGTGGAGAGCCGGTGACCGAAACTGTCAAAACGAAGTTGAAATTTCACACAAAATCTGCAGCCAATGAGAATGCAATATGAAAGCAAAACTTGGCCAAAATACCAAAATGGCTGAGTTTGACAGTTATGGTCACTAAAAAAGCGAACACATTCAGCCCTAACACTACCTTATCTAGTTGTACTATGAGTGGTGGCATCAAAAAAGACTTCACGGCCAGTCAAACAAAAACCAAATATCAAAAATTTTAAATTAATTTTATTTTAACCTAAAGCATCTCTACATATACATTGAAAAACAGTATCATTCAAAGTTTCGCAGCGGAGCAAAGGGAGGGATAAAAACGATGCGTCAGCAGAGGAACTTATTGATGGTTGCTTGCTACATTTGCTGAGCGCCTTGTAGTCAAGATCCAAGAGCGTCATTTAAAAAACTACTCGCTATCTGTATTGATGAAGAGAGTTACTCGCAAAATGACGATGACGATAACGCAAACCAAAGATTTACCCTCTACCAAAATCCTTCAACGCGCCTAAAGAAGTTTTCACTTCAAAAAAATAACGAAAGTGCTTGAGTTCGTGTGTGCGTGGGCTAACGTATCCCGGTGCATCACCAAGTGCAGCAAAGTTAAATTGGCTTTCTTTGCTGGTGAACGTCCTCCAAGTACCACCACCAGCAGCACAAGCACGTGCAGTGCAAAATTTGTAGCTAGCTAATATCCTCCTAGTGCCACGAGCAACAGCACAAGCAAGTGCAGCGCAAATTTCTTGCTAGCCAACATGTGCCAACAAGTGCCACCAGCAACAGCACAAGCAAATGAAGCGCAAATTCTCCGCTTTCAATTTATTCAATGCACGCCGGAGTGTAATGGCAGAAATTTGCCTCTGCGCTTGAGACATGCTGAAATGGTGCTTCAGAAATATTGGAGAGTTGACCAGTCAATTGAATTGTGCTGCACTTGCTGGTGCTGCTTGTGATGGCACTTGGAGGATGTTGGCTAGCAACAAATTTTGCACTGCACTTGGTGGTGGTGGCACTTGGAGGACGTTCGCCAGCACAGAAAGCCAATTTAACTTTGCTGCACTTGCTGATGCACCGGGAGATCGTTGGCCCACACACACGCACACACAAACTCAAGCACTTTCGTTATTTTTTTATTATTTTGTTATTTTTTAAGTTTTTCAAATTTACAATATTACAAGTTTACGAAATAAGTTGCAAGTACAAGCACTCAAATGTAATATGTCGCAAAGTGAATAAAATGCAAATTAAATAAAATTTTTGCGCTAAGACACGATCGAAATGTGTAACGTCAAAATTTGCAACTGTCAAAATTTACAACTGTCAAAATTTCATCGTCCATTTGACACAGCAAAAGAGACAAATTTATTTCAACACACACAAATTTTATTCAACCTGATATTTTCTATTCTACCACGACTGAAAAGTTTCCTTTTGACACTTACCCTTTACACGGAGGTTACACGAGACAGTACTGTTAAGACAGTCGCAACACATTCACAAATTTTTACCCACACACGCTAACTTTTGCTACTGTCTGCTCTACTGTCTTAAGTTTTTTGTAGGCGGGACATTAGCTAGGAAAGTAGAATCATATTTAGCATATCAAGTGACAAAATGCGTGAAAATTTAATAGAATTAAAGGAAAATTTGCAATACTTTGGCGTACTCGTAGTTTTAACAAACATTTTCTTCATAAAATAGAATTTTTTTACTATTTTGTCTACTGTCTTGCCAACTGTCTTACCAACTGTCTGTACTCTTTTTCACAGACACAAAGTTTGACAATTAAAACGTATTTTTCACTGTCTTAACAGTACTGTCTCGTGTAACCCCCGTGTTATGAAAAAAAAAATTAATTAACAAAACAATGATAGTTGGCAAGTCTAAAAATAAAATGCCGCAGTGGTGAAAATAAAAAGCCACTTACAAATACAACAAGTGTGAAAATGGTCAAACTTTGTTTGATGATATATAATAAAATAAGAGCATGCATGTAATTATTTGAATGTTCAACATATTCCTTTATCACAAATTAAAGATTAAAATGCTAAATCCATACATTATTTTTCTTGTTTGCAAACGAAGTTCCAGCAGAAAAAAATCAGAAAAAGAAGAAGATCTCTCCATTTTTAAATCTCACCATGAATAGCAGCTGTTTAAGTAAAAGCAAATTTTTCAAAAATGTTGACAAATACAACAACTGAAGAAATTGCCAAACTTTAAAAGCATATATAGACCAATATAAAGCGAATTAATAATAAGTTTTGGTTGCAAACATCTTATTGCAACCTAACTTAAGTATTTATATACTAACAAACAGAATATATGCATTAATTTCAGGAGTTGCCAAGTGATTTCTTTGTGAGCTTGCGGCCGATTAAGAACAAGAGACGATAATTGTTGATATTTTTATGCACAAATACATGCAAACATTTTTGATTTCTGTATTGATGACAAAGTTCCTCGGAAAAATACGATGACGGAAACCAAAGATTTACCCTCTACCAAAATCGTTCAACGCGCCTAAAGAAGGTTTCACTTCAAAAATTAAATTGAATATAAAAAAAAGTGTCAGCAGTGGTTTACTGGTTAGAGTGCGTGGTATGTTTTAGAACCTCTGTTGAATTTCCATCAGAGACGGAATGTTTTTTAATTGAAATAATATTTCTGTTCGACTGTAGACATTGGCCAATCACAGGTAAAAATCATGTAAAACTTCTTTAAAGCATGAGCCGTTCGAAATTGGCTTTACAGTCGTAGGTCCAGTTCTCGATCATTTGTCTTCAAACAATTGATGAAGCAAACTTGGTCAAAGTGCTTTCAAGGGCCGAAATGGTTAATTCGTTAAAAAAAAAGAATTTCTAAAAACTCGTTTTTAGAAATTTAACCAGCTATTAAGTGAATGCAAAACGAGCTAAAATTGAACATGCATTTCAAACAATTTGTTTAAATACCTTTAATGACATCTAATTGGATTTTAGAATGCCTCCAACGAAAGCCTAATTTTGTCGGAATGTGTAATGCTTACCACTATTCATACAGCATTGAATGAATGTGAGAGAGAGAGATCCTGAAAGTGTTTCGTTGTTATGTATAGAGAATATGTTTCTGTTATTACGTTTGTTTCATATTATTTTCAATAAATTACTATAATTTGCTTAGCTAGAATAATACATCAACCCACAGTTCAGTGTCAAGAGCAAGATGTTGACTTTTAATTCCAAATAAAACAATAACAAAATTCCTCACACACATGCCCATGTGTTGTCTAGGTATATTTGTGTAGGTGTTTACTCGAGCGTGTTCATTTAATTAACAATCGAACACGCTTGGAGGAAAACTGCATATTGTCCATATTCAAGGACACACTGGCCACTCTCTTCCAGTCAATTATACTGGAATTTAAAGCATTACCACTGCCTAGCACTTTTCATACACACGCGTTTTTCATACAAACCGAATGACATTGACTGCAAATATAAATATTTCTTGAGTATGAATTCAGGAGAAACAGTCAATAATTGATTCAAATTTGTTTCCTTGATCGATATTAACGATAAGAAATTTAGGAACCTTCGTTTGTTTGGTTAAGCGGAAAGCACTACATTCTGGCGGTGAGTGTGAAAAGTTTTTGTACAGAAACTTTTCATTGAGTCAATATAATTCAACTAACAGGCTATCAAAATAATAAACCGTGAACTCTTTACGTATGAGTAATGTGACCAATATTTTCAAAGCAAAAAGAAGTACACCCACAGATTTTAAAAATAAGTGCAAAAGAAGTACATAAAAAAATATAGAAGTACAAAAAAGAAGTTAACGCACAATAAAAAGATATGAAAATATGAAAAGATGCATGAATAAAACCATTGAACAAAAAGTTTTATTTAGAAGAGATTAAAAACTAGATCCAGCTTATAATTCATTGCTTATTAAGGTAGTTGTCCAGTGTGACAGATTCCAAAAACCAAGTTTTTTTACATTTTTCGCAATCTAATATATAAAAATGAATGTTTGTTTTTTTGTTTGTTCGTTCGCTATGCGCTGCAATACCGTTCATACGATATCGATAAAACTTTGTCAACTTATTGCTTGCACTTACGCGAACAATAAAGGCATATTTAAAATTTGCCACACCCCCTTTTACCGCCCACAAATCAATAAAAATGCTATATTTAAGACAATTTTTGTCTTATTAAACTAAAATTTGGTAATTAAGTTCGTACGATCACTATGGGTAAATATATTGGGGGTTGGAATTAATTTTAAAGGTTTTTTTTCGGTTTTTGAGCATTTATTTAGAAACAACGGTACAATGTATATTATTCAAAGCATTGTCCATCGTTAGCTACAACATTTTCCCAACTTTCTGGCAGCATATGGACTCCGCGCCGGAAGAACGATTCGTCTTTTGAGGCAATCCACGAATCGACCCATTTTTTGGTATCCTCGTAAGAAGTGAAGCGCTGCTCAGCCAAGCCATGCGTCATCGATCTGAATAGGTGGTAGTCGGAAGGGGCTATGTCTGGGCTATAAGGCGGGTGGGGTAGCACATCCCAATTCAGCGCCTCCAACGTTTCCTTGACGGTTCTTGCAACATGTGGCCGTGCGTTGTCATGTTGAAAAACCACTTTGTCGTGTCTTTTGGCATATTCCGGCCGTTTAACCTTTAATGCTCGGCTCAATTGCATCAATTGTTGTTGGTAGCGTTCCCCAGTGATGGTTCCGTTAGGTTTTAGCAGCTCATTGTACACGACACCTTTCTGATCCCACCAAATACACAGCATAAGCTTGGCGCCATGAATATTCGGCTTGGCCCTCGATGTTGATGCATGGCCACGATTTTTTTCGCTTAGGATTATCGTAATGGATCCACTTTTCATCGCTAGTGACAATACGATGCAAAAAACTCTTCCTTTTATGCCGTTGAAGCAGTTGTTCGCACATGCAAAATCGCCGTTCAACGTCTCTCGGCTTCAACTGGTACGGCACCCAATTTCCTTGCTTTTGAATCATTCCCATGGCCTTCAAGCGTTTACCGACCGTTGATAAGTCGACTCCCAATGATTCTGACAGTTCTTGAAGGGTTTGACACGGGTCTTCATCGAGCAAAGCCTCCAATTCCTCATCTTCAAACTTTTTCGGCTGGCCCGGACGCTCTTTGTCTTCCGTATCAAAATCACCACTTTTAAACCGACGGAACCAGTACTCACAAGTAGAAATCGATGGAGCATAGTCCCCGTAAGCCTTAGTAAGCGTGCGTTGTGCTTCAACCGCTTTTTTCTTCAAATGGAAGCACAAAAGTAAACCTTCCCGCAAATTGCGTTTTGTTGGAACGAAAGTCGACATGTTCACAGAGAAAAAAATATATGTTGTTTACACTTCAGTGGAATGACACATACTGAAAAATGAAGCTTAAACAATGTGCTTTGAAATGAATATAGTCACAGGTGTGCCCGATGCGATCTATTGATAGTTACGCCATCTCTTAGAAAACCTTTAAAACTAATTCCAACCCCCAATACTTAAAATGGGCGTGGTCCCACTATAGCTACGCCTGCTTTTAAGGATAGATAAAGAGACTTCGAAATTACTGGTCTGATCGAGCTAAAATTTTGGCAGTGGATTTGTTTCGAGTACGAGATGGTTTAAGAAAATATTGCCACACCCCCTTTTACCGCCCACAAATATATAAAAAATTCGCGATATCAAATTGCTTTGGAGTTATGGGTCGCACAGCCTCGAAATTCGATATTCAACCACAATTTACACATGTCGTTCCACTGATGACATTTTATTGGCAGTTAAACAGGGGGGAGTGGAACGTCCAATACTACCAAAACTTGCGATATCGAATAGTTTTGGAATAATAGGCCAAACAGCATCGGAATTCAGTATTCGACATCAATTTATGCATGCAGTTTCATTAATAACATTTTATGGGCGTAGGAAAAGGGGGACTGGCATCTCCCATACAACCCAGATTTGCGCTATCGAATAGCTTTGGAATTATAGGTCGCACAGCGTCGGAATTCATTATCGATCCGAATTTGCACATGCACTTTCATTGGTAGCATTTTTTGGGCGTTGGACAAGGGAGAGTGACACCTCCCATACAACCCAAATTTGCGATATCGAATAGCTTCTTCTGAGTTATTTGTCAGCGTCGGAACTCAGTATTCGACCTAAATATACACATGCCATTCAATGATTAATAAATTTAAATTAAAAAGAATTAATCAATGAGATTAAATTTTATGGGCGTTTGCCAAGGGAACTCTTATTTGACCAAAAATTGCGATATCGAATTGCTTTGGAGCTATAGGTCGCACAGCGCTGGAATTCCGTATTCGACCTTAATTTACGCATTCAGTTTCATTGACCAGATATAATTTTATTATATATTTTGCAATGATCCCTGTTTAAAAAATAATTTCTGTAAAAAACTTGCACATATTTCGCGCCATTCCAAAGTTATGTACTATATACATAAATCTATGTTTTCAATCAGTTAATTATCTACTTATATTTAAAGTATTCTCTAGCAGACTCGGAAGCCACAGACCCTTTACAGCCATATATGAATTTTTATGCTATTCGGAAAATAAATTTTATGCATACTTTCACGATTTTGAGTATAGTTGCCGAAAGTAACCATATGAACAGAATTACCAAATTTTAGTCTAATAAGACCAAAACCGGCCTAAATATAGCATGTTTGATGATTTGTAGGCAGGAATGGAGGTGTGGGAACATTTTTTCCCTAAAACCATCTCGTACTCGAAACAAATCGACTGAAAAAACTTCAGCTCAATTTAGCTTAAACATATCGCGGTTTGCTTCACTCCACGCTTATCCCCTGAAAAGTGGGCGTAAGTAAAGTGGGACACTCTTATTTTTAGTAAAGTTTCCAAAAGTAACCGTGCGAACTAAATTACCAAATTTTAGTCTTATACTACATTAACACTGGACCAAATGACTCATTTCATTTGGTACTAATGTACCACTGCCGAAAGTAACCATACAAATAAAATTACCAAATTTAAGTCTTTTACGACCAAAATCGTCTGAAATATAGCTTTTTTAGCATATAGTATATATGCTTCTCATATAGCCATGAGAAAGTCAAGTGACATATTTTAGTCCATTATACTTAATTATCAATAAAATTAATCCTTCCAACATCAGACGCAGCCCCAAACCATGACTGATCCTCTACCATGCTTAACCGTATGTTTAAAATTTTTATTGCAAAGTTCTTCATTCGGTTTCTGCCTTTCATTTGAGCCAAATAAATTAAATTAACTCTCCTCGGTAACCAAAACCTTTAATAAATGTTTATAATTAAAAAATGCTAAAAACCCCTATTTATTCTCTTAACCTATTAACCTTGCTCCAGAATGAAAAGTCTTTGATCATTTGCTCTCGCACGAAATGGAGGAGTTATTTTATATTTTTCTTGCTAATACATGGCTTTTTTCGTGCTCCTCTTCTATTTAATAAATTTTTTCCTCAAAACTCTTCAAATTGCTTCTCTCTTTTTTCAAATTAAGTTTTGGTGCAGATAAAAATGGGTATTTTATTATTTCTCTTAAAACATACCTTTCATTTTTGGAGCAAATTTTTTTTTTAGCTACTATACGTTCTTTATTGCATATTCTTTTATTTTGTATATAAGGTTTGATTATATCGTGCACTGTTGATTTATTTTTTAAACGATTTGTGAAATTTTTCGCTCGGATTTTTCTTTCAAATAACACAGTACAACACATGATTTGCCAACTCAATTCTGAGAACTGTATGTGAAATTAAACCCAAAAAGAAGAATTTCTGCATCATTCGTTTTGTCTTCTTACCTGCCAAAATATTTTATGAAAATCGATGCACGCGTTTCGCTTTTATTCGCAATTGAGTAAAGGTATGAATTTCAAAAATCAGTTATAGCCACCACCCTTAAAATAAAAATAAAAATTAAAAAATTATAGTGCAAAAAAAAAAATTTATTTATGAAAACTTATTGAAAATAAAATAATATGCAATTAATACGCAATTATAATATGCATAAAAACAAAATTTAGAAAATTTTTTCAATTATTGGCATTATCCATCCTTGTAGAAGTTGACGCTTGTGGTTCTGATGATCTTGTTTTCTTCGTAGGTTGTTCATATTCATGGTTTGAGTCTGTATCGTCATCCGAGATACACATACTATTCAAGGGCATGTTTCTTTCACTGTGTCCACCAATTTCAATGTCTTCATCTTCGATGTTTTCTTCAAACAGCATAATTGTGGAACTCCACCAACAAACCTCCGCAAGCAATGCATCCAATTTTTTGCTTTTGAACCGCTTTTCACTTGGCATGGTCACCTGGTGGAACCTCTCTCCTTGTTCTTCTGATTCCTGAGGTGATTGTGCCAAAAAGGTATCGAGGTGGTGGTGCAAGAAATGCAATTTCAGCGTCATGGATGCACCGATTTTTTCGAAATAATACAGCAACCTGTCCACTCGTTGCTGTATCTCTTCTCGCTGGACACGGTTCTTTCCTAGAACGCCTTCTATTACTTCTTTCAATGCGTTCCATGCATGTTGGTGGTCGTAATGCTCTGATAGCAAATTTGTGAAAGAATCACTTTTGATCAATTTCCGAATATCAGGTCCATTGAGAATACCTGTTTTAAATACAAAAGAAAAACGAACAAATTATTGGTAATGCGAATGTATAGAAATTAACAAAGTTAAATATGACAATATTTAAATACAGAGTACGATACGTACCGTTTTTAATTTTCTCATCACTGAGTTTCGGAAGGATGGATTTCAAAAAGTCAAAGGCGCCGTTAACTTTTTGACCTCCACTTCAACGAATTTCCCAGCTATTCCCAGTTTCATGTGGAGCGGTGGCAACAAAATATCATCCAGGTCCTTTATCATAGGTTCATTGCTTAATTTTAATTGTTTGTTGAGCTCGGGAGTTCTTCCTTTCCAATCTTTACATTGATATTGATTTCCTTTCTATCGTGAATCCCTATTACAAAGGAAGCAGAAGTATTTTGGATATCCGCCCTTTTCTATAATCCCTTGTAGTATGTTGACCACCTTCAGATCGCAACAAATGTTCCATTTGTGTTCATCGTATTTGATTTTCTTCAAAATTTCGCCCAATGCTTCATACGTTTCCTTCATAGTTGTGCTGAATCCCAATGGAATGGATGGTTTTTTATTTTTTTTTGTGCAGCAGCACAGCCTTCAAACTGGTAACTGAACCATCGATGAATAAACGCCAGTCGCCAGCGATATAAACCATTCCCAATTTTTCCACTAAACCTAGTATATCATGGCAGTACGTGAACGTATTTGCTTCGTCAACAGAATAAAATTTCTGAAAATCAGCTTGGCGTTGTCGGTATGATGTTGCGCTGACATTTTGCTGTGTGAGTTTTCTGCGCTTCAAAAATGATGTTAACCATTCCGAGTTTTGTTGTGATAGTCCCATCTTAGCCACAATGTAATCCATTTCGAATTGTGTTACCGGTTCTGATCCATTATTTTCAATATCGGGTGTCCAATCAGCATCATCCAAATTGGTCGGATTGGTGAAAACGGTTTCGGCTAGCAGGGACACAGTATCTGCACTCGGAGGTTTAGGTGCATCGGTATCAGCAGGGCGTTGCACTGGAAGTGTGGCAGTAAATGCAGCAGTGTATACTTTTGCTTTCAATTGTTTTCTGTTTAATCCAGGACGAAAATTTATGCATGCGTAGCACCTGGATTCATCATGTCCAGTTAGGTCTTCCACCCAAATTACTGGCTTTATAAAAGACAACTTTCTACTTTTTCCGTGCATCCATTTTAGAAGGGTAGTATAACAACTGTTGCACACTGTGTTCGGCGTAAAATTTGCACCACTTAAATCTGCTTCATCGAAATAATTACAATACGCGGTTTTGAATTGCTCAGTAAACAAATTTTTTCGATCTTTTTTCTGTATTTTTCGGACGATATGATCACAAACGTAACAAAATTCATCCAAATTTGGGCACTTGTTTTCCATATTGATATATTTTATGTTTTGTTGTTATTCACTTTTAAAAAACTGGAGAAAAATCACTTTCACTGTTCGCGTTCGTCGGCACTGGCTGAATGACAAAAATCGATTAATGCACACCTATAAATACTACGTATTTTTCAATATTTTTCTGCCAGGTACTTATAAATGGGCGCATATTTTAAGGGTGGCTGGCTATATACCTGATTCAGCACTTGTGCGTTTCAAATTGTGCAAAACTTTCCAAATAATCAGCACCCTTAAATGTGGGTTTATTTATTATTTTGTTTATTCCTTTTTTTTTAATTCTCAGAATCATAAAAAAGGTGTCAATACTTTCTCCAAATATTGTTACTAACTTCAAATCGATATTAAAAATATTTTGGCAGGTAAGAAGACAAAACGAATGATGCAGAAATTCTTCTTTTTGGGTCTAATTTCACATACAGTTCTCAGAATTGTGTTGGCAATCAATGAACTGAAAAATGTTGTACTGTGTAATGATCTATCACAAGCTGAATTTCTGCCGGTGTTGATTAATTCACTTTTCGAGAAATGTCTATTTTTTTCAGTTTTGCGTTTGACTGAAGTTATTCCAACAGCAATAAAAAGTTTAAAGCAGGAATAACAGTTTACGGGCCATGAATTGCATTTTTTCTTTACTTGCCCGACTTTCGATGTGAGCTCTTTTTTATAGGTTTGTTTCAATTTAAATTTATTTCACCGTTATATTCTAATTTTTTAATTATCTTTGTGTTTGATTTTGTTTCCAAAAAATAACGTTTTGAAAAAAAAATATTGCAATTTTCTTCATACATTTTCATTTCTGAAACCAATGCGAAAGTGCTAAGAAATACCTGCCTGACTTTCGTTGTGAGCCACTGTTTTCGAGTGATTATCAAACATCCGTGCAGTGTCACAACGCTTTTAATAGTATAGATGGATAGATAGATAGTACCCAACGGGCCAGCATGTTAGCAGCTTCCTACAGGAGCAAAACGTCAGCACTTATTTTTGTTGTGAAAATGAACAGTACATTGAGAGCGCTCAGTAACGTACACAAGAAAAAACGAACAAAAGAAAAAACGAATAAAAAAACCGAACAAAGAAAAAAATGTATTGCAGTGAGGGGACTGCCGAAAGAAGCGAAAACATACATATATGTAAAATATTAGTATTCCTTGGAAGACCTTGTCCTGCCACGGACCGCCTTACTGCTGCATAAGAATTTTCATGCTAGTCGGAAAAAAATTGTATATTTTCACCCCCTCAACCTTTGCTTATTTATTTCAAAATATTTTTTATTCAGATAGCATTTTTATTTTACTATTACACCAAACTATATTATTACATTTAAATTGAATATTGTTGATATAAACATAAAATACAGGGAGCACTATTGAATAAAAAAAAAAATCCTCAAAAAGGATATTTAATTTTTTCTTTCAATGTATATGTAGAGCTGTAGCTAAAATAAAATAAATTTACTTTTTTTTACATATGATTTTTTGTTTGATGGGTCTTGAATTCTCTTTGAATGCCTGCATTTGAGATCTTGCTACAAGGAAAACAGAAAACATAGCAAGCAAAGAGCAGTTTATTTTCTGCCCCCGATTCGGTTCATCCGTACATCCGGTTCATCATTAATGCACATTATTTTCATCTTTTATCACTTCATTATATTTTATATTATGGGTTTTAATATAAAAACTAAAGTCACCCCCCATTTCTAAGGTTGTAGACGCCATGCCGAGGGAGATAGCACCGATGGTGCAGGGTCTAGGGGTATTAGATCGCGAATGGTGTCTCCTCAGGGCAGCCCTGTTGTATACTAGTAGGGTAGGGCGGATAATGGGGATCTCTGTCCGTCCGGTCCGTATATTTCTCCCCAACTCGTGGGATTTTTATGGAAAATAAAAACAAAAAAAAGGAAGGGTGCGCTGAGGTAACGAGTCCTGAAGCGGTGGAGTCCCAAAAGGATTTAATCGTGGAAGGGTGCCGGAAGCCGCAAGGTGACCTGCCGGGCCTGGTGGACGATAAAACTCCGAAAGGAGTGGAATTGTCAGCCAGTCCCGTCGGAGCTTCAGCGATAGGGAACGACGCTGATTCCGAGGCAAAGCGACTCCGTGTTAGGGAGAAGCAGAAGCGGAGGAGGAAGCGAAAGAGGGCGGGCACAACCACTGGGGAGAATGCTTTGGAGTCCCCCGTCAGTAAAATGGCGGACCAATTCCAAAGCATGTCATGCGATGAGTCCACCCCGGAGACGAACGAGCGGAAAAGATTCAGGGAGCAGCCTGGACCTTTCGGCGAAGTCGTTACAGGGACGACTCGAACCGGTGAGTCGGAAGGTGGACAGCTTACGGCTGTTAGCTCTTCGGCTAAGGATGGGGAAGGTGGACATCCTGTAAAGGTTGATAGCCTTCCACATAAAGGAAGGACGATGGGAGCTGGTGGACGACCCTCAAAAGTCGATAGCCAGGGCAAATCGTGGAGGGCTGATAGCCAGAAACCGAGCGGTAGTAAAACTTTGCCAAAACAAAGGGTTGCGGACGCGAAGTCGAAGGCTTTAGCTGGAGGAAGATCAAACCAGGTAGGGGTTATTGGAAGCTGCCGGACATCTTATGCTATGGTAGCAGAAAAAGACCTCTTAATGGGCATCGTAGATTGCTCCATCGATGGTCAGTTGGGAGAGTCTCAGTTAGCGGTCTTTAAATCCGCTCTCTTGGAGTCTCTCGACACCATCGATGAGAGTGATGGCGATGTAGGTTTTGTGGGCAATGCAAACTTGGAGGATGGAATAATTGTACTTAAGTGCAAGAACCCATCATCCAAGGTATGGCTGTGCCGAAACGTGACAAAGCTCAAGAACTTATGGGAAGGGGCTGAGTTGCGGATCGACTGACTGTACGCATTGAAGGACGTTAGAAGGATGTTCATCTTTGTCTACGGAACTTCTGAAGGCAAGGAGGTCATCCTTAGGAGGTTGCAGACCCAGAACCGGTGCGTTGCAGACACTTCTAAATGGAGAGTTAGTAACGTAACGAAGTTCGGAGATGCAAAGAAAGGAGGCGTCAAGCTCACCGTGTGGTGCCGGAAGGATGAGATGGAGGCAATCAGGTTGGCAGGAGGGAAACTCAACTGCGGCCTTGATCAAGCTCTCATCAAATTCGAAAAGGATGCAAGGTGAGTGCGATGGAACCCCTGGTACGGGGCTGGTGGGGAATCCTGCAAGGGAAGAACCACCAGGGCGGGTGGTGGGCCCGTACCAGGAAAACCTCATTGTGTGTCAACTCAATCTACACCATAGTAGGGCAGCATCAGCAATGATGATGCGTTGCATGGAGGAGGATGGAATTGACATAGCAATGCTTCAGGAACCTTGGATTCTTCACAATAGAATTAAAGGTCTCTCAGAGCGAAAGGCCACGCTGTACCAACCAGTAACAGATGGCAGACGACGGACTTGTATCTTGGTGAGACATGGTATACTAGCGGTACATATGCCACACCTATGTTCTCCGGATCTCACCGTTGTGAGAATTGGGGATGGTACAGGTGCTTGTATGGTAGCTTCAGCGTATCTTCCCTACGACTCTCCAGACCAACCACCTTCAAAAGAGGTGGAGAATCTGGTAAAGTACTGTGAGGAAAGGAACATTGGAGTGATGATAGGATGTGATGCTAATGCGCACAATACTGCGTGGGGTAGCACCAACAACAACGACAGAGGAGAGCAATTGCTTGAGTTTGTGGAGAGGTACAATCTGTTGGTAGCAAATAGAGGAGCACAACCGACTTTCGTTGATGCGAGGCGAGCGGAAGTGATTGATGTAACTCTCATCTGCAGGAAGATTCTGAACAGAATAAAAAATTGGAGGGTCGTGGATAGGCTAACCATGTCGGACCACAGATCCATACAGTTTGAATTCAAGTACGGAATCCGACGCCAGCGGAATAGCAGGAAGGTCAGGATTCCCAAGAATACAGATCCTGCGAAATATAAGGCGAAGTTGAGGGAAACACTGACCCAAAAAGCGATAAAAGTACCAGGGAATACGGCGGAAGTAGAAAGTCATGTCAAACACCTTAGCTCGGCCATGGTCGAAGCCTACGAGGTGGCATGCCCAATACTTTCAGTAGACGAAGGTGATCCAACGCCATGGTGGTGCACGGAAATCGAATCTCTGAAGAAGAAGGTTAGGAAGGCCTTCAACCTGCACATGAGAGGGGGAACCCCAGAAACATGGGCAAATTACAAGGCACGGAAAAGGGAACTGAAGTACCTCATACGACAACGGAAAAGGCAGTCGTGGAGAGACTTCTGTTCTGGGATGGAAACTATATCAGAAGCATGTAGGCTTCAGAAAATGGTTTCAAAAGACCCATTCTCCAAAGTGGGACTGATCCGAAAGAAGGATGGAACCATGGCAGAGAACCTAGAGGAGTCCATGGAAGTTCTGATGGAGGTGCACTTTCCTGGAAGTTTTAAGTCTGATGACCCGTGGACACCCTTGAAGAAAGGAATGCACAGGGTTGACAGACTGGAAGCCGAAAGGATGATCACTATGGACGGGGTGAGGAGTGCTATACGCTCATTTGCTCCGTACAAAACATCAGGGATGGACGGTATATTCCCTGCTATGATGCAGTGGGGGGAAGATCTCATTGCACCTAGGCTGTGGGGTATATTCGTTACTTGCCTAGCGACTGGGTATGTTCCGAGAGTCTGGAGAGAGGCGAAAGTTGTCTTTCTTCCGAAGCCTGGAAAAAAAGATTATGCGGAGGCAAAGTCGTTCAGACCGATCAGCCTAACATCTTTTCTCCTGAAAACGATGGAAAGAGTGATGGTTGACTGTCTTGAGAGCACCTCGCTGACGCAAAATCCTCTGAGTAGATGCCAACATGCATATAGAGCAGGTAGGTCTACGGAGAGTGCTCTTCACGAATTGGTAAGAGTGACTGAAAAGGAGGTATTTTCAGGAGGCATTGCGATGGCCACATTTATGGACATCGAGGGTGCTTTCGACAAAATATGCTTTGGAAGGCTGCGGCAAGCCCTGACAGAACGCAATGTAAGCCCAATGATAGCAAATTGGGTGGACAATATGCTCAAACACAGGGCTGTCAACATGCAGAATGGTAGAGTAAAGACTAGAGTTAGAGCAAGTAGAGGATGTCCCCAGGGCGGGGTGTTATCGCCAACCCTGTGGAACATAACTGTGGACTCACTACTGGTTAGACTGGATGAATCGGGCATACACACGATAGGGTATGCAGATGACATTGCGTTGGTGGTCCGCGGCAAGTTCATTGACACCATCTCTGACATCATGAAGGGAGCACTCCGAATGGTGGAGGAGTGGTGTCGAGAACAAGGCCTTACCGTAAACGCAGGCAAGTCAGACAATATTCTCTTTACTAGAAAGAGGGTAGGCCTGAGTACAGAACCACTCAGACTTTTTGGAGCTGAAATCAACATGTCCACGAAAGTTAAATATCTAGGGGTAACCCTTGATAGCAAACTGAACTGGAACGAGCATGTAGAAGATAGGATTCAAAGAGCCAAGAGGGTTCTGTTCCAGTGCAGACGCGTTTGTGGTCTCAAATGGGGGCTAAACCCAGAGGCTATGAAATGGGTTTACACTATGATGGTTAGACCTGTCATCACGTACGCTTCGGTGATTTGGTGGACAAAAGTCAGCCAAAAAACCATTAAGAAGAGACTGGACAGAGTCCAACGGCTGGCGTGTGTTGGAATAACAGGTGCAATACGCACCACTCCAACAAGCGCAATGGAGGTTCTGTTAGGTATGCTGCCGTTGGATTTAGAAATAAAGAAAACAGCGGCGCTGTCAGCCCTCAGGATGTTGCGAAATGCTACGTGGCATGGGGCAACGGCCCTGCATGGTCATATTCGCATCCTTGATATTGTACAGAGAAATATCAGGGAGACGTTTATGCCTATGGATGGAAGGCAGAGAGTAAAAATAACAGAAAAATGTTATAAAACTCTTATAACGGATGGAGCCGTTTGTGAAGAAATCGCTGGTAGCGATATCAGTATATTCACAGACGGCTCTCTGATGAATGGCCGGGCCGGGGCAGGCGTGTACTCAAAAGAGTTAAGCCTATCCTGTGTACTGAGGTTGGGGAGGTTTGTGTCTGTATACCAGGCAGAAATGTTTGGCGTAGTGCATGCGCTGGACCACCTGATAGATGGCCGGATCAGTGGCAAGAAAATTGTCATCGCTCTCGACAATCAGTCTGTGATTAGGTGTATGCAACGGACAGACATCACTTCCAGGTTGGCCATAGAATGTCTTACAAAACTCAATAGGTGCGCCCAGACAAATGAGCTTACACTTATGTGGGTGAGAGGACACTCTGGCATAGAACAGAATGAAGAAGCTGATTCTTTAGCAAGAACAGGATCAGCAGAAGAATTCTGTGGACCAGAACCACGTATCGCCATAGGCGACAATATGGTGGCAGGCCTTATTAAACAATGGACGGACTCGGAACACAGTAAAAGGTGGGAAAAAGCTGTTAACTGCAGGCAATCAAAGGTGGCCGTGAAGTGGTCTCGTAGTGAGGCAGCAAAAGTTATCCGATACAATCGAAGGACTTTAAGCTGGCTTACTGCACTGGTCACAGGACACGGTCCCTTCATGTACCATCTCGGGAAGATGACTCTGACCGAGGACGATGCGTGTAGGTTATGCCTAGAGGAGCCGGAAACAGCAGCACACATTCTGTGCCAGTGTCCGGCGCTGGCAAGCATAAGATTGACCACTCTGGGACGCCCATTTATTGGCGAAGCCGAGATTGGTCAACTAACCTATAAGGATATGCTTGAGGTGACAAAGGATGCTTACACGAGGAGCATGCTCACGTACGAGTACTCCGAGCAGTAGTACCCTTTGTCCAATAGGGGACGAAAAGGGACCCACTGTGGTCTGCTTCGGCTAATCCCCAACTTATTATATATATAATATAAAAAACAAAGAAAAACATAAACAAAAATATAAATTAAACTTATTGAAATAAATAATATACACTTAAAATACATAATAATACACACATACATAAAATTTGTATTCACATACATTTTATTGAATTTCATTTACATTATTTTCACTGTTTGCACCATTTATCATTGCATTATATTTTTAAAAAACCTAAATAAGAAACAAAAAATTTTGGACGACGCAGTACCACTCCTGATAAAGTTATTATTAGGTAGCTTTGACAACTACTTATTTTCTCACGAGCTGTGACCATCGAATTTCAAACAAAAGAACACAATATAAAGTGCGTGTGTCACACACATTGGTAGCTTTCAGCGGAGTCAATAGTTGGCAACTGTTTTTTTTTTTAAATTTGAGTGAGAAACCTTTGCAATTAAATGATCCATTCACAATAGGTGACTCCTCTGAATGCGTCCAATGTGTGTGACTCACGTTCCCTATTTTGGTTTGGGGCGGAGAGCTGGTGACCGAAACTGTCAAAACGAAGTTGACATTTCATACAAAATCTGCAAGCCATGAGAATGTAATATGAAAGCAAGAATTGGCAAATATATCAAAATGGATGAGTTTGACAGTTATGGTCACTTAGAAAGAGAACACATTCAGCCCTAACACTACCTTGTCTTATTCTACTATGGCAGCAAGCAACCATCAATATGTTTATCTGTTGAAAAATCGTTCCTTCATAAAGAAATCATGAAGGATATTTACTCTTTTTCTGCCAATGTATATAAAGATCTGTAGCTGAACTTAAATACATTTCCAATAACAATTAACAAGCAAGTCTACTACAACGATGAACAGAGATGAGCAGTATCACATCGGTTGCGCAACGTTAGAGGGGATGAACCGAATTGGCGGCGGAATATAAACAGCACTTTGCTTGCTAAGTTTTTTGTTTGCCTGGTAGCAAGATCTCAAGTGAAGGCATTAAAAGAGACTTCACGGCCAGTCAAACAAAAAGCAAATATCAAAAATTTTAAATTTATTTTATTTTAGCCTACAGCTAGCTCTACATATACATTAAAAATAAATAAAAAGTAAAAAAAATTTTTTAAAAAATAAGCTTTTATTTAAAAAAGATGACCTAAAAAGAAAAAAATAAATTTAAGTGACATTTGTCATAAATGTATTTAGTAGGTATATTCTAGATGCAGAAGAACCCCCTCTCTTGGTTACTCCCTCATCATCATAATATAAGCGTACGTAAATTGGTAAGTTCTAAGGACTTACATATATAAATTTAGAATTTTTCAAATACATTTATATTTAAAAGCTTAAGGCAATGATATTGTGTAGTAAACCTGTATAATGGATCGCAGTTTATATACAGGTAAGCTTACTAAAAGATTCAATGCCACTGATAATGTGTAGTTAGCCTGTATAACGGATCGCTGACATCGGTGCCTCAAGCTTTTAAATATAAATGTATTTGAAAAATTCTAAATTTATATAAGTCCTTGGAACTTACCAATTTACGTACGCCTTTTTTTTAAATTTTGTTTACTTTTTATTTTTTTTTTTTTACTTTTTAGTCTTAAAGGTTTATTATGAACATCTTTAATTTTCAAAACTTAGCAAATACTACAGCATTTAAATTTTTTAGACCATTAACCTTGTTACAGTATTAACATTATTAACACGATTTACACTACTTACGTTATTTTTTTAAAAGTATTTACATTATTTACACCATTTACATTACTTACACTATTTACATATTATCAGTACGTTATCACAAGTTTAACACCGATTAATATCTAGAGTGATACCGTTTGTACAAGTTATTAAATTCGCATTTTGATTTGGGTGTGGCCAAAATTTTTTTCTAACCCCCATCTTTTACTTCAAGAAAGTTTACTACCAAAATTTCAGCTGAATCGAGACAGTAGTCTTGGAGATATAGCATTTTTATTGATTTGTGGGCGGTAAAAGGGGGAGTGACAAAATGTTTCCTTAATTATCCTCTACTCGAAAGAAATTTACTGCCAAAATTTCAGCTGAATCGGCCCAGTAGTTTTAGAGATATAGCATTTTTATGGATTTGTGGGCGGTAAAAGGGGGAGTGGCAAAAATGTTTCCTTAATTATTCTCTACTCAAAGGAAATTTACTGCTAAAATTTCAGCTGAATCGGCCATTAGTTTTATATATATAGCATTTTTATTGATTTGTGGGCGGTAAAAGGGGTGTGGCAAAAAAAATTTCATAACATTGCATTGTCACCGGACTTACATATGTATGCTAAATTTCAGCTTAATCGGATACCAACAAGTTGTCGAAAAATGGCTTGCAAGTTTTGAGGACATACATACATACATACATACATACATACATACATACATACATACATACATACATACGAACGAAGCAAGTTAAATAAAAGCTTATAAAAACGGTAACATTCAATACCTGCATTCCCGTGGTCATTGATCTAGAGCGCGGCTCTATTTTATTCACAAAACAAAAACAGAAATTAAAACCAGCTCGATTTCTAGCTCTATTTCTGATCTTAAAATGCTGCCAAGTTTCAAGCATTTTTTATCAAAACGAACATAGTTGGTAAATCTAAATAACTATTCATTTTCCTATTTTGACGTTTCACCGCTCAAAGGGCGTTTTGGTATTGTTGTTTTCTTTGGTTATTGTTCTTAAAACAGCTGTTTCAAGACTGTGATGACAAATTGAAATAAAGTTGAACTAACGTTGTTTTACTGAGATTTGATCTGATCTAATGACACGGGAATGCAGCTAATGTTTCGCAGCGAAGCAAATGGAGGGGAAAGAACTATGAGTCAGCAGAGGAGCTTATTGATGGTTGCTTGCTTATGTTTTCTTAGTTTCCTATCTTATCTTTGCTGTCTGTATTGATGCCGAGAGTTACTCGGAAAAATACAATGACGCAAACCAAAGATTTACCCTCTAGCAAAATCGTTCAACGCGCCTAAAGAAGTTTTCACTTCAAAAAAACGCGGCATGCAAATAATCAGTTGTTTGATACAATTGCGCGTGAGAGGTATCGCAAAATTCAATTGAAACCGTTGCTGTAGTTATTGTTTCAGCAAAATGTAGATTTTTCGCTAATGCATTAAAAATAATAACGAACTGCTGACCCAAAGCTTTCGAATAAAGGCCTTTTGAAGCAGTATCGACGGTTGCAAATTCTAACCCTTATTTTCGATGAAATAATAAATTTCTCTCTCTCTCTCTCTCCCCTCTCAGCAAGTCTCTTTTTTGTGGTAGGCAAATCAAAAAGAATTCGATGAACTGCTGACCCAAAGCTTTGCACGGGAGGCCTTTGAAGCAATTCATAGTCAGCTAAATTGAAGTGCTCTTTTTCAATGACATGCAATGTTAAAATTACAATTGTGTGTCATACGTTGTGTCAGCTCTTTCAGCTGCCTTGCAAGCACTCAAAAAGGCTTTTCGGAGTGCTTTTTCCCCCGATGGGTATAGATAGATAGACAAACACAATCTCAAGTCGGGAAAAGTTAGCCTGCAAGGCTACAAAATATAATTTATACTTATAACTGAATTCTGGCAACTTCCCTCAAAAAATGTGTAAAGAAAATAAATCAACACTGTATGACAGCAAGAAGCTCCCTGAAAGCAACTGTACAACATGGCTACAATGTTATCTTGAGAGAAGCTCTCCCGACAAAGAGAGGAAACGTTTGTTTGCTGTTGTACAGTGCTGCTGTACAAATGCTGCTGTACAAATGTAAGCATAAAATAAAATACGTGAATTTTATAATAATTAAAGAATAGACTTTTTGAAAACTTAGTAAGCTTTGATATTGGAAATTATCATAGGAATTGAATAAACAAAAAATTATAAAAATTATTGAATTGAATATAATCAAAAATCAAAAATTAATATAAAGAATTGTCAAAAAATAATCGGTTCAGCGATTACCGAGCTTGTCTGGCTTAAAATTCCGTAAGTCTCCTTTTGTATAATAGTATAGAAATAGATATATCCCGATAATATCTTCCCTCAGGAATCTATTTTTGTTTCATTTTGTTTAATTTAACACGAATAAAAGGTTTTTGAAAGATTTATAATTTTCTACAATCATGTTTTAAAATAAGTAGTTTTGGGTTATACATTGTTCCAAGTTTAAAGATTTTACTAATGAATTTCCTGATACCACATCCAGCAGTACTTTCTTAGCAATACCTATTAACTAATGCGCATGCACTTTTTAATAAGTTTTACATTCATTCTCAATTTTACCGAGGCCGGGCAAAATAAAATTTATGTGTCAGCTTTTGTTCCGGCTTGAAAACAAAATTTTTTTTAACTATTCGTCTGCATTTTTACATGTCCGTCTGTTTGTCTATATTCCAAATTATTCTTCTGTCGGTATGTTTGCTTTTGACAGCAAGTTTTCAATATAAATCAGAGCACGAAAAAAAAAATATCTAAAGTCTTATAAGATTTTTGCAAAAAGCGGATTACTGTGTAAGGTAGATGTCATTAGATGTTTGACTCTAAATTTAGAGCAAGCTTTTTGACTACATATTATATTAAAAAACTGTCAAAAATGCTTATATTACCAAATTACGAGTCGACTTTTATTTTGACTATGATAATGGGCAATTCATTGTATTTAAAAGAGAGGTTTGGCGGTTTACTATGTAAGGTAGTTGTCATTAGTGGCCATGCCCGAACAAATAAAATTTAGAATTGTGTACAGGTTTTGGAGACCTCGCAGCTACATTGGCCCATTATCATAGTCAAAATAAAAGTCGACTCTAAATTAAGTGCAAGCTTTTTGACTACATATTATATTAAAAAACTATCAAAAATGCTTATATTACCAAATTACGAGTCGACTTTTATTTTGACTTGATAATGGGCCATTCATTGTATTTAAGAAATTCTGGGTTACGTCAAGTGTTCATTTGCCACTGGGCTGTTTTTAATGTGCTCTTTAAAGCGCTCATTGAATATTCTCAAACTCAATATGGGAGAGTATAAATATGCAAAGCTACCTTATTTTTATGCCTACATAATTTAATAAACACCGCAATAGAAGCAGAGGAAAAGAGAGATAAAGCTTTATGCTGCTTGTGTGTCTAACAATTTAATGAAGCAATGATTTGTATGTTTGGTTTTTTGGCTACTTTATAAATTTAAATTTTAATAACTTTTAAGAGTTTTCTTTAAAAAATAAGTGATGCAAGATATTAATATAAACATATAGCTTTATATTTTAAGGACCCCTTTTGACGAGGTCAAAACCAACCCTCACTTTTGGAGCCCTCCAAAAGACCCTACCGATGGCGGCCCTGCCACGACCACGTAAATGGCCGACAGCAAAACGATGCCCTCCACCGTCACATATATCATCACCACGACAGCCGCAAAATAAGCAGCGGCCCTGATAAATACAAACCGCGGGCTGTCAACAGCAATAACAACAGCAACGCTATACGTATTCACCAGAGATCTGCAACGGATAGCTTTTTTGCGACTCTGAGTATATCCGAAAAAAATAAGTACAAAAACCTACTCACCCTAAGCGCACACAACTCGACTCATATTCTCTTCTACGAAACTAGAATGCGGCGGCTCAAATAAATATGAGTATCCTAAGTCATGAGTCGGATCATGAAAGATCGGGTTTTTTCGGTTCATAACTACTTATGGTTGTTGTCGTCTTGCTGATACTTATCCTACTTGCCCAAATACTCATAATCGACACAAGTAGCCGAATCACTCGGCTCATCTGCCACGGATATGAAAGAGAGCGCAGTAGAGCGCAGCAGTAAATAGTGAGCGAGTCTTTTGTATTTGTGTTGTGCTATTTTTTCCTACGCATATCTAAATGCTGAATAACAGATGTGTTATTCTTGTGTTGCTTTTTGTTTTTATCGTGCACAGTGAAAGCTGCGCATGAGGTAACGTTGTTAAGGCTTAAAAATAATACGCAGTTTCGATAGTATCGTAAGTCATTCATTTTCTGCAATCAGCAATTATTATTAAATTTGTAAATTATTTTTTTATTTTTCTGTAGCCTTCAGTTACCAAATCACATGTGCATAATATAAATTACACTTCTATTGCACGTGTTTACGCACAAGAAGCAAACAGACACGTGCGCCGCACAGTGGTTGAGCCCCATACAAAAGTTGTCAATAAATAGAAGGACTCATCGTAAACCAATTAAATTTTGTGTATTATTTGGAATTTGCCTTATTAGAATACACACAAAAATATTTTTAAATCCGCCCTCAATCACGCCTGCCTCCCATACAACACAAATATTTAAAACGCCATATTTTTTTTGTCTTAAACCAATACAAGAACCATTCTGTCAGAAATCTTCAATATATGTCTATTATAAAAAAAGTATTTTCTGCCACGCCCACCTCCCATACGAAATTTTCCAATTCACGTGTTTTTCCGTATTCCAAGTTCAATGAAGCGCTGCATCTAAACTGTCTAAATTAAAGGTTTATAGTATTCAAAAATATTATTTGTTGCTTTTTATAAAAACAAAAACAAAATCATCAAAAAAAGCTTATCGTTTCGTTTGAATTCCAAAAAAAGGAGTGAACCTCATGCTTTTTGCCACAAATTGGCATTGGTTGTAAATGTGATACTATCAACAGTTAAAAAAGATAATAGCATACTTTTTAGCATTGTGATAAAGTGAGCACAGGTCGTGTAGCATAAAAACATGGCTTGCATACACGGAGAAAACTGTTTGCAAAATTAGTATTGTGGTTAAGCAAAACTTGCGCTTGATTCTAAGCCACTTCAACATTATGCAAAATTTTAGCAAAAACTAATCAAAATATGCTTTTCTAATATATAACAACTAAGCAAATATTTGCTTGAATTAAGTAAGCATTTGCTCCTCCCATTTATAATAACTTAGCAAATTTTTGCTGAAATTAAGTAAAAATTTGAATGTAATCAAAATTTTGCTTTTTCCTAAATAATCGAGGAGTGATTGCAATTTAGCAATCTTTTTCTTAAATCACATTGTGATTGAGCAAAGTTTTGCTGATTTGCTTTTAAGCAAAACATTTGCTTGATTCAAGCAAATTAATTTTCTCCGTGTACGTATTCTAATTCTGTTGTTTAGAATCAAAGAATATATATTTCACTTTCAGCTAATTGAAGATGTTTGAAGAACATTTCTTGACAAGGGAATTTGAATGTTTGAATAGTTTTGAAAGCATTTTATTGCGAAATTCATTAAAATGTTTCATAGTAAGCTATAAGATAATGTGAATTAATTTAACTTTATACATATCACATTATTGTTTTACTAATTCAATTTAGTTGTAATTATTTAAAAAAATATTTAATATATATTAACATAGTAAATTAATAGACTGAGAAACACACTATAGAATATTTAAGTACTCTGCAAATATAAAGTATTGCAAAAGAAGCATAATAACATTTTTAAAGCATTTATCGTATTTATTAAGTAAATGCTTTCACTATTTACATTAAAAATTTAACGATTTTAACTCGTAAGAAGTGATCGTTAAACAAAAAATGCCTCAAATAATACTAAAGAAAATGACTAAAGCAATAAACCTTGAGACTAAACATATCTATATTTTCTTCTAAACGCATTTACCAAATGTTGTTCAAGGACTCAAAAATTTCTGTCAGTTTTTTTTAATCGCTCAACTTACAGTCCAATAAAAGCATTTCTTTATTTAAAATATCGTTGACATCCATAGATCATTATGTTTTATTCTGCAAAAAAATAAATTTACGTTTTTTTGTCATATCAACTTTGCATAAGAAATTTATTGCAAAATTAAAAAAAAAAATATTTCAAGAATGCAAAAAACTTTTTCAATAATGTTTTGTGTACTTAAAAAAACCAGATTGCAATACGTTTTCTGAATTGTCTGTAATAACTCTTGAAAAATATCAATATTTTACGAAATTTTTTCAACATTTTTACATCAATCGTATATTAAGGCGTCTACACAGAAAACCTATATACATATATTTCTGATAAATATTTTGGAATCATGTGAGTTTGAATATTCTTAAGCAACGCAAAGAAAAAAAAATCACAAAAAGAGATCATCAGTTTTGGTATTTATTTCCAACTTTTAACCACTGTGCGCCGGCCTTTTGGTTTTGTTTTATTTTTGTTTATGTCTAACAAACCAAAATCACAAGCGTTGTTATTGTTTCTTTCTCCATAGAGTGCAACAATAAAATAGCAAAAACTCGTTTTCGAGAAAAAACAAACAAAAAATGAGAGCTCACATGGCCTGCAGACAAATACTTATGAAAAGTGCATACACAAAAAAAAAACTAATTAACGCTAAGAGACGTTGGCAGAGAAGGAGCAGTACTCAGAGTACACTCAAAATACATTCGGATCGAGCGCTTTTGTAACAAACTGACTCAACGCACTCATTGAAAACGGCTCGAAGTGGATCGGATCACGCCGCTCTCGGATATGAGAATGTACTTATAACCGAAAAAATGCTAATGAGCCGAATGCCTATAAGTATTTTACACATATTAATAAGTATGGATAGAGTTCAGAACAGCACGACACTCGGGTATGATTTGAGTATCCGAATTCTGTCGGATACTCATTGCAGTTCTCTGGTATTCACAGCCAACGACAACAACAACAACAACACTACCCCAGCATTGAAGCAACCAACAACTGCAGGCAAATCACGGATCACGCCACACACGGTAACAGTACCTATTTATGTAATTTTAAACTTTGTATTTCGACTGCTACTCAGGTACAGTCATAATAAAACGTAATACCTATTTTTGAGGAAAACAATAGTTAAAGCTTTATTAACCTATATTAAAATAATATACACAATTGTGAAGTCTAAATCACAAACAACATTTCTTCTCTTTATTACTTTTATTAAGTTATATATAAATAACGTATAATACAGTACGACCTTGCTCAACGCAACCCTCGTTACACGCAACTCCTCGATAATCGCAACACCCAAATTGTTAACATTGTAGACTCTGTTAACGCAACTTCAAAAAAAAGTTACCTCAGTTAACGCAATTTTCTAAGGAAATCGTATGTTTGAGTATGTATATCTAAACTTTTCTTTCGTTCTTTTGTACATTCGTCTCTGTCAATGATGCATGTGTGTACATGTGTGTATGAATGTTTCGTATGTTTGAGTTTGTTTTGAACTCATCTTTTGTTCTTTTGCTCACTCGTCTCTGTCAAAAAATATAAATTTGGGATTCCCACGTATGATGCTTGTGTGTACAAGTGTGTATGAATGTTTCGTGAGAGCACTCAGTTTGATGAAATTTTTTTCGCGATCGGTCGATTTACTCGTGCTGCATACAAAATGCCAGTAGTTAAAAATGTCAAAAAGCTTACAATTGCACAAAAATGTGAAATCCTGGAAAAAGTGCATAGTGGTGTTGCTATTAAATCGATATGCAATGAATATAAAGTGCACAAATCAACAATAACAAGGATTAAACGTAACGAAACTGCGCTGAGAAATTTCGTCACAAATGCGGAATCCGGACCAGGAAAGCGAGTAGCAATAAGAGGCTGCGAATATGCCAAAATGGAGAAGGCATTGTACAGATGGTTTCTCAAGCAAAGGGAGCAAAATTTGCCTATATCTATCGAAATTGTAAAGGCAAAGGCGTGCCAGTTGCATAGCAGACTTGAAGACAATTCTAGCATGTTCAACGCGAGTAACGGTTGGTTTGCAAATTTTAAAAAACGTCACGGCATTCGCATGCTAAAAGTTTGCGGTGAGAAATTGTCAAATAAGCCAATGCTTGTCGAGCCATTTCTGAAGGAGTTCAGAGAGAAAGTCAAGGAGCTCGATTTAACTCCAGATCAGATCTATAATGCTGATGAATCCGGATTGTTTTATAAAGTGCTGCCAAATAAAACACTTGTTAGCGCCACTGAAGCAACTGCACCTGGTCGCAAAGTAAGCAAGGAGCGCATAACATTTCTTGCCTGTACCAATGCTTCTGGTTTGCACAAAATTAAACCACTCGTGATCGGTTAATCATTGAATCCCAGAGCATTCCAAAACCATGGAAGGTTGCCAGTCGTGTACAAGGCTAACAAAAATGCATGGATGACACTGAGATTTTTTGAAGAATGGTTTCACGATGCGTTTGTTCCTGAGGTGCGTATAAAAATTAAATGCAGTAAATCAAACATGGACAGCATTTTCTTCTTTTGTTAATTTTTTTCAGGTCAGATCATTCCTTTCTTCTAAAAATCTTCCACAGAGAGCGCTGCTGCTTTTGGATAACGCACCCTGCCATCCAAAAGACGACAACTTAATAAGTGACGACGGAATGATCACCATAATGTGCTTTCCACCCAACTGCACTACTATTCTTCAGCCTATGGACCAAAATGTTATAAACTTAACAAAACTCTACTACAAAAAAAGTCTCTTGGCTCATCTAATCGGCAGTGAAGGACGAAGTATGGAAAGCAAAGTCAAAGCATTTAATTTATGGCATGCAGTTTGCTTGCTGTCTAATGCATGGGGTAAATTGTCGTCTAGTGCTATTAAAAAGTGCTGGAATTTGTTGGTTTATTCTAACGATCAATGGACTGATGAAGATGATTTACCATTAAAAGTAATTAGAGATGAACTAGCTCATGAACAATCAATAATTGCTACTGTTTCCGATAATGTTCGTGAAGTTACAGCCGAAAACGCAATTTCAAATAATGAAATAATGGATTGGATTTACGAAAACGCAAGCGACGACTCTCCAGCTACATGCACGCAGAGAAAAGACATGGTTGAGACATGATTACTGCAATAATAATTTTTTTACTAAAATTATTGTATTATTTCTGCAAACACAATTGTTTGCCTTAATAAAGCCATTATTTACTAATGGTGGTACCAAAAATAACATTATAGTTGAAATCATAACACAGTTGAAATCGTCAACGTACTATGATTGCCTCAACTATTAGTTGCAACAAAAATATTGTAGTTCTGTCAATCATGATAAATGTGAATATTATTATAGAGACAAACATATTGGAATTTTGAATGTTTGTCTGAACTATACCTTGCTTGTTGGCAAACGAAGCAGAACATAACCAAAAATCGAAAGAATTTATCGTGTCTGACACAATAAGTTTTATCAATTCCTGGCTATGTGCTGTTTCGTTTGTCAACTGTTCAATTATTGTGTTTTGTTTTAAATCGCCTGATCCTAAAAACAGTACGCAGAAAAGTGACATTTTCGACAAATTGTAGCAAACATGTTTCTTTTTACCGTAAACATATTTCGCAATTCTGACCATATTTTGTTTATCACAAATATTGCTATTTTGTGACAATGCACTTAATGTACCATGTTTATGAATGGCATTAGTCAGGCGAGCGGTAGTAGCGGCTGTGGCTTACTGGTAGTGTGCGTGGCTCGTAAGCGAAAAAGCCGCGGTTCAAACCCCAGCTCGGACAGAAAATTTTATCAAAAAGATTTTTCAATTGAATTAATATTTCTGTTCAGCCTAGTCAATGGCAAACCTTTGGAGATCTCTTAATTAATAGCTGTGGAAATTGGAGTGCATGAAAATAAATAATATTCAATAATATTCTGGATCCTAAAAATAAATTCATAATATAGTTTTTGCAATCATTCTATTTTTGACCCAATAAGATGAATAATGATTGTTTCAATAATATTTTGGTTCCTACAAAAAAGTTCCTTTCCTAAATATGGTTGTTGTAATCATTTTATCATGATCAAAGAATATATTATATGTTTAAGAACATGTTACCAACAATCATAATCCGAATCATACTATGATCCTCATAAAACATGGTTGTTGCAACTATGTTTTTTCTCTGCGTGTGCGATGTTGACGAAATCGAAAGCGCTGACGAAAGCACCGTTGATATTGTTCTGGATTCACCGAAAATTAAGTTGGAAACTGTTATTAATTGTTTCAACACTTGTATTAAATGGGCTGAAAAGCAGGACCTTCCATTAAATGACATTTTGAAACTTCACGATCTTCGCGAAACTGCTGTGCATCAAAATATAAATTGCAGCAAAGTGCAGACCAAAATATCCCAATTTTTCAACAAATAAATTAAATAAAATGAAATTATGTTTCTGAACACAGATTTAATCGATTTACTTTAATTTTAATGTGTAGAAAAGGCATATTTTTTTGAAAATAGGTCTACTGGCCAATAGAAAATTTTTCCTCGGTTTTTGCAACAACCTCAGTTTTCGCAATTGGCCTGAATTTAATTGGTTGCGTTGAGCGAGGTCATACTGTATATGCAATATAAGCCTACCCATAAATTGAATATTTGAAAGCTAATACTTAAGTCTAAATTAACATATTCACCCTGTATCGGACTTCTAGTCTAAACATATAAACATACACACACTATTACATATATAAGAAGAATTTATTTTGTCAAAACAACTCAAACATATAAAGTACTGAGCAAGACATTAAGTTTTCCCCTCAAAATATAACACACACACTAACATACCATATAAGATATAGTGTGTATTTGTATTACATATTGAATTGTATAAATTATGCTTTTTCTCGCTCAGACAATCGGGCGTATGTATAAATATCGTATTTAAGACTAATAGAATAAGTTTGTATGCGTCACATGACGCTGGTGCCAGCCACCACTTAGTAGAATTTAATTTTTGAAATAAATGAGAGTCGAGTGCGAGACACTGAAGAAACAAGACGTGCTGAGTTTTATTTATTAAAAGCTGCAAATTTGAGGAGCCTTATAGAAACTTGGCAGGAAATTGGTCGGACGGACGCTGGCACCATAGACGGTAAGGTATCCCGAGGTAACCCAATACCATTTCCTGAGTTCCTTGTACACTAGGGCAAAACGTCGAGAGCCAAGAATTTAAATCCGAAATCTTTTCATCTCCGTTCACCCACTTCCAGCTCTGCACGAGCACAGCCGAAAGGCCATACAACCAATTGTTTCAAGCTTGAGGCTAGACGAACTCATTAAGAGCTATTCAGGCTTCGCGTCGAAACGACTTGCTAGCTACACGCCAGCAACATCCTATTAAAAGGCGAGCGTCGTGGCCAGAGGTTTCGTTAGAATCTCAGCGTCCCGCTTGTGCTTTCCTATAGCTCTGCACGAGCGAACCAAAGCATATTCATCCAACAAATTGTTTCACGCTTGAGGGTAGACGACTCATTGAGCCACTCAGGTTTCGCGTCGAAACGACTCGCAAGCTACACGCCAGCACTTATCCTTTCCCAAAGAAATCCCGAAACGACTCAACCCACACGGACAGACAGGCCGACAGGACGAACCGGCCACCAACCTGCAAAACACCGCTGCCCGTAAGTGGACTCCCAGTCGAACATCGCCGCGATTCTAGTGCTCCCTTAAAAAAGGAGTGCAAGCGGTCACAACCAAAACCTAAACAAAAATTCTTGTGTCAGGACCCCGGACAGCCGCTGAGTTTTACCCTGGCTGGAAAACCAATCTGTAGCGCCCCGGAGGTTCGTTACAATATTAGTGAAAGAATTTCTTTAATTGGTTCAGTCGTTATTAAGTTTAGCGTCATCGCAGATACGTCAGAAGCCTTTTATATAATAGTATAAATGTATATGCTCCTTACTACAGGAAATACAAATAATTAAAGTTTTTCCGGTATTTATTTTCATTTATTAAACATAACTTTGAACTACAATTAGTTTTAACCAACATAAAAAATTAACAAGAACAACAAATTCATCACTAAATATATCAAACGACAACTTTTTATAAAACAAAACAAATTTTTACGTGAATTTAATAGTGAGCTTCTTATATCTTGTAAGTTTGAAGAAGGCAATAACAGCAATAAATATGTTTTTGAATAATTTTTATTTAGAAAATGAAATGCTTTAAAATAGTTTGAGAAATATAAATGAAAATAATCAACATTTTTCCCTTTTACTGTATAAAAGTTAATTCTACGTCTATACTTACGATACTATCGAAACTATTTTTTTTTTATAGTTTTGGTTGTTGCAGCTTTCATTTCACTGTTATTTTAATGAGAATTTAATCGCAACAATATCGGAAATGTCTCAAAAACTATTAAAGCTGTAACTTGCATTACTCACTGTTACAACAAAAATAAAAAACAAAAATTGTTTCCGTATCGCGAGCAAAGCCGCGGAGGGTTGCTACACAGTAAAAAATATGAGCATAAATTTTATACTATTTTGTATACATATAAATCCAAACCAAAAATGTTATAAAATTTATACCATCAAATCATATAAATTTTTCCAGACCATTTTTCTTGTCAGACCAATCGAAACAACTTTCGAACCAGAATATATTTTGATTTACACATGATATCCATATAAAATTTTTAAATTATATTTGTTCTATTATTTTTATAATATTGCTTACTTACTTACTTACTTAGTTGGCGCTACAACCGTATGTCGGTCTTGGCCTCATCTAAGAATTTGCGCCAGCCATTTCTGTCTTTCGCTTGCTGGCGCCAGTTGGAAATTCCAAGCTTCGTCAGGTTGTCCTCTACTTGGTCTTTCCAACGAAGATGCGGTCGTCCTCTTCTGCGTTGACCGCCGCTGGGTACCGAATCGAATGTTTTCTTCACTGGAGCATCGTCTTTCATGCGCTGAACATGACCAAGCCAGCGAAGCCGCTCGATTTTAATGCGCTTGACTATGTCGATGTCAGCGTACAGCTCATACAGTTCATCATTCCACCGTATTCGGTACTCGCCATTGACGCAGATTGGTCCGTAGATCTTACGAAGAATCTTTCTCTCGAATGCTCCTAAATTCTTTTCATCTAAACTGCTCAGCGTCCAGGTTTGTGATGCGTAAAGTAGGACGGGCATGATGAGCGATTTGTAGAGCGTGATTTTCGTTCGTCGAGAGAGGGCTCTGCTTCTCAATTGCCTACGGAGCCCAAAGTAACACCTGTTGGCAAGAGTTATTCTTCGTTTGATCTCAATGCTGATGTCGTTGGTTGAATTAATGCTGGATCCCAGATAAACGAAGTTCTTCACAACCTCGAATGAGGTATTGTCAACGGTAACGTGGGTTCCAAGACGCAGGGACTGTTTGTTTGTTGACACTAAGTATTTCGTCTTATCTGCATTCACTGACAGACCCATTCGACTTGACTCTCTTTCTAATCTGGAAAATGCTGCACTGACTTCGCGCGTATTATGGCCAATGATATCTATGTCATCAGCATACGCAAGCAGCATAACACTCTTGTAGAATATTGTGTCACTACGTCTCAGATCAGCAGCTCGGATGATCTTTTCCATCATTAGGTTGAAAAAGTCGCACGATAAGGAATCACCTTGTCTGAAACCTCGTTTGGTAATAAATGGTGGGGAGAGGTCCTTCCCGATTTTAACTGCGCTGCTGGTGTTGCTCAGTGTCATCCTGCAAAGTCGTATTAGTTTTGCAGGAATACCAAATTCAGACATGGTGTAGTACAGGTGCTTCCTTATTGGGCTGTCGAAGGCGGCTTTGTAGTCGACAAAAAGATGGTGGGTGTCGACTTGTTTTTCTTGAGTCTTCTCCAAGATTTGTCGTAGCGTGAAAATCTGGTCGATGGTGGACTTTCCAGGTCTGAAGCCACACTGATAAGGTCCGATCAGTTCGTTTACAATGGGCTTCAATCTTTCACATAAAACGCTCGACAGGACCTTATATGCGATATTAAGAAGGCTTATCCCACGGTAATTGGCACAGATAGTGGGATCGCCTTTCTTGTGGATTGGGCAGAGCACACTGAGATTCCAATCGTTCGGAATGCATTCTTCCGACCATATTCTGCATAGAAGCTCGTGAATGCATTTAAGTAGAGCTTCGCCTCCGTTCTTAAACAGCTCAGCAGGTAAGCCATCAGCTCCCGCGGCTTTGTTATTTTTAAGCCGAGCTATAGCTGTCAGAACTTCATCATAGTCGGGCAGCGGAACCTCGACGCTGTCATCCGCAATTGGGGTTTCCGGAATATCATCTCTATTGGCGGGATTGTTGTCAGCGTCGCCATTTAGAAGTTTAGAGAAGTGTTCCCTCCATAACGTCAGTGTACTCTGGACATCTGTCACTAGATTCCCGTTTTCATCCTTGCAGGAAGAGGCCCCGGTTTTAAAACCATCGGCAAGGCGTCTTATTTTTTCGAAAAATTTTCGGGCCTCATTCCTGTCACCATACATCTCAATCTTCTCCTGCTCGCGCTTTTCTGCCTCTCTTTTTTTCCGCCTGAAAATATGTCTCTCTTCCCTCCTCTTTTCTTTGTATCGCTCCTTAGCAGCGCGCGTTACAACCGACTGCAGGGTGGCTTTGTAGGCGGCGTCTTTCTCTGCAGTGGCGTCGCGACACTCCTGGTCGTACCACTGGTTTCGGCGAGGGCGTTGGTAGCCAATCACCTCTTCAGCAGCCGCACGCATGGAGTTGGAAATGTGTGTCCACTGCGCGCATATATCATCGATTGGAGGAGTGCTTTGAAGAAGGAGTGAGAGTCGAGTGGCGATACCACTCAATTTTATAATATTGAGTGGTATAAAATTTATAAATTATTCGGAATAAAAAAGTTTATACCACACAAATGTTATAAAAAAGATCAAATTTACCCTCAAATTTTTTACTGTGTAGTATACATATACACATACATTTTAAGGAAAAATTGAGGATATACTCAAATTCCCATTTTTTTCAGTTTTATGTCGGTAATTATAAAAAACGATTGATATAAGCTAATGAACTGTTATACTTTAATTTACTAAAATCATGCGGTACCATGACATATAACCCACAAGTTGGAGAAATACGTCGAAAAGAGCACCTAGCTCCCTCAAATGATCACAAAGAGATGTCAAATATTCCCACAGGTCAAAATGAAGCAGACAAATTAATGGCTTGCAATTGCTTTTATTGAAATAAATAAAAATTAATCCATAAAAATTAATCGAGAAACATCTGCTCCAGCCCTGCAATTTAAAATTCATTATAAATGCATTGCCCCACTAAGAAAATGCATTTTCTTTCTATAATTACATGCTTCATATTGTTTGAGTTGCCGTCTTTTCATTTTAAACTGTCGTTCCATTTTAGGTTTTTCTTTTTTTGCCAAATTGACATCAGTTCGAATCATAGAGCCTGGTCTGCTGTTCTTTCTCTGGTTCATTAGGAAATTTTTGCTTTTTTCGTTTTTGATAATGTCTAGTGCTTCTGGGGACGAAATATCGAACAAATCATTTTGTTCGCATATAATATTATTTTGAATAGTTGATTTTGAAACTTTTTATTTTATATTTATTGCACTTTTCAAACTTCTGATACATTAAAATATCACCTATTAAATGACGCTGTTCAATTTCAAGTAGAATTGCATTTTTTATAACTGCATAACTGTAATTTCATAACGAAATATTTATTCTTTGCATTAAATATTATTTTGTACCGTACAAGGCAAGTGCCACAAAAATACTAAGAAACTTATAAACTTAATGCTGCGTTAATACAAACTTGTTGAAAGCAAAAGAAAAAGAGAGTGAGAATAAATAAAAAGACTAAAATTTAATTCAATAAAAAAAGACTCTTGTTAAAAACAGTTGTTAATAAAACAAAGTGGAAATTGAAGCAAAAAAAATTAAAATTCAATGGTCGGACTCAGCGGAATTAACAGTTGGCAACTGTTGTTGTGATAAATTAATTAACACAGAAAGAACGCAGAAAAATTGAGTGTGAAACTTTTGCAAATAAATTGTATGCCTAATTTAATAATTATAATAATTAAATTATAATAAAATTATATTATATATTAGATTATAATAAAAATTATAATAATTAAATTAAACGATTCAGAGAATAAAGATAACAACATTCAGAGAAAAACATCGGTCACTAAGGTATCGCTACGATAACAGTTCACAACAGATGACTCCGCTGAATGCTGCTATAAGAATTGTGAGCGCTCTCTTTGTGAGTATATTTTTTGGCAGGAGTAATTTGCCAAAACAACTGTCAATGCTACCTAGTCTAGTTAAACCATGGATTGCTTTTGAGAAATGCGATCATTTAAAAACTTTTAACAGAAAAAGAGAGCACGCTTTGAAAAAACAATTAAAAATGCGGAAATAAAAGCCTTCTTAGATCTCAAATGTCAAAATCGTGACGTAATTAACTTATCAAATCGTAAGTTTCGTTAATTATGGCTGGTATGAGTTAAGGATGAGTCGTAGTATAAAGTTTTATACATAAGAATACGCGCTATGGATTGAAAAAAATTAAAATAGAACAGTTCATTAGCGTATTTCGATCGATTTTTTTATTTAAAATATAAAACTGGGAACAATGGAAATTTCAGTATATCCTCAATTTTTTTTAAATATATAGCTATATCTCGAAAACTAGATATCTCAGATAATCGAACGATATATCAAAATGTTTGTATTATCATACCCTACAAATGTTAAGTACATTCCAATGACGTTTTTTCATTAATGTAGATGCTATGGAACAAATACACAAAAAAATGCTCTCTAGGTCCAACTAAAGGCCCACAGCACAGTGTTTAGGCGCACAGTGTTTTCTTTTTGCGATAAATAGCAAAAAAACAATTTCGAAAATAGACTAAAAATATTTTGTTTTCTGATAGAGTACACTTTAAATAAGAAGCCCAAAGGATTTTTAAATTTTTTATTTCGTTTGGTTACGCGGAGCTCTGAAAGCCAAATGTTAGAAAAACAACAGTTTAGCAAAAAAAAAACCCTAAATTTTGGTCAAACTTTCGAATCCTCTAATAGAGTTACTTTAAATGCAACTTGTAATCAAATGAAACTAAGAAAATTATTCGGGGTTTGTTTTGATTACAACTTTCGTTTTACGGATATTTTCATAGTCGTAGTGATTGTTCGAGTGAAAAAGGTGATTTTAAAAGTTTGAAAGAAAATAAAAAAATTAAATTTTTTTGCTTAAGTTTGCTTAAAGTATGTTTTATCGGATAAAATATATCCCAGCTGCAGGTGCCTGCAAATAATGCCGAAATTTTGTTTTTTATGAGACATGTTCTATGAAAATTTGTGATATCGTATCTACATGGCTCAAAGTAAAAGATAGACCTGACTGTATTAGAAATATGTTAAGCTTTGTAAAAGCAAAAACTTGCGCAAGGATAAATAATGACCATTTCAAAACTCAGTTAAAATATGTAATCACATCATTTCAAAATAAGTGGCGCGCTCCTCGTCGCTCCAAATGGTTATTTCAGCAGAGACTTAAAATATGGTTCTAAAATGTTTTGATTATGTTAAATTAAAGCAAGTAGGGTATTTCGCAAATGAAATTTAATTAAAAAAATATACATAAATAAAACAAGCATTGAAATAAATAATTTAATTAAATTCGACAACATATGTTTTAAATGATGTTTTTTATTTTGTTTTACTTTGCTATCCTATTTTTGAAGTGAAACTTCTTAGCAGGCGATTATATACTGCGAGTAAAGCTCTTAGAGTCTCGTCACGTTTTTGTGTACATGAGCAATGAAATTTTCTATTCTGTGTTTTTTTACATGGGGCCACCAGAAGGGTGGCAGATAGAGCATAGGTGTGTTCATAAGAAATGTTGAGGGGGAAAAATTAATGGGACTAGCTCATTTATTTGACCTACCCTAGGGTCATTACATTTTTTGATATGAAATATAAAAGATATTTTTTTGATACTTAGTGTGGTTTGTACATAGATAGATTTCCTCAATTTATCTTCCTACACACAGAAAAATTTTGCTTAGTAAAATCATTGTGATGCATAGTTGATTTCATTTTACATGATTTTATATTTCATGGTGGTAGCAACATAAAAAGCATTATGATATCATGCAAAATCATTATGATTTCATGTAGAATTATTATGAAATCCAGTAAAACCATTATTGCATCATATAAAAAGTTAATCAACACGATTTAATGTAGAATCCTTATCATTTCATGTAGAATCATTATGATATCATGTTGAATCATTGTGAAATCTAGTAAAATTATTATTGCATCATATAAAAAAAAAATTGTGCGTGCTGAAGAAGTTCCGTTGTTTCTAGCACATTAGAAGTTTTATCGCGAGTTTGTGATAGCTGAAAAAGTAAAACAAGTGGAATGAAAAGTAAATACAAGTGCAAGTAGTCGAATCCATAAACTTCGTCGCAGATGAACAAGGTAATGTGATATGTGACTTATGTTGCTATAAAAAAATAATATCAAAATGCTGTATTACTGTTCAATAGAAAGAGAAGCTTCAGTTAACTAGGAAAGTTTAAGGTACTTATCTAAGGAAGTAAACAGGATGCTATATCACCCATAGGACTTCGTGCACGTTATCGAGAAAAACTAATTAGTTGTAGAAAAATTGGGGTATGTTTTGTAATTATAAGTTGTATTTTTTTATTTTTCAATAAAAAAAACTAAATAAAATCAACTTGAAGTTCTTTTTATTTCAAACTGAGGTTAGGATTCAGCTGAATTTCATAATGATTTCGTAATGATTCGACATGACCATCATAATGATTTTACATGATTTCATAATGATTCAAAATGAAAATTTGTTGCGATTTTTACATGAAAATCACAATGATTTTACTGTAAATCTCTATGAAGCAAAAGCATAGGGGAAACATGTAAAATCATTATGTTTCTAGTTGATTTTACAATGATTTTTTTCGGTGTGTACAATATATGCAATTTTTTCACGTCCAAAATAGCAAATCATGGACAAATATTTCAAATTTTAGTAATAAAAACAATTAAATTAGTATTACCAACTAAACCAATTGACTAACCAATGACATTGTAAATATTAAATAAGCAGAATATTTTTATGCAAATTTTGTATTGCATTTCTTTTAAGATGCTCTCTCTTTCTCTTTCACAAAAATCTCTCATGTCCTTAGTTTTAAGAAATTTCAATTCTGTATATACAGCGCTATACTGTATTTTTTGTATTACTTTTCTTGTTTTTGTTAAACTTGAATTGCTAGATAGAATAATTTTGTTGTAATTGTCTTTGAGCTTGCTTAAAAAAAACAAAACCTTTTTAACTTTTCCCTTAGAATTAGTCGAAATCTGTGGATGCTTGCCTGCTCTCTAGTTTCGGATTGTACAGGTTGGGGTGGGGGGTAGAGGGAGGGGTTGTGTTGGTCCGATATGCACCATATATCAAAATTTTCTTAATAGGTCTAAAAACGATTCTGTACCAAATTTTATCAAAATCCGTCAATGTTTACTATTTTTGGCACAAGAATGTATGAAATCAATGCACTGTGCAGCGCACAGTGACATCGTTTCGTATGAAAGGTGTTCAATTTGTGGTCGATGAGACTATCAGCCCAACCATAAAACATTTTCTCCCGGGAGTTGTAAAAGGGAATTTCTGGTTTTAAGATAGCAGGTAAAGACATCTCATTTTTTATTTTACACTAATGAATATTGGCGGTTGATAAAAAAATTGTATTAAAAATTTCCAAAAAGTTCTTAAACTATATCTTAAAAACGGAAACTCCCTTTTACAGCTTCCGGGAGAAAATATATCATGATTGGGCTGTATATACAGGGTTTTAAAAATTCTTAACACATTGCATAATTTTATGAAACAGAAAAAAAAATTCAATGCATATAAAATAAACAAAAAAATATTTTTGTGACAGTTTTTTTTTTTTGGTAAAAACGCAAAATTTTGTAAAATATTTGGTAAAATAAAAATCAAATTTTAACCTTATTTTTTATTTAATCACTTTCATATCTACTTTAAGCTATATGAGTTCCAAGGTGCGCAAACTTTCGGTGGCCTGGTTTTCAACCTGTTTGATGACCCTAAAAAATGATATTTATTTTAATTTCAGAGCCAAAGAAATTAACATTGAGATAATTTGAGATCTATGGGCTCTAATACGGGTAATAATTTTACTAGTGATTTAAGTGGTTTCCAAATGATTGGCTCATTTTCAAACTTATAGTGTGTAATTAGTATTTAAGCTGATTTGCTTAATTTAAAGTGAATAAATTAATTTTTGTGGGATTTAAAGGGATTTTACTGTTTATATAACGTTTTAACGACGTGGTTTTAAGCCGATTTGGCTCATGTTCAAAATAAAAGTGTGTATTTAGGATTTAAGCTCGCTAAATTTAAAGTGAAAAAATTAATTTTTGTGGAATTTTAAGATATTTTACCGTAAGTACTTTTGTATGGCAGGTAGGCGTGGTTTCGATCAGAATGGGTTAATTTAAGACTCAAAGTGCTTAATTAAGATTTAAACTAATTTGCCAAATTTAAAGTGATTTAACTAATTTTTGTGGAATTTAAAAGTTTTTACTGCTCATTTTCGTACTTGATATTCTATTTTTAGATAAAAGCTTATTTACTTAATTTCATGACTACATGAATTTAATTATGAGCTTTAGATCAAGTAAGATTTTAAGAAGGCAACAACAACAAACACAACTCTGTATAGAGTCAATCACTTGTAAATATCAAATGACTTTGATCTCTTTTAAGTCCGAAACACATATTTAAGAATTTTGTTAAGTATTTTCTTATAATAGTATTTAAGATGTTGACTTTATATGATTTAAATACAAATTCTAAATGTTTGATAGTTTAAATCATACTTGATTTTAAATACAAATTCTAGTTAATTTAAAATCAAGTATGATTTAAACTATCAAACATTTAGAATTTGTATTTAAATCATATAAAGTCAACATAATAAACATAGAGGTCATTTAGGAAAAAACTAGTATTTAAGATTATCGAAATAACTAAACAATGTTAACTAAATATTCTTTAAGATAATATAGTCTGTAAGGATATTTGTATTCAAAGACTTCCAAATAAACTAAACTAAACTTAGCTGACCAGGCAGTCTGTTTCGGAAATCGCTATATTTCCTCTTCAGTAGTCTTTGAGTGATTGAGCTGTGATCAACTCACTGTTTAAAGTCGTATATGATTTCACACATTTTGGATCTCATTCACCTGAACTATATTGAACAAATTGAACGTTCAAATTGAACGTTCAAATTGGCTACTTAATTATATGACATTTTAGATTATCTATTGATCACCGCCATCAACTCTACCAAGGTTGCCATCTGTTCTAGTTGTTTCTTACTTATTTCAATATTCATTGGTGTTCGACAGTTTGTCGAAATTCACCATAGAAATGAAATGAGTTTTTTTACTTCGCTAGAAGCTAGTATTTAAACTGAAAGATGGCTATTTTCACAACCAAATGTTCAATTACTCATGAATTTGACCGAAATCGATCAATTTAAGGGCTTATTGCAAGAACATGATAAGCCTCATAAAAAATATTTTGAAATAATCGACTTTAAAGTTTTAAAAAAAATGTTTTTTTTTGTATGAAGAAATGGAATTAAACATGGAAACTTAAAAGAAAATTAATAAAAATTAGCTTAAATCTTTTCAGTGGTTGTTGGCAATACATTGAGTAATGTATTCAGCCTAAAAAATTGATTTTTTAGATCATGTGACTTACCACATTATTGCAATAAGCCCCTTCAATTATATGTGATTATTTAATTAATTTGACATTAATTAAACATATTTGGCCGTGCTCCGTCATAGTAAGTTAATTAATTTGTGATCTATTCAATTTTTACATGCATTTGGTTGCGAGCTTTAGATCAAGTAAGTTTTTAAGAAGGCAACAACAACAACAACTCTGTATAGAGTCAATCACTTAAGGCCGCTTTACATTATCCCACTGTGTGTTAACACATGTCAAAATTTTCATATGTGATAGAAAGTGAGATGGTGTAAACAACGGAAAGCAATGTGTGTTCTGATTTTTTTGGCATGTCGTACCACATTTTTTTTTTTTTTGGTTTGTTTCTAATTTCATCACACATTCTATCCCACCAGAGATGCATTTTACCATAAACTTACTTGAAATTTATTATTTAAGTGAGAAAATTTTAAGCTCGTAATGTATTTTCAAATGGAATAACAGAAGGAAGCAGTTTACAGCTTATTGAACTTTGTAGGGGCTTTAAATTCATTAAAAACCGATTCATTACTCAAAATTTCACGTTTTAGTATAGTGTAAAGTATAAAAATGCGGTGCGACTCTGTGAGATAGTCTAAAAGCGAAAAAATTAATTTCTTCATACAAAAATTAAAAATGACAGCATGATGAAATTCAATAATACTTTCTATCTCACATGTGGTAACACACAGTAGGACAATGTAAAGTGGCCTTTAGCTGACTAGATAGTAGTCTTTGAGTTTTTAAGCTGTGACCAACTCACTGTTTAAAGTCGTATATGATTTCACACATTTTGGAACTCATTCATCTGAACTATATTGAACAAATCGAATGTTCAAATTGGCTACTTAATCATATGACGTTTTAAAGCAGTGGGTATTAAATCAGTTTTCTGTTTCTATAAAAGTTGGACATTCGGTTAGAAAGTGGTTGATAGTAATTTGTGTGGGGGGTTGCAGTGCTGACAAAAGGAGTTTTCATTTATTTGTTGGGAGCAGGGCACTCTTCAAAGAAAGAGCACATAGAGAACGTTCCGAAAGGAGTATACGCTGAGTATGCTCGGAGAACTCTGAATTAATGCAATATCAAAACAGAACATCAATTGTCAAGGCAGTCATATTATCTTTTTTTCCATTTTAACAAATTTTATTCATTTATTAACTAACATATACACAACTACTTACTATCAGCCATTTCTGCATTAATTAATAGTATTTTTTTGCTGTTTGGATTTTGGTCGAATCTTCAGCAAATCAATTTATTTTGTTAGAATGTGTTTGACAGCACTGCTGGACCATTTGATTGAAAGCACGTAGAGTGGCGTCGAGAGCGCTTTCGTTGTGCTGCGAGTGTATACAAAAACACGATTAATCTACTCCTAACGCTCGGAACAAAAAACGAACATGGGATTTGACAGTTCTTGGTCTGATCCCAACAAATCAACGAAAACGCCTAAAGAGGGAAGGGAGTATTTTTATCAATAATATGGGAGTAGGTCAATTTGGTGTGGCCAAGCCTAAGGCGCTCAAATCGGGACACTTCTGTATGGTGAAAATTGAGGAATTTGCTTATATTAGTTTGATTCTCATTAATGTCTTGATAACATTTTGAAGTGAGAGTCCATAAATTGATTTGATTTTTCAGGGAGATAGATTTGGCGAATTTCTGAATATCATTGTTATTATTAGAGAAGATTAAAATATGCAAATATATTTTGCAAATGCTTTTGCATATTGTGACACTTTTTAGCCCTTTTTGCATTTTTACTACGTTCGTGCTTATATAGGCATATTTGACACATTTGACTGTCTTTTAATGCCTCCACCAAGGTTGATAAATATAGGTTGTCACTTGAGAGAAGCTTGATCGAACTGTCAGAATGGATGAAAGGTAATCAAGAAAGAAAAAAACCCGAATTTGTACAATTTGTAGCTAGCAGCTACTTTGCTTTTCTCACAAGTGACTTAACCTATATAAATCAACCTTGGCTTCCACTTTACATCTTGCTACCAGGCAAACAGGAAACATAGCATGCAAACTACTCTTTATTTTCTGCCGCCGATTCGGTTCATTCCCTCTAACGTTGCGCAACTGCTGTGATCCATGGTCTTCTATTTTTTCTTTTTCATTGCGTTCTCATTGGTTGCAGATTTTGTATGAGCTGTACACTCCCATTTGACAGTTTTGGTCACCGGCTCTCCGCCCAAACACTAAATTGTCTAGTTTTACCATAGTTTTGGAAACGGTCGTGGCTTCACTTTGTTTCGCAGAAGAGTAGAGGGAGGGGCAAGAACGATACATCAGTACGTAATGTTTTTATGTATGTACATTAGAGCACCCATATGTGCCTTTTTCTGATTTTGTTTGCTCCCCACCCATTTTCTGTTAGATTGAGGCTAAAAAATAAGATCTGCATAAAAAAAATTGGACTTCGATAGTGGAAAAACCCAGGCTCCCTGGGGTTAAAGGCCCAAAAACTGCTTAAAAATGGTACTTGGCTTATTTACTCTATATCTCTTAAAATAACAGTTTTACGCTTAGAATGCATAAACATTCTTATGCACAATAAACAGATACACATTTTTTCATAACCAACTTTGATCTTGGAAGGACCTTTCATAGTGTTTTACGCAGTCAGTTACGATTTGTAAGAAATATTTTTTTTAAACGACCCTCGTAAATTTTTGGAAAGAGATCTTACCATGTCAAAGAGCATTAAATAAAGTTTAAGTAACAATTAGCTTTTTCTCAAAATATTGATTTTTGGGGGTGAGACAGTTTTAAATTTTTTTTCAAAGTTTTTTTCAAAGCAAGTGACAAATTTTCTTCATTGCAAGCACATTTTTAGATGGATTGAGATGCTAAAATATAATATTTTCAAAAAAAGTATAGCAGTGAGGGGACTGCCGACCGAAGCGAAAACCTATATATAAAATATTAGTATTCACTGGAAGACGTTGTCCTGCCATGGACCGCCTTACTACTATATAAGAATTTTCATGCTAATAGAGGGTTTCAGACTATCCTAAATGTAGGACGGACTTGACAGGTCGGATGGACATGTAGGCTGTGCGAAAGCTCATAATGCAGCCCGTCCTACATGTAGGATGAACATCAAAAAGTTCTTAAAGTTCCGCTATGATCTTGTTCTTTTCTGTGCGTCCCTGTTTGTAGATTTCCTTGGTAATTATTGTTAGCGCAGTTAGCTAGAAATTTTTTGTAGACGTTGTGAATTCTAATTGTGTAGCTACAGTCGACATACGAAATAAGAATTATTTTTGTTAAGAGCTTATAGCAATTTATTAAATTTTTTATATATTACTGAAACTATTTTTTTAAGCAAAAGTGTTACCATATCAAAAATACATATAATTAAAGTAATTTGTTTAAGTTATTTCATTATTGAATTAACATAAAAAATGAAAGCTTATTTATATCTATTTATATCATAACACTAACACAATATACATGTACACCATATCTAAATAGCGTTGTGTATTAAAAATAGAATATTCTAAAATTAAGAAATATCTATAGCATATAAATTATATTTAATGTATATAAGTAATTGATACTAAACAGTTTATAAAATAGAATGCTTAGGATAAGCAGACTTTAGTTATGCAATTACTACTGAAAATATTAATTTTTTTTGCAGGCTTATTACGTAATTGCTATTATATAAATATACATAAATACTCTTTAAATTTCCTCAATGAGCTAAATTGTTCATATATATGAACTATATATATGCATATATGTATATATATATTAGGGCGGGTCGATTTAAAAATCGCCCATTTCTCAGTGAAAATCGTATTCTAGGGATCAAAATAAGAAACTTTGCCCGAGGAACTATACCTCTAAAACGAATGCCAATGCCCCAACTTTTGACTTATGTCCCGTAGGGTCAAATTTTGAAAAATCCCTCTTTGACCCATTTAGAGTGCCCCAATCGCGTCCAAATGTATGACCGACCGCCTCTAACTTTGGAGGGCCGATCCACCCATGCCAGTGGCGACCCCATTTCGCTGATTTTTTTCATGTAAAGTGCAAAAAATGGTGCATTTGCACTGTACTTGCTTGTGCTGCTGGTGGTGGTACTTGGAGGACGTTCGCCAGCAAAGAAAGCCAATTTAACTTTGCTGCACTTGCTTATGCACCGGGAGATCGTTGGGCCACACACACGCACACACAAACTCAAGCACTTTCGTTTTTTTTTATTTTTTTTTATTTTTTAAGTTTTTTAAGTTTAGAATATTACAAGTTTACGAAATAAGTTGCAAGTACAAGCACTCGAATTTAATATGTCGCGATTTCAATAAAATGCAAATTAAATAAAATATTTGCGCTAAAACACGACCGAAATGTCAAACGTTAAAATTTGTAACTGTCAAAATTTCATAGCCCATTTGACACAGCAAAAAAGACAAATTTATTTTAGCACACACAAATTTTATTCAACCTGATATTTTCTATCCTTCCACGACTGAAAAGTTTCCTTTTGACACACACCCTATATGAAAAAATTTATTAATTAAACAATAAGGGTATTCACGATTCAGTGCACTTGCCTGTGCAGTTGAGGACTTGTGCAGTTGTGTAGTTAGGTTTTCTCGAACACACCACTATCACTTTTTCAAAGCTGTAAAAATTTGTCAATGCACACAAGTGCACAACTGCTTAAGTCCTCAAGTGCTCAAGTTTTAGGTTACAGTAGAAAAGCACTTGTGCAGATTTTCGACGTGCGTATATTTTGTTTTTGTAAAGTGCACAAGTCCTCAAGTCCTCAACTGCACTGGCAAGTGCACTGAATCGTGAATACTCCTATTGATAGTTGACAAATCTAAAAATAAAATGCCGCAGTGGTGAAAATAAAAAGCCATTGACAAATACAACAAGTGTGAAAATTTGTCAATCTTTGTTTGACGAAGATTAAAATGTTAAAACACTCAATCCATACATTATTTTTCTTGTTTGCAAACGAAGTTCCAGCAGAAAAAAGCAGAAAAAGAAGAAGATCGTTTCATTTTTAAAGCTCACCATGAATAGCGGGGGTTTGAGTAAAAGCAAATTTTTCAAAAATGTTAACAAATACAACAACTGAAGAAATTGCCAAACTTTAAAAGCATATATAGACCTATAAAGGAATTAATAAAAAAATTTGGTTGCAAACATCTTATTGCAACCTAACTTAAGTATTTATATACTAACAAGCAGATTATATGCTTAATTCCAGGAGTTGCCAAGTGATTTCTTTGTGACCGATTAAGAACAAGAGTGACGATCATTGTTGATGTTTTTTATGCATAAATACATGTAAACATTTTTTGAGGTTATGTTTTCTAACTTTCCTATCTTGTTATCTTTGCTGTCTGTATTAAATGACGATAGTTACTCGGAAAAAGCCGATGACGCAAACCAAAGATTTATCCTCTACCAAAATCGTTCAACGCGCCTAAAGAAGTTTTCACTTCAAAAAATGGACAAAAATTAATAATTGAAAATTCTGAAATTGTTTTTGAATTGCATTCTTTGTAAAAAGCATTCATATGAAAAAAATGCAGCATGCAAACTGCTGCAATTTAACCAAATTATAACGGATTTTGCTCATCTATGGCTTGTTAGAATGCACAAACTAAATGCCACATTCAATCACTTTTATTTTCGTATATATAAAATGAAAAATTTGATACATAATTACTGCGAATAATAAAAGTTTTATTAATTTTTTGGAATAAATTTTCAAATATTGCTTGAATATATGCTCGTGAGTTTGTTGTGAATTGTGTTTATGTTAGTGCTCTTCACAACGCTTCATCCGTTGCCAAAAACAAATACAAATCAGCAATAAAGATTGCAATTTTTATTCTTGTGCCGCTCCTCCATTGTTTTTGTCGTTTGATGGAAGCGCTCGCCTTCGGACAAGACTTTGGTAATTCTGAACGCGGTGCTTCCCCAAAAATCATTTGAACGTTACCTTCACCAAATCATAATCCTTATATCCATAAGCTTGCAAATATCAGGGCCAACGAGCACTCCTACACACATAAAAACAACGAATTTGATCTTTGTTCTGAACATCTTGTTAAATGCAATGAGAACCAGGCCAATCTAATTGTAAAGACATTATGAAATTTTTCATTACGCCAAGCTTGATGTTGAGTGGAGGCAGCAGGATTTTTTTCACATGGAACGAACGCAACAGGGATCATACTTTTCTCATTAATACAGAATGCTGGCGCAGCTTCAAGTCAGTTTTAGAGCCCGAACAGAACCAAAGCGGATGTCGGTTGTCGGATTCGCCTTGCTACAAAATACATGAAAATATATGCAGCCAAAATATATTAAACCGCCGTAGAAATGCGTGACGGGAAAACGCCAGAATATAATCTATTCTAATTTTTCTCTGACGGCTGGCGGATCTCTCTCTGAGTGCCTTAAATGTTGCCATTTTTTCGGTAAGGATTGGGTACATTCAGTGTTATTTTCTTTGTTCTTACTATGATCTGACATTTAGTTTTTGTGCCTGTGTTGCATTCATGTGAATTCAAAGCATAATATAAAATAATTTGTATCATTCCCAATATGAAATGCAACCGTGATCCGACAACCGCTCCTATTCTGGACGTGTTCTCAGCGGATTTCGCCGAGAGAGGCCCGCCATCCGACATCCGCTTTGGTTCTGTTCGGGCTCTTAGTGTATTGGTTGCCACCATAGCGTGTGTACCCGTTGCAAAGAAAGCATTTTTTGAGACCCATTCGCATTGCAATTTTCTTTAGGTCCGCAAACATGACTAATCTTTAAAAATTCTCCGTTCTTCAACTCTGCGAACAAGCGAGATAAAAACCAACTTGGCTTTGTTTCTATCCCGTTTCTTCGAAGGTTAGTGCCTGCACCTGTCTGCCTGCCTGTCTGAATTGGTTGCTTAGGATTTTTTCAAGGCAACGTTCGAAAGATTCTTGGGGAAGCACCGCGTTCAGAATTACCGAAGTATTGTCGCCGATTTTATGGAAGCGTTTAACCAACTCAATGTTCGAATGTCGCTTAAAATACATTTTCTGCACCTTCATATGCAGCATATGGATAAATTTGAATAGCATATTATAACCGAGTCCGATGGACAAGGCGAGCGCTTCCATCAAACGACAAAAACAATGAACGAGCGGTACAAGAATACAAATTTTCAATCTCTTATTGCTGATTTGTGTTAGAGTTTGGCACCAGATGAGGCATTGTGAAGAGCTCCAACATAAAGACAAATCATAGCACACACAAACGCACACTTTCAAAAAAAAAATGTGGGCATTTATACCAAAAAAAATAATGCAGCTTTTATTATTAGCATTCTTTTTTATCGCCTGTTTTATTTTCTACAAAAATTAATATAGTCAAATGTGGCATTTAGTTTGTGCATTCTAACAAGCCATAGATGACCGAAATCCGTTATCATTTGGTTAAACTGCAGCAGTTTAGAAGAAAAATCGGTGATTGTCAATTTGGAAAACACCCTAAAACTGCTGCCATATTTCCAATTTTCAACTGATTCCAGTTATCTTAGATTTTTTAGAAAGACATTTTATAGTGTTAATGAATTCTGGAAAAACTGTTAAGGATTTTAGTTGGATACTATTTTTAAAAAAATAAAGTAATACTAACATTTAAGCAAAATTTATTAACAAAATTTACTTCCCACTGTGATAAACTCACTTTTACTTTATTTTTCAAAAATTGTTTGGTACAGTAACATTAAACGTTTAATTTCATTGAGCAAAAGTGCATTTCGTTTGTAAATTCTCACAACCTAAGCATATGTAAAAAAATGTTAAAAGTTGGAATATCAGAATTCCTACTTCTTAGCTTTAAAATGTTTTTTAAAAAAATTGTGATGGAATTGAGACATCGGACTGGTCGCAATATAAGGACAAGATGTTCCTCTCTCGGAATTTCTTAGAATTTAAACTGAAACTATTTGGCGGTCACACCGTGTTATTAATTAATTTTTTAAAAGTCAATGTTAATTAAAAATTTTATTTATTTGCAATTTTGCATTCACTGAATGGATTTCTATGTCGTTATTCAGTTTTACTTAAGATTCTGAATATAAATGCAGATTTTACTGCTTTGGCTGATAGTCAATAGCAAAAATAGTCATTATTAATTCAAAGTCCTTATAAGGAAGCTGAGAATAAGAACAATCCGCGTCGCGCAAAATAAGGAAATCATAATGAAAATATTGCAGACAAACATAAACATTTGTTGCTGTCAAGCAGATATCACAGCTGCTTGGTTCCAACAACAACAAGCGAAAAAACAAATACAAAACGAAATTACACGACGCTCACTAGCTACAACGAGTATATATTATAAGATGTGTCACTCGTCGCTCGTTAGTTTTTACTCGCTTATTTCAGCCATCTATCCACAGAACAGGTTATTTTGATGGGACATTTATTTAATACCCTTCCAAAAGTGCGAGCTTGTTTACAATTTGTGTTCTATATTTTTGATCATTTTGGCTGTGTGCACAAGGGAGCAAAAAGATCGGTATTTTTTTAGTGTCCTTGCCTGTTTCTTCCTATTTGAATATCTGAAGAAATATTGCAAATTTTATGAATGAAAATAGAATTTGACAGCTTCTTATTAGCATGTACAGTCCGCGATAAAAAGTGAGCACTTGAACATTTCCCCAAATATAAAGGGAGGTTAAATTTTAAGGGCCGACGTTGATTTTGAATAAAACACAAATTGTTTTGAAAATTATTGTCATTTCTTTTTATTATGATAATATTGGTATGGTTATGTATGGAACAAAATATCAGCCAAATGGCCGCCACGACCTCTGCGGCACACCTCCATCCGATGGTCCAAATTTTCGATGACGCTGAGGCATAATTGAGGTTCTATGCCGTTAATGTGCCGAATTATCTCATCCTTTAGCTCTTGATTTGTTGCTGGCTTATCGGCGTACACCTTTTCTTTCAAATAACCCCAAAGGTGTCAAATCACATGTGTTTATGCTAATTTTAAAACGTTTACTAAAACTTTTTAATCATATATTTAAAACAATTCAAACTAATAAATATTAAAACTACTATTGAACTTAATTTACTTACTCTCAACTAATTAAACCGGTTTTCTTTTGCTTAGCCTATAAGTTATTTAAATTTCTTTTATATATAATAAATCAGTTGATTCACAGCATTCAAGCGAAGCGTCTTATTATAATTCTTGTAAGCGCCAGAAGCTTAGAGCAGAAATTAACTCCCCTGGCACAAAATAGTGCCGGAGTGAACATTGGTAGCAGAGCAAGGTTACCTTTAACCTTAATAACTTCCACTCTTACTTTGTGGATTTCGAAATCGATTCCAGTTTTGATGAATTAAATAATCGTAACATTAAAATATTATTGGAATCAACCATAACTACGGCAGACAACTGAGCACGGTCTGACGACATACTGCACTTCGGTCATCAGTGGATATAGCACAGTTTACGTAAGGCAAAAATTATTCTTTTTGATCAAGGAAAGGCGAAAGGTATTAATAAACCTCGTGCAAGTTGGTCATACGTAGGTAATAAAACTATTTCCTATATATCGAACGGGTTATGCTTGTATATACATAACATCCGTTAGCAAGAACGAAAGACACGCAGTATCAATATATTCGTTCATTACGTCATCGTGTTGCAAACAATACATATAACAGTTTTTATATACTTAAAGTTTTCGGTCGGTTTTCAAACGTTTTAACTCGTTAAATTATTTCGAGCGCAGTTAAAATGCCTCCTAAGGCGAAAAATTCGGTACTATGCCCGACTCGGGAAAACTTGATTAAATCCTTAGAAAAAAATAAAGTCTATAGTCGAAGAAAAATCGAATTCTTGAAGAAGAACTTGAAACTCGAGCCGGTATAGCTGAGTCGATATTTTTCAATTAAAAAAGTTCAATCGGAAATTGAGCAAAATGAGGAATCAAATGAGTTTGCTAAGCTTCAAGCTGATGAGGAACTATACTGCGAAGTAAGGTCGTACATTTTGAATAGTATTTCGGAACATAATCGTCGCAACGTAAGTAATTTGGAATCAACTCACCATTTTGGTTCGGTTAATCAAAATGGCACTATCGCCCTTGCTCGTTTTTCCAATTTGCCAAAACTTAAAATTCCGTCATTTTTTGGCAGGTACATGGAGTGGATAAATTGGTTTAACGCATTTTCATCGTTGATAAACAACGACTCGGAATTGGACAATTTATCCAAATTCGTGCATTTGCGCTCAGCATTGGGCCCAATTCCACTGGAGGTTACTGGTGAGAACTATGCTCATGCCTTAAGTCTTTTAAAAAGCCGCTTTGAGAAGAAATCGATTATTTTTCAAGCTCACATAAAAGATTTGTTTGAATATCCGCGAATTCCTTGTCAAAGCCCATCAACCTTAAGAGAGTTGATTGATAACATTAATTCTCACTTAAGGGCTCTCAGTTCTTTAGGCAGCTCCGTAGAGGTTGCCAATGTTATTATTTATTTCCTCATTCGCTCAAAGGTCGACATAGAAACATTAAAAAAATGGGAAGATCATGTTAAAGGTGATGAACTGCCATCTTGGGAAAAATTTTCTGCTTTTCTTGCGAACCGATGCACAACTCTTGAAAATCGCGAGTTAAACGGTTTACACTCTTCATTTGAATCCAAACATGAGCGGCAGCAAGCAACAAAATATACTTCTAAATTTGAAAAATCAAAAAGCCACAATAATTTTCTCTTACTTTCTAGCAGAAGCTAGTTGTTCAGAGTTTCTCAATTTATCACCCATTCAGCGCTATTTTGAAATAAAAAAGCACTCTCTTTGTGTTTTATGTTTACTAAAGGCACAATCGGTTAAAGAATGCAAAGCACCTCATTGTGTAAGCTGCGGTGGTGCGCATAATGACTTATTGCATAGGGAAGAGAAGCATAAAAACAAAAATAAAATGAGCGTAAGAGCAAACTTAATGCTTACGTCACCAGAGACTAGTTTAGTAGAATCGACAGAAACTCCTAAAATATCACGCTATTCAAATTCAAGCTCTCTGTACAATTCATTATTAGGATCGAACGCTGTGAATTTTCTTGCAACCGCAATATTATATGTCCCTGATTCGGCAGGAAAATTAGTATCTTGTCGTGCTGTTCTAGACTCTGGAAGTCAGCTAAATTTTATTACTGCTGAATTTGTTGAAAGGTTAAAGATGAAGACAGAATACAATCAAGTGACAATTAATGGTATAGGCAGTGTGAAAACTGAAGCTTTAGGCAAAGTAAAGACCGTAATTCGTTGTTCAAGGCTGACAAACTTTTCGGATAGTCTTGAGTTCTTAATAATGCCTTCCATCACTCAGTATTCTCCGAATGTTGATTTAGACATAAGCAAATGGAATTTATCGAAAAATTTAGAGCTTGCTGAACATTTTTTAAACTCTTATCCGTAGGACAAATCAGGTTAGTTGAAAATATGCCTATTATTCAAAAATCCCTTTTAGGATGGGTTGTTGCGGGCGAGTATAAGAGCTGTTCAAGCTTAAAATCTAATATAGTTTCAAATAGCGCCGTGGTGAAGGAACAATCGCTGATAGATATAATAGAACAATTTTGGAAATGCGAGGCAGTTAATACGAAGTCACCAAAATGTTCTCCTGAGGAACAAGAATGCGAAAACTATTTTTTGAATACCGTGCAGCGAACTCTTTCGGGGCGTTTTGTTGTGCGTCTACACGGTCAAAAATCTTGGACTAATTTTTATTCCAATCGTTGGAATCATGCATTTTTTAATACCCTTTCTATTAGAATTCAAACTCTTCAAAATACTAGACAGTTTTTAATAAAACCTGGAATAATATTTAATACAGGTTGGATTAGTCTTTAAAAACAGCGTTTGGCTTGGTTCGGTTCTTATGCATGTTTATCATTTCTTTATACATGTGGCATTTCTTTATACATAGAGCAGTTGGTAGAGCCAAAAACTTATAACCTAAACGTAGTGGGTTCGAATCCCGCATGTTTCGTTAATTTTTATTTTTGTAAAAAATATTTTAATACAAGCATGTATTAAAATTAAGCCCCATGAGAGAATAAAAATCAATTTTAATATATACCGTTGATTATATTTTAATACAGTTTCGGTGTCGTCATATATACAATACAGGATTTATTAGAATTTAGTCCAAGATTTTTGAGCGTGAACCGTTTAAAAATCCAGGCGTAGGGGTTGGTGAATCTTATTCGATCGCGTTGAAACGATTGGAATGTTTAGAAAGAAAGCTAAGTCGCGACCCAGAGCTCAAAGAAGAATATTCGAAATTTATCCAAGAAAATCGCAAGCTGGATCATTTAGAACGAGTTCCACATCTATCTTTCTCAGAATTAACATATTTTATGCCCCATCAAGTGGTTTTAAGACCAAATAGTTTGTTTACTAAATTACGTGTTGTTTTCGACGCCTCTTCCAAATCTTCTAATGGCTATTCTTTGAATGATAATCTGCTCATCGGTCCTAGGATTCAACCAGAGCTTTTTGACATTTTAATAAGATTTCGTCTCAATAAGTACGCCTTGACAGCAGTATATCTAGTAAAATGTACAGGCAAATTTTAGTAAATTCAGAAGATTGTAATTGGCAGTGTATCTTGTGGCGCGATGAAAAGTCACACAAGGTAGATGTTTTGCGTCTCAAAACCGTAACGTACGGTATGAGTTCAGCACCATATTTAGCAGTACGATGCTTACAGTTTTTAACTCAGACCTTGAAAGAAAAATATCCGATAGGAAGTAAAATTTTGCAAAATAATGTGTACATGGATGATATGTTAGCTGGCGCAAACACTATCGATGAGCTTCTTTTATTGAGAAACGAGATTATTCAGCTTCTCAATCTTGGCAAGTTTCAACTACATAAATGGCGGTCCAACATAATGTCCCAAGTTCAATCTTCAGATATTAATTTAGAGCAAGCGCCTCTGAGTATTGAGTCGGATGATTGAGCCAAAACTTTGGGAGTATTATGGTATTCAGGAGAAGACAATTTTAAGTTTGCATGCACGAATGAATTCTCTTCAAAAATATCAAAACGAATCGTACTGTCGGAACTAGCGCAATTGTTTGATCCGTTGGGATTGCTTAATCCGATAATAGTTTTAGGAAAGGTTTTTTTGCAGGAGCTTTGGCTGCTTAAGTTGGAATGGGACGAGTCTTTGCCACAACACTTACATACTAGAGGCAAAAATATCGTCAAGAGGTGAGATTAGTTTCCGTGCAGATTAGAATTTAAGTTTCCGCGTGCAGTTGCTGATATTTCTTTAGCACTTAATATAGAGATGCATGGCTTTTCAGATGCCTCTAATCGTGCGTTCGGTTGTACTATTTATTTGAGGACGGTAGACAAGGCAGGAAACATTTCAATTAATTTACTAACCGCAAAATCAAAGATTGCACCTGTAAAGGCTATATCAATACCCCGTTTAGAATTACAGGGAGCTGTTCTACTTGTTCAGCTAATGGAACGCGTGAGGCAAATAATATCGTTCAAAATAAATTCTGTGTTTTATTGAACCGACTCCTCAATAGTTCTTCACTGGTTATCATCACATCCATCTCGATGGACGACATTCGTCGCCAATCGAGTAGCACAAGTTTAGGAGCTTTCTCAAATAACGGATTGGCGCAAAAAAGATTCCAAGTCCAACCCTGCAGATATTATTTCTAGAGGAATGTGGCCAAGCGAACTTAAGCATTGCTTCCTTTGGTTTAAGGGTCCAGAGTTTTTGAGTTTAGATAGGTCGTGTTGGTCTCCACAACCTCAATTCGGAGTAGTTAACGAAATGTAAGACCTGGAAGAACGTCACAATAATGTGGTCCTTACTGCAAATTAAAATGTTATTGTAGATCAAGTGACTACTTGTAAATTTGTTAACAGTTTTTTATAGTTGAATCGTACGTTCAGTTATATATATCGTTGGTTGCGAAATGCTCGCTTAAGATTATTAGGTGGATCAAATACACCGTATTCATCAGCCATTACAGTTTCAGAACTTCGAGGAGGACTTAATTATATTTTGTTCAACATTCAACAGACCGCGTTTGCTTCAGAAATTCTATCAATTAACTCTAATTGCTTCGTAAAATCATCAAAAATACAAAAATTAAATCCATTTTTCGATGTTTCGGGTAGCGTGAAAATTTTGCGTGTTGGAGGCAGACTATATAAGTCTGATTTAAAATTTACAACCAAACATCCAGTAATTTTACCAAGTCAGCATGTGTTTGCAGTTGCCCTTGCAACCTATTTGCATAAAATTAGTTCACATGCAGGACCTCAAGCTTTATCAGGCTTTATAAGACAGCGGTTTTGGGTCTTAAATGCCAGAAAGATAATTCGAAAGGTAGTTAGGTCATGCATTTCATGTTTTAGGCAACGACCAAGGGCTATAGCGCAGCAAATGGGCAATCTTCCTCAAGCTCGCGTAGTCGGAAACTCTCATCCGTTTCAGAAGGCCGGTATGGACTTCGCCGGTCCTATAACAATTCATTTTAAAATTCGCGGCAAGAGACCTGTCAAAGCTTATTTAGCAATTTTTGCTTGCTTTCTCATAAAAGCTTGCCACATTAAAGTTGTTTCAGATTTGTCTATCCAAGAAGGCTTGGATAGACAAGCGCATTCTTTGCGCATTAGAGAGATTTTTGGTTCGTCGTGGTCTGAGTTCAGATTTGTACTGCGATAACGCCACAAATTTTACTGGAGCAGCTCGCAAGCTGATAGAACTAGCACAGCAATTTGGCGACACCGTAGCGCAAACTGAAATATTTGATGCTTGTGCAGAGCGTGGCGTTAACTTTAACTTTATACCTCCCCAATCCCCACACATGGGTGGGCTTTGGGAGAGTGCTGTCAAAGTTGCAAAAAATATGCTGGTTCACCGCATCAACGGCGCATCTCTTACTTTCGAGGAATTATCTACTGTTGTCGCGGAAATTGAAGCGATAATGAACTCGAGGCTAATGTATCCCATGTCATCGGATCCAAATGATTTGGAAGCCGGGCCATTTTTTAACTGGAAGACCGCTTAACTGCGTTCTTGAGCAATTCAGCGAAGACGAATTAAATGTTCCTCCCGTCAACCGCTGGAAACTCATTCAGCACATAAGACAGATATTTTGGAGCAGGTGGTCTAAAGAATACCTCACATTGTTGAAAGAACGCCGTAAATGGACAACAGCTTGCGAAAATATTCAAATCAGAACCTTAGTGCTGATAGCTGAGGAAAATATGCCTTCTCAAAAGTGGCTACTTGGATGAATTCAAGAAATATTTTACGGTGAAGACAAGCTAGTAAGAGTCGTATCACTTCGGACAGCTTCAAAAGAAACATTCATAAAATTTGTCCGCTGCCTTCGGATTATGTTTAAGTTTTATTCTTTTCATCTTTAACACACATTGTAGAAATTCATATTTAACTTTTCAATGCAACCTTTTATGATCTCTTGCAATCTCTCCATTTTAATTTTTTATATCAATTTTTGTATTTAGAAAGTAGCAACTTTCAAGGTGGGGAGAATGTTTATGCTAATTTTAAAACGTTTACTAAAACTTATTAATCATACATTTTAAAAACAATAAAAAACTAATACAATAAAAACTAATAAAAATTAAAACTACTATTGAAATATGAAAACACGCCACTGTGCGTTATTAATGTATATCAATTTACTTACTCTCAACTAATTAAACCGGTTTTCTTTTGCTTAGCCTATAAGTTATTTAAATTTCTTTTATATATAATAAATTAGTTGATTAACAGCATTCAAGCGAAGCGTCTTATTATAATTCTTGTAAGCGCCAGAAGCTTAGAGCAGAAGTTCACTCCCCTGGCACAAAATAGTGCCGGAGTGAACAACATGATTTTGGCGGCCAATTGACATCACCACCGAGATAACAAGGCCATTGAATTTGTCGCGCAAAAGAGCCATTGTTTCGTTAGCTGTGTGGCAAGTGGCACCGTCCTGTTGAAACCACATATCATCCACATCCATATCTTCCAATTCGGGCTATAAAAAGTTCGTTATCATCTCACGATAGCGAACACCATTCACAGTAACTGCCTGACCGGCCTCATTTTGGAAAAAATACGGCTCGACGATGCCGCCAGCCCATAAACTGCACCAAACAGTCACTCTTTGTGGGTGCATTGGTTTTTCGACAGTCACTCTTGGATTATCATTCGCCCAAATACGGCAATTCTGTTATTGACGAATCCACTGAGGTAAAAATGTGCCTCATCACTGAAGATGATTTTTTTCGAAAATTGATCATCCACTGTTGCCATTTCTTGCCATCATTCTGACCAATGACGACGTTCGAAATGGTCAAAAGGCTTTAGTTCTTGAGTAAATTGCACCTTGTTAGCGTGTAAATGCAAGTCTTTATGCATAATGTTCATCAACGATGAGCTTGAGAGGTGCAATTGTTGGGACCGACGACGAGTTGAGGTGGACGACTCTTCAGCTACACTATCGCGAACAGCAGTAATATTTTCTGCAGAACGAGCTGAACGAGCATGCACTGGTGTTTTTATATCTCCTACAGACCCGGTTTGCTCAAATTTTTGCATGATTTTTCCGATTGTACGCACCAGAGAACTGCACAAGCCTACTTGAAGTTCAAGCTTTTTCAAGTACTTAAATTCAAGCACGTATCCAAGCTTGAAAAAGCAAGCTATAGCCAGCTTGCAAAAATACCAAACAGATACAAGCCATATTCATGCTTGCTCGTTGGCTTGGCTTGTTTCGGCTTACTTTGTCGGGTGGAAAGTTGAAAAGCTCAAAACGATCGGCAAAAGCTTGTAAGCTCGCAAGTATCCAAATTATTGAATTAAAGCAAGTATCCAAAAATTCAATGAGCTTCTTTAGAGAGAGCTTAAGCGTAATAGGACTTTTAAGGATTCTGTGGACTCCGTGGTGTGAAGTTTTAGGATAAATGATTTCGAAGATGCTGTCAAACTTTAAAATTTAAGATGGCGGATAGAGTTGCCACCTAGATTTTTTTTATTTTTGCGAATTCTTGTAATTTTGATATTCTGACAACGGATTTGATTTCGAATATATTGTCACAGTTTTAAAATTTAAGATGGAGGTTAGGGTTGCCACCTAAATTTTTACCACAGTATTGCCACCTAATAATATGTACTTTTAAAAGTTTTAAACATCATTTATCAGTGTTAAGGGGTCGCTGATTTCGAATCAAGGTCAGAATTTTAAATTTCAATATGGTGGATAGGGTTGCCACCTTTGTTTTTTTTAGTTTTATGAATTCGGGGCTGGCAAAAAAAAAATGGTACACCAAAAATGGGTCGCTGAGTTCGAATCCGTCGTCAGAATTTCAAAATTATAAAATCTTGAAATAATAGGGTTGCCACCTAATAATATATCTTTTCAACAGTTTTAAACGTCATTTTTTAGTGTTAAGGGGTCGCTGATTTTGAATCTAAGTTCAGAATTTTAAATTTCAATATGGTGGATAGGGTTGCCACCTTTATTTTTTGTAGTTTTATGAATTCGGGGCTGGCAAAAAAAAAAATGGTAAGCCAAAAATGGGTCGCTGAATCCGAATCCGTCGTCAGAATTTCAAAATTAAAAAATCTAACCTCTAACACTGATAAATGATGTTTAAAACTCTTAAAGATACATATTATTAGGTGGCAGCCCTATTATTTCAAAATTTTATAATTTTGAAATTCTGACGACGGATTCGGATTCAGCGACCCATTTTTGGTGTACCATTTTTTTTTTGCCAGCCCCGAATTTATAAAACTACAAAAAATAAAGGTAGCAACCCTATCCACCATATTGAAATTTAAAATTCTGACCTTAGATTCGAAATCAGCGACCCCTTAACACTAATAAATGACGTTTAAAACTGTTGAAAAGATATATTATTAGGTGGCAACCCTTTTGTTTCAAAATTTTATAATTTTGAAATTCTGACGACGGATTCGGATTCAGCGACGCATTTTTGGTGTACCATTTTTTTTTTTGTCAGCCCCGAATTCATAAAACTACAAAAAATAAAGGTGGCAACCCTATCCACCATATTGAAATTTAAAATTCTGACTTTAGATTCGAAATCAGCGACCCCTTAACACTAATAAATGACGTTTAAAACTCTTAAACAGACATATTATTAGGTGGCAACCCTATTATTTCAAAATTTTATAATTTTGAAATTCTGACGACGGATTCGGACTCAGCGACCCATTTTTGGTGTACCATTTTTTTTTGCCAGCCCCGAATTCATAAAACTAAAAAAAATAAAGGTGGCAACCCTATCCACCATCTTGAATTTGAAAATTCTGACCTTAGATTCGAAATCAGCGACCCCTTAACACTGATAAATGATGTTTATAACTTTTAAAAGTACATATTATTAGGTGGCAATACTGTGGTAAAAATTTAGGTGGCAACCCTAACCTCCATCTTAAATTTTAAAACTGTGACAATATATTCGAAATCAAATCCGTTGTCAGAATATCAAAATTACAAGAATTCGCAAAAATAAAAAAAATCTAGGTGGCAACTCTATCCGCCATCTTAAATTTTAAAGTTTGACAGCATCTTCGAAATCATTTATCCTAAAACTTCACACCACGGAGTCCACAGAATCCTTAAAAGTCCTATTACGCTTAAGCTCTCTCTAAAGAAGCTCATTGAATTTTTGGATACTTGCTTTAATTCAATAATTTGGATACTTGCGAGGCTTACAAGCTTTTGCCGAAGGGCATCAAGCTTTCCATTGCTTGAAACTTCGTGCCGTTCGCTTATAAGCTAGAATAGGTGCAAGCTGTGCGTGGGCTTATTTATATTCAATTACAAGCTTTGCTTGATTCAAAATTATCAAGCTCAAGCTAGCTTGAACTTGTATTTTAAGCAAGCGCTTGAAATAGACTTCAAGCAGGCTTGTGCAGTTCTCTGGTGGTTATGCTCTTTAGGTATTTTAAGTACACAATGATTAAACATTTTGAGATAAATACCGTTAGCTTACAAAATATAAAAAAATGCTGCGACAAAGTGATAGCCCATTATGATGGATTGAGTTCAGTAAGTGTAAGCAATCCTATTAAAAAACAAGTTCAGTTTTTAAAGTAAAGTTGCCAAGTAAAGTTGAAGTAGAAGTTGTTTTAAATCTTCATTTAAAAATTTGAAAATTAGTGAAATCGTAAAAAAATTAAGTCTTTAGCAGTGGATTTCCAAGAGTGCTTCAAATTCTTACCTCACTGCCAGAAAAATTGCTGAAAAAGCTGGAGTGAAAACACATGTCCGCAATGTGCAAAGGATTGAAAAAAATAAACTACTATTAAACTCAAACAATTACAAAGGAAACCGTCACTTACAGCGAAGCATCGAGCAGCAATATTGAAGTTTACTGAAGATCACTTTTAGTGGAGAAAATGATGGCGCTGTGTAACAATCACTTTCGAAAAAAATGTAATGTAGACGATCCGGATGGTGTGTCTTTTTTTCAAATATTTGAGGAAGAAAGAGCGTATCTTTAGTCGTAAACACGGGAGTAGATGAGTAATGGTATGGGCTGAGGTATTGGCCATTGTGGAAGGACTGAAATTAAGTGTGTTCCCACAAGAATGAATCGCCAAGTTTATCTTAATTTAATTGATAATAAAATAGCTAATGGTTTGTCACAATAAAATAAAACTTCATTAATATTTCAACAAAAAAATCGTCTGTGCATACAACAAGAACAGTAAAATTCCTAGGAGAACAGGATATTGAAATATTGGAGTGGCCCGCACGATCAACTGACCTGAACATTATTGAAAACTGTAAGTGCTACCTTGCAAGGGAAGTTTATGCCGATAATAGTCAATATAATACCATTCAGGAACTTAAAAATAGCATAATTTCGAAATGGTAAGCGATACCAAGAAAATACATCAAAAAACTTGTTTAACCCTATTACTGCCAGGCTGTGACTGTGGGTCACTACCGAATTTCGAACGAAAACACGTTTAATAGCAAAATCAGTTTAATGTATTTTATTATTGGTCACAACGTTATTGTTATACACAATAAATTTTATTATGTTTTGATAATATTAACTTATTACACATAGTATTGAAAAATATCATTAACTGCCAAGTAGTGACTCTAAGACACTACAACGACGATCTAAGGTGTTAGCTTCTGCTCGAGTAAAAATTATTTTGCATATTATTTATTCATGTTGAAACATGATTTGTCAAGGCAGAATATTTGCATTGATGATTTGGAAGTAAATAAAATCATTTTTGTATTGCATAGATACAAGTACACAGGATATACAATAGTTATTATCAGAACAATATTCAGTAGTTATAAAATTATTATTTTTACTAGAAGCATGTCTGGAGCTAGAAGAACAAGACATCTAACGGATGCAGAAACTAGAAACGCTATGGAAGAGGAAGATGATTAAAGTTAATTGGAAGACACTGCTGAAGATTGTTATGAATCTTACATATCAGATAGTGAAATAGATATTTTGGAAACTGCGCCCGAATCAGAGGATGAAATAAGCACCAAATCTGCTGAAGAAAGTGAAGGTGGGCACAATAATGATGAAACATTTATCGGCAGAGATAGAGAAGAGTGGTCTTCAATTCCACCAAATTTTCAAGGCCAAGCCCCAGTACAAAACATCATCCGAGGCAAAGTAAGTGTAATAGTGTTACGACCTGGAAAACATCGATTGTGGATGCTTTTTTCTCTATACTTCACTGATGGACGGGGATCTACTAAAATAAACATAGTGAGCAAATGAAAGATGACCGATATGTTGGAAACTCAAGCGTTCATAGGACTTTTGACCGATGCTGGATCATGCTGACAATGTGCCACGTCTTTTGAAGAATTAAGGGAACCTTTATTTGGAAGTCCAAATTACCGGGTCTGTGTTTTGAAAAATAGATTTGTTGCACTGTTACGGCATTTGCGTTTTGATAACAAATCACTACGATCAACTCGCATACCAAAAGATAAATTGGCGCCAATTAGGGATATTTGGAATATTATTAAAAGAGAATTGCGACCGGGTTGTAATTTTACAAAAGATGAACAATTAGTATCCTTAAGAGGTAGGGTATCATTCTGCCAGTATATGCCTTCTAAGCATATAGGGATTATGTAATATGGAAAGAAAATTTAGTGGATTTTCGATTTTTCAGCACCAGTTACCCGCTATATGGCATTCCATAGCTCGGAAAAGAAGAAACGAGCCGCATAATTAAGCTCCCTACTCAAGTTGTCGAGATGATATGTAAACCTTTTGAAAGGACAAGCAGCTAAATTCCCTGAAAGAAATTTTTTTAATGAACTCGCAAAAGACTTAGTCCTTTCAAAAAACGGCGTCGAAGTAAGATGTTTTTGTCGAAATCGAACGTGCTTTGAATGCATAAACAGTAAAATCAAAGAAGAGAAGACAGTATTACTGATTCCCTTATGAAAAAGGACAATCTTCTTAGCAATACTGTGGTATAAGTCAGAAATCCGTCAGTAACAATTCCATCCTTATTTATTAAATTGTTTTTGCAGTAAATATATTCACTAATGTACGATATTAAGTGGCTTTAAGTAACCTGCAGTGAAAAATATTACTAGTTATGAATTTAACTAGTTAACTTAGTAGTCCCCATCGCCCTTGTCTGATGAACGGTTTGGATTTTATGCTGAAAAACGCACCAAAATTTTCAAACCCTTATTTCTCTGAAAATATACTAGCACAAAGGTGCCTCAAATTAAACCAGTATAAAGCCTACATCCCTGTTCTGGCAGCTTAACTAAGCTCACCACATTAACAAAATAGTTAATATTAACAATTTGTTAAAGTTTCGTATTCTGCTGCAAATTTTTAAGCTCTTTTCCTTACAATTTTGTTAATAACAGAAAGAGTCTTAACAACGAATGAAATGTATGTGCTTAGATAGAAAATTGTTGTGAAAATAATAAAAAATACAAATTATAATATTATATTGAGTTTAAATACATTAAACTGAAAAATGGCAGAATTTTTTACTTATTTTAAGTGTTGATAATGAAATCTTTCAGCAGCCGTGGCAAATTTTTCAAGCGCTTGCAAAGTCACAAGCTGCACTCGAAGCATCTGTTTATATAGCGTATCTCTTCTTTCCATAGGCATATCGATTTTCACCATGCATGGTGAACTTTAAAAGCTTTTTAAGCTTTTATGTTGTTAATGATTTTTAAGAATACCAACATTTACATAACATAACAATCAGCTTAACAAGAGCTCCTTAACTATTTCTTGTTAAGCTAACAACCAGAATAGGGCTGCTAGTCTCGATTATACTAGTATTTTTCTGGTTTAAAAGTTACTACTATCACAACTGTTCAAGTTATGTCAGTAAAAATACTATCTCAATTCATATCGAGAATAAGACAATTGCCTTTTCCTATGACATCAACACAGGAAACTAACCAGTTTGCGCAATGTGAAAAGCGTTTGAGCTGAACTAGTACAGGTATTTTTTGACCTCGTATATTAACTAGTAGGCTTCACTGCAGGGTAGCACATATAAAGTTTTAATTTTTTTTTTCAATAAAACAAATTAATTCTCCATATATTTTGCATTAGTGTCTCTAAAAGCCCTATTCTGGTTGTTATCTTAACAAGAAATAGTTAAGGAGCTCTTGTTAAGCTGATTGTTATGTTATGTAAATGTTGGTATACTTAAAAATCATTAACAACATAAAAGCTTAAAAAGCTTTTAAAGTTCACCATGCATGGTGAAAATTGATTTGCCTATTGAAAGAAGAGATGCGCTATATAATAAACAAATGCTACGAGTGCAGCTTGTGACTTTGCAAGCGCTTGAAAAATTTGCCACGGCTACTGAAAGATTTCATTATCAACACTTAAAATAAGTAAAAAATGCTTCAATTTTTCAGTTTAATGTATTTAAACTCAATATTATACTATAATTTGTATTTTTTTATTATTTTCACAACAATTTTCTATCTAAGCACATACATTTCATTCGTTGTTAAGACTCTTTCTATTTTTAACAAAATTGTAAGGAAAAGAGCTTTTAAATTTGCAGCAGAATACGAAACCTTAACAAATTGTTAATATTAACTATTTTGTTAATGTGGTGAGCTTAGTTAAGCTGCCAGAATAGGGCTGTAAGTCACTACGTGGTAGTTTAAGTTAGCCAAATAGCATGGCAGTTATTGGGGTAATCACTACCAAATTACGATATTGAAGTTTTGAAAACAAACGGAGGCTCCACTCAATACTAAATACTCATATTATAAAAATTAAAACTAGATTTCTTATAATTTTTTACTTTTGAAAAATATTGTGCTATCTTTTTGTCGTACTGAATATGGTTTTGTTTTTTTCTGAACAAGTTCGATTTTTAAATGAAATTTCTATATATGGGTATTTCCACAGGAAAGTCTACCGTGACCAAAAAATTAAAACTTATTAAAAACTTATTATTTTATGATATTATCTAAGAAAAACATTTTAATTTTATTAGTTTTAGCAATTTGTACATAAAATTATTAACCATGATGATCACATCGTCTGCACTGTTTCACAAATGTAGTTTTTCTTTTTCGTAAGTGTTTAGTAAATGTTTCGTAAACATTTTTGTTTTAGTAAAAATGGAAGGCATTGGCTAAAGATAATGAAAAAATGGTTGATGCAATTAAAGGACAATATATTGAATTTGTTTTTAATTACTAAATTACATAATTACTTAACTACCTAATTACTTAATTACCCAATTAAAGTGCAATGGAAAAAACTGTCCCGTGCGACCTGTCCCGTGCGACCGAGCTTAATATTTAATTAAGAAATAAGTGTTAAATATTATTGGGTAAAATAAAAGCAATTTAAAAGAAACAACAATGCACAACATCCATAAAATAAACTCTTTGAAATATTCCCTCAGACTTCGCTGAATTTGGCGCTTGAGTTGTTGTCCTCGAAAAAAACTTCCGTTTTTTGTCCCGTGCGACCCCCGTTGTTTTTAGCAATTATTTTGAAAAGGAAAAATTACCGATAATCAACCTTAGCACCACTTATAGAGCTTACTATGAGTTATAAGTTAAGACCATTATCAAAATATAAATCCGTGTTATTACTAATTTTCTTTCACTTTAACTGCGTACGACTGTCCCGTGCGACACCATGGAAATGCCCATATTTTAATTTTGTTTTTAAATGTAAGGTCCCTTCGAAAAATAAGGCCCAAGCCTTAACAAGGCCCGATTTCTAGTACGCACATTTATTGCATTCCCTGCAAAATTATTTTTTGCACATTTAAACATGTTCATGCAAAAAAAATTACTTCGATTGCACATCTGTGAAGTGAGTGACAGTCGAACGAAGTCAGCGGTAGCGTCAACAACGTGGTTGATGTAATATTGTGCTCGCAGTAAAAGTCCGTTATTTTACGAATTAACTGTTGCCTATGTCCAGCTTTGAATTAAAAATCAAGAGAGGTATTTTAACGAAAACAAAAAGGTTAATTGATCAAATGTAACTGTAAATTGAAACTGATTTGGAAGATAAGCAAATAAAAAAACCAATTTATTGTGCTTAAAGATTTTTTTCGACATGAAATTGAGTTAAGCAAATTTCCCACAGGAAAATAATTTTGCTTTTCTTCAATAAGCTGTGAATTTCATGTTTTGCAACAACTATAACAAAATATATCAAAAAGACCGTTCACAATTGATAGAAAAATTTTAAAATTTTTTACAAAATCACAAATTTCCAAAGTACACGAGATTGTGAATTGCTCTACTAAAAAACAAGCGCATTAATGTCCGTGATTTTGTTAGATTGTTGTTGTTGTTTTGAAGAATGATCAATATTAGATCAATAGCATAAAATCCGTAATCACAAGGAAGAATGACTAAACTCAAGCTATCGTAAAAAAAGCGATAAGCCATTTTCTTTATTGCCTTATTGTCTTTATTTGAAGGATGAAGGGAAATATTACACATAATAGAGTATCACTTATGTATGCACATATTTCGTTTGCAACGGTTCATATTTTTCGGAAAAAAGGTCGAAGTTACTGCAATAAAAATATCGTTTTTTTCGATACTATGAGTTCAATCATTTTTCCTTGCGACCACAGAAATAGTCATTTAAATAATTGCACATTACAAAAAAAAGGTGAATGTCTTGCAGTTTAAGCTAATATCATATATATATAACTTGTACATGCCTTCTTATGTAGCTGCGTTTAATGAAAATAAAATTGAATTTTTTTGAAAAAAAAAATTTTTTTAAAAAAATACCGTATTATACATCTTCGAATTATACATCAAAATTTTGCCGTAAAATCCTTCAAAATACGAAATTAACACAATCAAAAACTTCTTCCTCATGCTCTTGTAACGCGGGGTTATGTGAGTTAAAGTTATCAAATTTTCGAAAAATTTTTAATCAAATTCAGATGGAAAATTTTATTAGCTTTTAAATAAGTATATATTGATAAAAATTGTTTTATTAGCTTCGAAGTTATATGCAAAATACTGAAGAAGAAATATCTGGTTTTTTCGACAAAATGAATTTTTAACCAAAAAGCCTTTAAGCTGATTGCGCGACTATTTACCGTTAGTTTATCAACTAAACTGTAATATACCAAAATTCATGTTTTCAAGAGTAGCATCACGTGTTCCTGGAACTTTTCGAAAAAGTCAAAAAAATGGGACGGTCTAATATATATATTAGGGCGGGTCGATTTATTTTTCGACAATTTCCCTATGATTTCCGTATTCTATGGGTTATTCCATGAAAATTTGCCAAAGGAACCATACCTCTATCGTTAAAATCGAGTCCCCTAATTTTTGTTGTTAGATTTTTTCCCAAATTGACGTTCGTATGAAATATTACCTACACGTTCACATCCATAACTCAAAAACTATCGATCGAGTTTAGTCGCCAGTAGGCGCGTTGGAAAGGTGAGATCATTTTGATCAATTTACAAAAAAAAAATCTCCAACATTGGCCCAACGGTTCAAAAGTTACGGGCTTTTTTGTCCAAATTTTGGAGCATTTTTCCATTTTTTTCATGATTTTGTCCAAATTCCGTTACACATTCAAGGAACGGAAAGACATGTCCAATTGCTAGCTGCCACTGCTAAACGAGTTGCAGGAAAGAATGTAGAAGGCGCTGTGGCGACGACATTAGAGAGCCGTACGAAAACACCAAGACTTGAAAGCAAACAAGACTTTCAGAAAAAATAATGTTTTTTTTTCACATTTTATCTTTAACTACACTCAAATTGAATATTTTTTTTGATAATAGGTTGATAGATACTTTATTATCTCTTAATTTGAATTTTTGTAGAAAAAAAATAAAAAGGGGAAAAAAAATCAAAAAGTTGGTTTTATGTGTTATTTTGTTTTAGCAATATCGCATGAATTAATCAACCGAATTCGATAAATTTGGGCTTAAACTCTTCGTTTTGAATTGTAAATTGAATTAAATAATGGATTGAGGCAAAAAAATGGCCATGAAAGTAATATTCTTGGACAAAATCATGAAAAAAATGGAAAAATGGTCCAAAATTTGGACATAAATTCCCGTAACTTTTGAACTTTTTACCAACAAAAAGTAGGGGACTCGATTTTAACGATAGAGGTGTGGTTCCTTCGGCAAATTTTCATGGAATAACCCATAGAATACGGAAATCATAGGGAAATTGGTGAATTTTTTCACTCCCTACAAATCGACCCGCCCTAATATATATATATGCATTTTTTTTTTTAAAAAGCTACAAGATTGCTAGGTTTTTCTATCATTCCAAATGCTATCAAGTACTTGTAACCGTACAAAGTTGTCACCCTGTAGACAAAATATAAGTTTTGAAATTTGTATGGCTTATCATGTTTTGCAATAAGCCCTTTAATGACTTTCATTTTTGAAGCATGTTAGTTTTTCTAATATATTGTACGAGTATATGAGAGCTTATTTATTAAAGGGCTTTAAGTAATTACCATACGACATACTCGTACAATATTTGTACATATATACATGCATACATAAACACATATATTATTATTTTAGGTTTAACTTATATGTAAAGTTTACTGTTACACCAGTTGCTGTAATCGGACAACAATGAAAAACTTTAAGTTCGTTCACACAAAAAAAGGAAGGTCCTTGTTGACACACCGCAATAAATACAACAATAGCTGGAATAATACATACACGCCACAATACATTGATTAGGAACGAAGGCTGACGAATATATTTATATTTCAAATTAGAGAAAAACAAAACCAGCCAACCACCTGCGTTTTACTACATTTTTTCCATTTTGTACTATACGAGCTCGGACTGGAATCGGTACATCTGGTTGTAAACAACTGTAGCTCTGGACTCATCACGTTGCTGGAAGGACGGACCGTACGAAACAATCAAGTACCAAAGGATTTACTAAAATAATGAAAACAACAACAGAGAAAGAAGCATTGCAGTAAACGAACGTTATACGAGTATATTTCACAGACACAAGCAACTTCCAATCCGAGTACATCGAGGGAGTCAATGAGTCGTTAATTGCTGGAATCCATTAAATATTAATCATGCATTAAAACTGCAGTTCGACTGGCCGGTATGGTAAAAGCCACGATTTGTCATTCATGTTTTTTAGTTCGATTCCAGAAGTGTGCGATACTCAACGTGATAAATATTCCTGTCGACTAAATTCAATAGATAACAGTGAAACTTGTTCTCGTATCTAATATATTAATTCGTTAAATTAATTTGTGTGAATACTTTTTAGTTCCGTTCAATAATGCGACTTAAGATAGATACATATGTGCAAATCGTAAACACTTACATGCGTTGCGGAGAATGGAGTACCCAAGAGAACTTTTAAGTTCGTTTTAAATAAATACCTAACGGAGTTTTTTAAAATTTCATGTGGAGTGAATAGTTTATAGAAATAATAAATAAAATAGAGAAAATTAACCACAGATTCTGCTATATTGGCTACCGAATGGATAATGGGTATTTGCTTAGACACAGGTAGGTATCTGACTAATGATTCATAAAGTATTTCGGGCTTGGCTTCAGGTTAGGTTATGAAAATGAAATATGGAACGAAAAAATGGAATATTTATTTACGGTAGAAATATTTATGGCTAGCTTTAAAAGGCTTGTACATTAGGGCGAATCGAAAAATTTAGATCGTATTCTAAGAGGTCTCAAAAGTTGCATTGGGTGGTTAAGATCTCTCAAAAAAATTTTAGAATAAAAGGATCTCTTCCTATCCCGCAAGGACAAAGTTGTTTTTTGAGAAAAACAGTAAAAAATTACGATCACAAAGTGATTTAATTTTTGTGAGAAAAACTACATATGTCTTAATGCGGTAGTAAATATAGACTTTAACTAACAATGTTTTGGCTACCATGATACCACTCTCGATTTTTACCCACAAGGTCCTGGGTGAAGGATATTCGAATCTAAAGGTACTCTCGAGACAGCAAATATCTTTAAAAGTTATCTGATTGTCTAAATTTGGGCGATTTTGATTAGAGTGTTGACGTTTTCCTTAAATTTGGCGAATTAATAATTTGCAAACAATAGTTGTTAAGAAGTGTTTTAATGAAATCATAACCATAAAGGATATATGAACAAAATTGCTACATTTCATGCTTGAAGTAATTTTTTTTAATATCAAAACAGATTGCAAATAAATAAATATATATATTAAGGTGGATTAAAAAAAAATTTTTTTTCGACACTCATATTCTTGGAGTTGGATTCAAGTAGATCTTAAATCCAAAAGGATATCGAAATCGGTGGAACCGTTATCCAGTGGTTTTGATTTTAAGAAAATCACTTTTTCGTCAAAAATCACAGGTTTTTTCGCCGTAACTTTTTATCAATCAAAAATAACTACCAAAACAATGCATGCAAATGAAAGGTATCTGGGACACCAAAGTTGTAAATAAGAAGATTTTTAGATTCAAGAAATTTTTTAGTGCAACAGTGTTCAGAATTCGGTCAACATTTTGGGTACTTTTCACTAAAATCGCTATAAATTTGCTGTTCATTCGCTATAAATATGTTAATTTTTGATTGTGCACCACGAAAGGTGAAGTCTCTTCAAAGCCACACCATTTTAAAAATAGTAAATTTTCTAAAATTTACTGAAAATTAGTGGATTTATAGATTTTTGTGAAAAATACCCTTTCAAAAATACTTTCCAAGAAAGTTTAAAAAAATTCCACGGTTCTGATTTTTTTATTTTTTTTTTTATACATCAATAGATTTACCAAGTTTTTTTGAACAATACTTAATTTTTCCAAATTTACTGAAAAATGGCAAATTTAAAGCGATTTTAGTGAAAAATACCCAAAATGCTGACCGAATTCTGAACACTGTTGCACTAAAAAATTTCTTGAATCTAACCATCTTCCTATTTACAACCTTAGGGTCCTCGATACCTTTCATTTGCACCCAACTTTTGGGTAGTTATTTTAGATTGATAAAAACTTACGGCAAAAAAATCGATGATTTTTGGCGAAAAAGTGATTTTTTAAAATCAAAACCACTGGATGACGGTTCCACCGATTTCGATATCCTTTCGGACTTAAGATCTACTTGAATCCAGCTCCCGAAAAAAGTGTTTTTTTACCCCTGAACAAAACGATCCACCTTAATATATATAAAAAAGACACAGTTTCGATAGTATCGTAAGTGCAGACGTAGAATTCTTTTTTATACAGTAATAGAAAAAAATTCTTGTTTTTTATTTATATTTTTCAAAACAATTTTAAAACATTTCATCTTATAAATAAAAATTATTCAAAAACGAATTTGTCGTTGTTGTTGTTGCCTTCTTCAAACTAACTTGATCTAAAAAGCTCTCAATTAAATTCATAATAAAATTTGTTTTGTTTTATAAAAACTTTTCGTTTGATATATATATTATATATGTTAATGCTCTTTAGTACAGGAAAAATAAATAATTCAAATTTTTCCGATATTTATTTCCATTTATTAAACGTAACTTTGAATTACATTTAGTTGTAACCAACATAAAAAATTAACAACAAACTCATCACTAAAAATATCAAACGAAAACTTTTATAAAACAAAACAAATTTTTACATGAATTTAATTGTGAGCTTTTTAGATCAAGTAAGTTTAAAGAAGGCAGCAAAAACAACAAATTTGTTTTTGAATAATTTTTATTTAGAAGATAAAATGTTTTTAATTAGTTTTTAAAAATATGAATGAAAAAAACAGAATTTTTCTCTATTACTATATAAAAAGGAATTCTACGTCTATACTTACGATACTATCGAAGCTGTGCCTTTTTTTTTAAAACTGTGGTAATTTTTAATGATCGTGAAATTTTTTTTGATATTTTTTTATTGCGGTAGAAACTTTTTGTTTTTCTTTACAATGGTAATTTTTGTTGTATTTAATTTATGTTATTGTGAAAAAAGTCACTTTTTGTCGGATTGTTTTAAATTTTAGCTGGCAACCTTGGCTAGTAGTAGTACATTTTTTTGTAGCCACATACTGGCTCTCTAGCTACATGCATCTGTATTCTCTATTGCATTACAACCCAACAAGCCATGAATGTTACTGTGACAGCTAAACGGTACTTAAAACGGCAGCGTCTGATTTGCTGCTATGAAAATGACAAGTTTTTGTACCTTTAAACTGTTCTCTATATAATTGTAAAGTCCTTTTTTATATTTATCAAGAATCGAATTGAAATTTATGTCATATTCGCTTGATGTGTCGTTTGTTCTTGTCTTTTTTCCCTTTTTTTCACCCTTGTATTGAAATCAAGGTAGTGCAGTTGAGTTACCGTTTATAGTTTAGTTTATTGTTGCAACTTAATAAAAACTTTTTTAAGAAAAGGTTACAACTGTTTAACAACAAATAAAATTAATATACAACTTAAAGTTTTCTAAATAACCTTGTTATTTTTTGTGTAGATTTTCTATGATTTTAATATAAATTCTAATTGTTTGATAGTTTTAATCATTCTTGATTTTAAATACAAATTCTAGTTGTTTGATATTTAAAATCGTTTATTGAGCTTTAGGTCAGGTTAAACTAGTTAATCAATCAGCTAACTAATTAATCAGCTAGTGATGTTTTTTCTCTTTTCATATTGAAAGTGTTGTTGCTGTTGTTTCTTTGAAAAAAATTCGTTAGAGCAATTAATTGTTCTAACCTGACCTAAAGCTCAATAAACGATTTTAAACTATCAAACAACTAGATTTTGTATTTAAAATCAAGAATGATTTAAACTATCAAATATTTAGAATTTGTATTTAAATCATAGAAAATCAACATTAATATACGACTTAATAAATGGCACGCTTTTATGAAACACTCAATGCATAGTTTGCTGACAACAAAACGGTCCGCTTCAGTGCTTTTAAAATTGCACACCGTTTTCAACCAAGCCGTTTGGCTATCTGGGAAAAAAAATCAAATCATGTGTATTTATATATGTATGTTTTACATACATATTAATAAAAACAACAACAACAAAAGCAGCACATTAACGAACGACGTCATAACGAACCACACAAGCAAACAACAACAACAACAACCTTAAAAACAGCATAAGCAGCTACTGCAGCTAAGCAGCTTGTGCATTACTCATACGAATATATGAATTTTTCATCGTCTTAGATTTTGCTATTTTATTAGATATTCGTTTTATTCCCACTAAAACTGATATTTTGGCATTTTGTTTTCTTTGTACGATGAATATTAAAGGCTGTAGGTATACCCCAAAGTGTCAAATATCACTTTGAAAAAATTCGTGAAAATGACCCCCATACAATCCGCGCTGTAAGACGTAATTCTACGTCAAAAAAATATCAAAATAGGAAAAGGAAATCGTTGCCTTTTCCTACTGTTTTAAAATAGATATTTTAGAAGGGGTTTCGTTCACAAATATTTGCAAAATCCGAATTGAGAAAATTATCTTCGGTTACACTTCTGGTGCGCGAGATATAACTCTTTATATTAGTTTTTTTTTAAAAGTTAAAAATTTTCATTCAAGTATACATTTCTCCAAAACAGGGAAATGCATATGCAAATTATTAATATCACCAAAATTTAGACAATCAGATAACAATTGAAAGTTCTGTTCTATCTCAAGTGTACATTTAGATTCCTTCGCATAGGACACTGGGTAAAAACCAAGAGTGGCATCGTGTTTGCCAAAATATTGTTAGTTAAAGTCTATATTTACTTTTGCTTTAAGACATATTTAGTTTTTCTTACAAAAATTAGAGCTTTGTGAGATCTTTGTGAGATTTTTTACTGTTTTTCTCAGAAATTTGTCTAAATTTTTTTTTGGGAGATCTTGATCACCTAATGCAACTTTATTCATTTCATTGATTTAAGAAGAAATTACTAGCTTTACACAGAGAAAAATTGTGCCACATAAAATCTATAAGATGTCTTCTTAAAATGTATTTAGATCAAGAGTTCATACCGCTTCCAAGAGAAGCAGGAAATGAGGTATTTTTTAAGAAGAAAACTTCTAAAGTTTTCATCAAAAGTCATCTTAAATTTATTAAAAAAAATTTTCGTCTACATTTCTTATAAAATTAATTTTTTCAAGACTTTTGCGTGTTTATTAAGCTATTTATTCTTGATAAATTTAAGAAGATAATTTAAAGTTCCATATAATAAATCTTCTTAAATTTATTTAATGATATTTCTTCATAATTTTTTATAAATTTTTTTTTTCGAGACTTTCACGTATTTTCTTTCACGTAAATCTTTAAGATTTCTTCTTAAAATGAATTGGTAATTTTAAAACCCTCGTAAGTCACACAATAAGAGTTTTTTTTAGGAATCAATAAAAACTGTTTCATGCACAAAAAAACAAGTTTTAAAGAACTTTTTTATGCTTAATTTAGAATTTGAGTTGTAAAATATTGAAAGATCGAAAAACCTTCTCAGTTTATTAATACTTATAATGAAAAAAGCCTGAAAAACTGTTCTTGACTATGTTGTTTTAGCAAGAAATAGGATTAGTGGTTTATAATTTAACCAAAACAATCGTAGTAATCATATTTTTTTGCTCATTATTGACGATTACACTTAAAAATTGACTTATTAACATTTCACAGAATTAATTTCTCATGTTTTAATATCTCTTGGAACATTTCTTATCTTATCTTCAGTTTTCAGTTCTTTAACTGAAAATGAAGAACTGCATTTCGAAACTAAATTAAAATATTCTAAATTACGATCATGCTTTCAAACTATTTTTGTATGACTCCAGAATCGCGCTCATGTTGCGTTTTTCCACAATGTCAAGGCCCATTTCCAATGACGCGTGAGATGCGTTGCGTTTTACGCTGCGAAAGCTGCGGAAAAAATCAATTTCCAATGGAGCGTGTGCGTGAACATATGATTGCCGGTCTTCTGCTTAGTGCAACATAATTTTAATGTGTAAAAGTTTTACAAGTTTATTCAAAATAAAACACATTGATGCCTTTGTAAAAATGCATTTTGGAACTCACCCATATAGTATGGAGCACGTCTTAAATGCCTGTAATACATTTTTTTAGTTTTTCTCGGATTCTTCTAACCTTTTTCAATTTTTTCTTTGTAAAACTGAACAGCTATTTCGCTGTCAAAGCTTCACGCGCATGAAATATTAAATTTTACGAATATTTTACGCTGCGTGCAAACGCATGCTGTTCATTGCAACCAGTTAGGTATGTCTTCATGTATTGAATATTTGTATATTAATAAATAAATATAAATTGTATAAATAAATTTTCCAACTTCGTCCTAGAAATATATTTTTTAAAAAAAAAATCTTAAAATTAAAAATGTACCTACAAAATCAAGTAAAAACTTAATATAGGTCCTAAGGAGGTACCCCTAGGGTCTAACCGATTTCGACCATTTTCAGTATGCATCTGTTACTCTATTTCACTATCATTTTGACGAATTTTTGCTAAGATCGGTCAACCTTTGCATGTACCTCCCACACAAAATCAAGTAATTTATTAATATAGGTACAAAGGAGGTACCCGTAGGGTTGAACGGATTTCGACTATTTTCAATACATATATATAACTCTATTCGACTACCCTTCTGACGATATTTTGCTAAGATCGGCAAACTATTGTATGTATCTCCCATACAAAATCAAGTGAAATATTAATATCAGTCACAGTAGGTACCCGTAGGAGAAAATAAATTTTATAAGAATTGAGTTAATACCACCTTAACACTTCTTATGCAAGTCCTCATCATTTCTCAAAGTGTTATGGTCATATTTGTCAAAGGTAAGCAGAAAACGCAAATGCCTAAAGGTCGTAACTAGTGTCCGACCGAAACCGGAATTTTGGCCGAAACCGAAACTGGTTATTAATATGAAAATTTAAGTTTTTTACAAATAAATTTTTTTTATTAAAAGGAAACAAAAATACCATTTCATACATATAAGAAAAATATTGAAGGTTATAATAATTAATTTAATTTTATCACAATAAAAAAATATAGTTTTTATATAGTTCAAGTTATAGACGAATAAATAATTTTTGTTTTGTATAGCGCATTGTAAATATTTTAATTAAACCGAACTTATATATTTTAATTAAATGACTGATGGAAGAAATTTTTACCAAAAGTTTCGGTTTCAGGGTTCGGCCATATTGAGGCCGAAACTGACAAAAAGGGCCGTAACCGAAACCGAATATTCGGTCGGACACTAGTCATAGCCAACAAAGTATTTAAATAAAAATTTTTAAAAACAGCAGCAGCCCACACATTTTTTAAATATATTCTTTAGGGGTCAAAAAGCTTGTGATATTGAAATATTGTAACTAGCGCTTGACTAATTAATCGACATCGGCTGGCATAGGCATCGGTTCAAAATTTTATTATCGGAATCGGTTTTATATCGGCATCGATTGAAATTCAAGAATCGGCATCGGTTTCGTTAATAAAAGTATCGGTTAAAAAAGTAAACTGTTTTGCCGATACAATTACGATTTTGTGCACGTTACATGAAACAAAAAATACATGAAAAAAATTATATGTAAGTCTTCCTGTTCCCAACTGCAAAATTTTACAGATGCGATCAAATATCTTTCAGCCTCTCCATCTAGTGTTCTAAGTGAGAAACTTTTAAATGCTGCAGGACAATTATACAGCGATATGAAATGTAGTTTTAATGGTTTAAATGCTGAAAAATTGCTGTTTTTACATTATAATAGTCAATTGAATAATTTTGATTACTTAAAAATTTTCAAAAGTTCTTTATACTTTTCTAGAATTTACTCACATACTGGATATTTTATTATTTTACTTTTTATGTTGAATTAGAAGTAGTTTTATAATTTGAAAAAAATGTCAAGATTTTGTATTTCTAAATTTATCTTTTTATTGAAATTCAATTTTAATTAGTGCTCGAGTGATTGACCAATATCGGTATCGGCAGGAAATTCTAGCAACGACATCGGTTTTCAAAATGCAGTCAAAATCGGCTCGGTCGAGCACTAATTGTAACCACTAATTGTAACCTCGTTTTTTTTACAGATTAAAAAGCACTTCAGCTAAGTAGCTACTTTGCAAAACAATTAAAATATTTTTAAATTTGGCATTTCAATAATTTGAAAAAGTAAAAAATACAAAAACTCAGAATATCCTTATGAAATAGCATTTAATACAATTTTTGTCACTTTAATTCCTTTATATCTAAACATTGGTTTCCATTTATTATAAAATCTACATTATTTTACATAAAAAATTTAGATTAGTTTAATTTTTTCCTTGAATAAAACTTAATATACTTAATATATACAATATAAAATATTGTTGCTTTTTTTTGTTAATTTTTCTTATAAAAAAATCTGGGTTACGACCTCTAAAAAATATTAAAACGGAAAGAAAAGTTTCCGCAAACCGACGTACGTGTTTAATTACGAGGGCAATTTGAGAAGTTAATGAATTTTTTAATTTCCCGCGTAGTAACTTGAAATGCATCACTGAACCTGTCCACTGCCATCTGTTAGTAGAATTCATACGCTTAGTTTGTGTTTGGCATTCATTGACAGCAGAAGATCTTGTAAATTTTGGCGAAAATGAAAAAAAAAAAATTCGTGTGCTCATCAAGTATTATTTTTTGTGTAAAAAAACCATCAGCCAAACCAAGGAAAAGATTGATAGATACTATGGGTACCATCGATTGGAATGATTTACAAGTGGTTTACTGAATTCCGATGTGGTCGTACAAGCACAAGTGACGCCGAACGTTCTGGACTCCCAAATGAGGTCACCACACCAGAAATGGTCACTAAAATTCTCGATATTGTTTTGGCCCATCCGAGGGTTAAAGTGCACGAGAGCGTTGAGGACGTACACTCAGAAAAATATTTCTAAAAAATCTAGAAAAATAGCACCCAATCGTTAGAAAATCGGGCTTCATTTAGCGCCATGGCCGATTTTCTAAAAATGACGTATATATTTTTCGTTAAATTGACACCAGGAGTGGGAAATATTTTAGGAAAATTATTTAATCATTTACGAACTATTTCGCTAAATTGAAGATACTTATCGCAATTGTGTTGAAATCTTATTACATTTTAATAAGTTTTTCTACCGTTTATTTATCATCAGCTATAACTAAGAGAAACATTTTCTCTTCAAATAAGAAATTTTCTGCCGTTTATTAATCAGTGGCTATAACTACGAGAAAAATTTGCTTTGAAAATAAGAAATTTTCTACCTTTTATTAATCATCGGCTATAAGTAAGAGAAAAATTTTCTCTGAAATTAAGAAATTTTTCAACAAATTCCTGGAAAAATTTTTTAGTTTTTGCAAAAAAAAAACCCTTTTTAATGATTTTAAGCAGCTTACTGTGAGAATTATGAAACAAACAATTTTATTATTAACATTAAATTAATTTGAAAAATTACCACTGTCCGGAGACTTGAACCTCGGCCGCGTGAGTGTAAGTGCATGGGCTTATCCATTCGACCATCGCTGTTGTTCAACAATCGTCGCTTAATTTGCTTCATTAAGACTCGTTCGCTTCGTAAGTAATTTTAAAGCATTTTTTCTAGAAATATAAGAAATGCATCTTTAAAATAAATCACTTGTGGTATACAAAAAAAGAAAAACTTACATGTATTTCTATAAAATATTCAAGTTTTGTAACTTATGTTTCTCCAAATTTAAGAAATCATGCTGTAGAATGTTGCGAGCAGACTTGATATCAATACAATGTCATTTCTTATATTTAAGTAAAAACTTGTCTTCAAATCTAAGAAGCTGTTTTTATAACATTGCAACGTAATCAAGACGTGAGGTCGTTAATTCATGTAAAAATTCTCTACATTAAGGAGAAACCTCTTCTCCACAAAAAAGCCACAGTTTCTTAATTTTAGGGAAGCAGATTTTTTTGAGTGTAGGCTTCTAAAACGAACGGGTGTGGAACATTTTGCGATATTATTTGGATTTGAAAAAATTATCCGCAAGATTTTGCACTGGATTTTTCAAAAAGCCGAGTTTGCCAACTCTCGACCATAAACGCGATCGTGTGAATGATTCAAAGGCTTATTTGGCGATGTTGAACAAAGATAGGATGGATTTTTTTCTGTCAATTAATAACACTACGAAACATGGATCCATCTCTACACATAAGCAGAGCCGCCGAGAGGACAGCGTCTTTCCCCCCGGGCAGGAGTCTTAAGAGGGCCCGGAGTGGCGGGTAAGTAAAGAACCAAAAAGTTGTTCTGTTAATGACGAAGAGAAGTGCTTTTTGTTTTCACAAAAAGTATTATTTTTCAAATTTTTTATCTTGCTTAACCCTATATCGCGCCGTGTTGCAGATCTGCAACATTTAGAAATTGCTCTAGAAAAATAACTCAAAGAGCACTATTTAAGTCGGAATTCTTATAAGTGACTCATCAACATTCCAAATAACTCTAACTTTCAAATTAGAGAGTAAATCAATCAACAGTTCTTTTTTATTTTTAGTTGCAACAACGTGGTTTTGCATTTGGTAGCAGGTTGTGTTTTGCTTTATTTTTAATATATTTTTAAATGACTAAAAGTGTAATAAAAAGTAATATTAATTGAAAAAAAAAGGTTAGAAACTTTTTGGTAAGTTATTAAATTACATTAATCATGAATTATTATTTTAAAAAGCACGCTGTATTCCCTGAAATATGTAAATCTTTATATCTGCACAAAAATTTTTTTTGCAAATGTTCTTATAAATTAAGTATTAATTTCAAACAAAAGTTGTTTTTATTTATTTTTACAACTGTTTAAGAGATTTTTAGGTAAACAATTTAAATTGGCGCTTTTGCGCGATATAGGGTTAAATATCCGCGATATCAAAAATTATATTGAAACTTTTTCGTGGCTTGGAAACTTTTGAATTTAATAATTTAATACCTTTGTTCTTAGTTGAATACTTTTAAATACTTTTTTGACTTGCCTGGATACTTTTTACATAAATGTCGCGGAAACATTGTATATGAGTGCTTTTACTCGTCAGTAGAAATATCCAGTAGAAAATTTGTCTTAAATTATACTGAACTAATGTTGTATTGAACAAACATTGTACTGTTATGCTATACTATGTTATGAATGAGAGGTTCTTATAATAAGCTGATTTGTCAAAATTTTGAGAATGAGGTGGATAATGAATGACCAAAAATCCTATGTTATGGTAGCTTATGTTTACCTGTTTTCTTCTTGTTGATTTTTGTCTTATCTTGAACCCCTCCCTTCCTTTGCTCGAATTTTAATATTGCATGCTTCAGAAATATGTTTTTATTTCTTATTTGATCAGGACATTAAAAGTTCTGAGAACTCTCATAAAGTTTATTATAAACAACTAGTATAAAAGCCTGTCTGTCCTACGTCAGGTCCTTCGCGCAGTTAATTTTTGGAGCCTTTAGCCGAAAGCACTTTTTTCTCTTTTTAAAGCTTGATTTTTTTTATACTTGATTTTTGCAAAATACAAATGTACCACTTTAAATAACACTACGTGTTATGCAGTGTTGAAAAATTAGTTCAAGTGCAAAAGTGCAAAAAGTCGAGTTTAGTAACAATCATATTCATAAACAACTTTACAAACTGGCCTTGCAACCTTCATATACGTAGCAACTCAAGTATCGTTTTGCGGCTGATACAATTATATTTTTGGTACAATCGACTCAAAAGAATTTCATTAAATTCGTAATAACTTTTTTATAAAAGGATGAAAAAAAGAGTTAGTTAGATCAAAAACGTAATATTGTAAAAACCCAATATTGTCACTGATAAGTATCAAATATATTTTCTGTGCATACTTTCATGCTGAACATTTTTGAGAACAGTGAGTCTTGTACAATTACTTTACTATCAAAAAATAATTACAATTTGAGAAATACTGTGTGCGGAGCCTTTTATGTATAAAGATGTATATACTTTCAGGCTAACAGTTTGAGAGGTATTGGAAACGGAGCAGCGTGCTTGCCTTTTATATATTAAGATTATAAAATATCAATTTTCATAAATAATTCATATCAAATTGTTAAAATTTTAAAAATATGAATTCGTGGTTCCTATACATAAAAAATCCTTTAAAATGTTTAATTGCAATATGTTGTGAAAAGCATGAAAATGTGTGTGTTAAGGGTTCAGTCTGCTTAGTTGGTTCGAAAAAATCGCATTTTTTTCATTTTTCGATAGCTAGAACTGTGTAAAATATCATACTTAAAGCGCATATTCAGATTAGTAATTGTTCAAAAGTTCTGAGCGGAACGCGTCACAGCGAGCAATACTTAAATCTTTAAACGAGTTTTCTCGAAAACTACTTTTTTCGAGCTGGCAATTCTCATACCTCAGTCAATTTTTAACGATTCTTTATGTTTTTTTTTAAATAAGGGTAATTAAATTATCCATGGAATGAATTATAATCTTACCAATACATTGCACATTAAATTTGTTATCAACAAAGAAGTAACGAACATTTTCTGTACAAATGGCAAAAAAATTTTTTAATCAATTTTATAATCACACTTATACTTAACCGGATTTAAATATTAAATGTACCTAAAAAAATTTTCAGTGCTTATCTTTTATACTTTATAGAAAAGCCTTTGTGAAAATTGCCTATTTTTCGGTCTGTCTATGTGAACGTATGAATGCATTTTTCGCTAATGGATATGACATAAAATGTAAACATATAATTTATTTATATACTCGTATCTATAAGTTTGAAACTTTCGCCTGTATCTTACGAATTAATTAAGGATTTCGCAGATTTAAAAAAATAGAAAATATTTATAAAATACAAAAAACGTCATAATTATATAAATTGGTACTTTACATCCATTTACCACGGATCCTTCTCAACTTACTTAAAAAAATTGATTTCAAAATTTCTCCCTTGCTTCTTGTTGATCTTATCCACCTTTCTTCTTTTTTTTAAAAAAAATCAAAGAACTAACGCATGCGTCTTACACAAAAAAGGTTTGGTTTTTGACCTGAAAGGAAAGGGATAGATTATTTAAAGGAATTGATTGGAACCATACGTGAATTATTGATTAGGCGAAACAACCGTGAAAGACAATTTGAATTGCTTTTAACAGAGGCTAGTGTTATGCCTTAACCTCGGCAAGCATTTCCAGCCCTTAGTTGTGTTCCTGTCTTTTAATTCCCCATTTTCCACAATTTATTTGTGGATTTTTAGTTTCCATAATTCTTAAATGTAGTAAGAAAAAAGAAAGGGAAAAGAGCCACGTCCGAGCCCGGATTCGATCCTGGGACCTCTGGGTTGATTGTCTAGCGAACTCTTCACTAGACTACAAAGGCCGACGTTATCAAAAATAAACTGTTTTTGTTCGGCTAATAAAAAGCCAGTTTTAAGGCCAGCAATACATAAAATAAAGGTTAAAAAAAGGACATTTCTCAAGAGTAAATTATTAAAGGGATTTATTTGAAAGTTTTAGGGTACATTGAGGCATGTTTTAAGAATAAAAAAAAAATGTTTGACTCAAAAAAGTGTGTATATACATAATTAAAGTGAAGAGTGTAAAGACAGATCTTAGAATTGGCATGCATCCTAGCGTCGACGTTATTCATGTAAACAAATTGAATTTTTTTTATATCTGCGTTACATTCTCCTGAATATGCCAAAGAAATAAAATTTTTCTAAAACCTAAAATCGTAAAATCACTAAAAACAATGAAAATCGTAAATTTTTTGAAAATTTTCAAAAATCAAGCTTTTGCAAATTTTGCAAATATTGTAAAGTGCATTTGTGCAAAATTTCGAATTGATTGGTGAAAATTTCTTTAAGTTATGATGCACGCCATTTATAAAAATGCTGTTTTGAGAAAAACACGTTCAATATTTTGTGGCTTGATGGAGGCCGGCTGCACCTTTCAATCTTTAAAAGCGTTCAGCTTTCAAACGGCTTCGAATCTAACTTTAGAATTTTAATAGCATATTTTTAAAATGCTTCTAAAGTAGTTTATTGATGTTTCAAAATTTCAATCTTCAAAAAAATTTTCATGTATTACTGGCCTTAAGTTTCATTTAGGCCGTAATTTCTGCTGGGTATGTAATAATGCAAGTGAATATGAGAACATGCAAGAGAAAACAGATCTCTTTGAATAAAATTAAATCGGAAATACACGAGAAAAAGACATCCAGTTAATCGTAGTTTGAAAATATTTGAAAAATCGAGTTATTTCATTAAAAAATCGGGAAAAGTTCTACTAACTATTCGTGCTGTGCTGACAAGAAAATTGTCGAAAAATAAAAAAAATTCGTTTCAAAACCACCTTTCGTTTATTCAGACGTAAGTTTTTTCTATATTTATACTTTTTACAAAAATATCGACATTAATTTAATTGTGAAAAAACACAAGTTAGGTCTTGTCTTAACTTCTTTGAAGATGTCCAATAATATTTTGAATGTTATAAAATGTTTAAAAAATCCTTGAATAATTCTGATCGTAAAAATTTTGTTGGAATTCCTTTGAAATTAATGCATATATGTAATCAGTAAGATTTATTAATGATTATAATGTGGTTACCAGTGTACTGGAATGTTCAATGGTACCACATATATATTTTTATAAAACCAGTTGTGGAGGAACCAGTTGTGGAGGAACCAGTTGTGGAGGTAGAAGATCAATGGTTCGTTTTATTTGTTTTTTTTTTATCTTTATTTTGTATTTCAATTTATAACATTTTATTTTATAAAATTTTTTTTACAATATTAGAAATTAACACTCAATGTTGAGAAATATTTTTAGAATAATTTTACAATATATTTTTTTTGATTAATTAAAATTGGCATAATTGAAAAACAATTTTTAATTAATATATAAAGTAAATTAAAGTATATTTTTTATAATGTGTTTTTGAATGTATGTAATCATGTATTTGTGCGTGTGCTTTTGTATGTATGTAATATGAACCCTTCAATAACTTTTCTTCATATGATGTTAGAGTTAGTTTGAAACTATTTATAAAAATAAATACTCATATCGTTTTTATTTATGTTTAAATTCTCTTCAGAGCAAAAACCAAATGTACCCAAAAAAGAAATTACAATATATGTAAGTACAACTAAAATTTTCCTTAAAGGGTGTTTATCTGCCGAATTGACACTTTCACTTTCTAATTTTAAAAGCCAATTTCGCTAAAAGTAAATATTTTATGTTTGGCAAAAATCAATAGTTTTTAAAGCTCTCAAAATTCAGAAGTTTACAATGAATAAAAATAATTTTAAAAATGAATAAAACAATTTGCATAATAATGCAAATCATTAGCAGATTTTAATTATTCGGAATGTCACACAAAAAGTTGTAAGGTAGAGACATTTAATACAATCAACATAGACAATAGGCATGACTTATAACATAATAAATAATAAATTTCGCATCGATCTCGCAACAGCTTGCTCTTTTTTATACCTTTCTAGTTGCACATTTTGTGTGTTCAATAAAGCCCTGCGTCGGTGCATCTATTTGAACGTACACACACTGTGATTTATTGCATTGCTCACAGTTGACTGTCTTCTAATAACACTTGAGAGTTTGATTTGCTCAACAGCAAACGAAAGCCTACAACGACAAGCAATACACACTTTCTCTCTCGGCAATCCAAGCATGGCGTGTTTTTGTTCGTCAACACCACAAGCAATGAAATTTAATCGTTAAGGGTAGGATGAGCAATAAAATAAATAAAAAAAAAAAATAAAAAGCAATATATGGCAATAGATCATTTGGATCATTTTGATCAATTGGATAATTTCAATCAGCGGTCGTCAGCGCCTATCAAGACATTTTTTTACACCAACTTCAAGATTTTCAAGATTGACTAGGTAAAAATGGGTCGCTGAATTCGAATTCGTTGTCAGAATTTCAAAATTATAACATTTTGAAATAATAGGGTTGCCACCTAATAAAATGTATTTTTAAGAGTTTTAAACATCATTTATCAGTGTTAGGGAGTCGCTGATATCAAATCTGAAGTCAGAATTTTAAAATTCAAGATGGTGGATAAGACTGCCACCTTAATTTTTTGCATTTTTATGAATTCGGGGCTGGCAAAAAAATGATACACCAAAAAGGGGTCGCTGAATCCGATTCCGTGGTCAGAATTTCAAAATTATAAAATTTTGAAATAATAGGGTTGCTTTAACTTTTTAAAATAGAAATGAATTCGTAAAAATAAAAAAATTATGGTGGCAACCCTATCCACCATCTTGAATTTTAAAATTCTAACTTCAGATTCGATATCAGCGACCCCCTAACACTGATAAATGATGTTTAAAACTCTTAAAAATACATATTATTAGGTGGCAACCCTATTATTTCCAAATATTATAATTTTGAAATTCTGACCACGGATTCGGATTTAGCGATCCCTTTTTGGTACATCATTTTTTTTGCCAGCCCCGAATTCATAAAAATGCAAAAAATTAAGGTGGCAACCCTATCCACCATCTTGAATTTTAAAATTCTGACTTCAGATTCTAAATCAGCGACCCCCCTAACACTGATAAATGATGTTTAAAACTTTGAAAAACACATAATATTAGGTGGCAACCCTATTATAAAAAAATTACATTATTTTTAAATTCGGACAACGGATTCGGATTCGGCGACCCATTTTTACCTGATGTTCGCACCAGCATCGCATATGTAAAAATAAAAAAAATAGGTGGCAGCCCTATTACCCATTTTTATTTTTAAAATTCTGACTTCAGATTCGAATTCAGCAACCTCCTTGCACTGTTAAATAATGATGCGTGACCCATTTTTACCTAGTGTTCGCGCCAGCACCGTATTCGTTGTCTGATATAAATCATCTTTTGCCAGTCAACAAGCTTTCGTTGCATTGACTGTGCTCCGCATAAGACGAAGACGGTGGTATCGGCCGAAAAAGATATGGCGACAGTATTTTGAGATAAACGCGGTAAAATTTACATCGATTACCTTCCATCGAAAAGAACTATCAATGGCGAATACTCTGCCCGTTATTACTATAGTAAGAACTGTATAGTATAGTAAGAAGTGTATAGTAAAAATAAGGCGAAATGAATAAATAGACAATCACTCAATTTCGGTTCTTTTGTTTAATTAAACACATCTTTTCTTTTTCTCATTAGATTTTCTTCAACAATATCTTATTTTTTTCGAAAAAGTACAGATCAATCAAAAAATATCAAAACTAACAAAATAGTTTTGATTTCTTAAATTTTTCTTTAAATTTTTCTGTAAAACACGAGAATTCCTCAAAAATTTAATTTATTTCCCCGAAACTAACAGTTGAATCAAAAAATTTTTTGTACAAAATTTTATTACCTTTAGTTTTATGTAAGGTAAGTAACCCAAATAAGGCCAACCTAACGGTTTTTACCAGACAGAAGAGAAACGGGTTTTTTTAACTTACTTTTGCAATTGTGTATTTTTGTTTATTCAATTCTTTTTTCAAAAACATAAAAATAAAGCATGAAAAAGTAAGAAATATATCCAGCTCAGAAGGTTTTAAAAAGGTCTGATTTTTGCCATATTAGGACCACCATGTCTAAATAAGGCCCAATCTATAATGGTTTAGAAACATAACAAAACAGCCAGAAAATAATAAAATAAGAACACATATTGTTATAACAAGTGTTGGTTTCCATTGATACTAAACATAAATGATATTCATAGCTTTTTTTTGTAAAAACTTTTTCGAAAAAATACTTTTATTGACAAAAGCTTATTTTGAAAATTAAAATTAAAAATAAAGTTACTCTGGCTTTTTTAAAGAGAATTTTAGTAATTTGCTGGCCTTTATAGTGGAGGGCTTTCTTTCTGGTAGTTTTTTCTGCCTGGTAGATTTAGGTGTGGACATGAGATCGGAAAAAGAAAGCCGGAAAGAAAAAATTTGTTGGGCCTTTTTAGGAGCTCTCAATATCATTTCATTAATCAAATTTTTCTCAGAATACACCACAGTTAGATTTGATCGATTAACCTTTTTGTTTTCGTTAAAATACCTCTCTTGATTTTTAATTTAAAGCTTGACATAGGCAATAGCTAATTCGAAGAATAACGGACTTTTATGGCGAGCACAATATTACATCAACCACGTTGTTGACGCTACCGCTGACTTGGTTTGACTGTCACTCGCTTCACAGATGCGCAATCGAAGTAATTTTTTGCATCGTGATGCAGATATGAACATGTTTAAACGTGCAAAAAATCATTTTGCAGGGAATGCAATAAATGTGCGTATTAGAAGTCGGGCCTTATTAAGGCTTGGGCCTTATTTGGCGAAGGGACTTTAATATCTGTTTAATTATTGTTGCTGGTTGTAAAGATATACGCTATTAAGTGAAACCAACTTTTTTTTTTCGTAAAAAAAACTGCAGCGAGCAATATCTCGAAAGCTGAGTGAAAGAAAAAAAAAAAGAATGACATTTTCGAAAGCACTGACCAAAAATCAATAAATAACGGCATTCATTGTACATTCTGTCGGTAGCCTGATATTTTTAAATTTAGGTCTCGGATCGCGATGCAAATATCACAATAAATATGTATTGAACGTGTAGTGTAGCAGGCACCAAACAATCCTGCAGCATTTAAATTTGAGAAAGTGTCAGCGATCTTGGCTAGGGCAAAGCTTCTAATTCAAAATCTAAAGAAAATATAAGGAAACTCTGAAACAGTAAGTCACTTTTTGATCAAGGAATAATTTTTTTTAAAAATCTAATAGCTTATTCGGATTAAGCAAATGATTTTATCTTAGGACTTGCTATAGTCAAAAGATTTTTTATGACTTAAATGTAAATAGGAAACTCGATTTGAAACATCAATTTTATACTCCTTCAAATTCACTTTTTTTAACGGCGCCCACCTAGTTTGATAATTTTCTTTACTTTTATTTTCTTATATTACATGCTTATATTACATCCAGTATTCAGAATCAAGCCTTGCCGGAAGGTTCTGGAATATGTTTAGAAAAGGTATGGAACGCAAAACTCTTCTAAAATACATGTACGTCTGTACACATTTATTCATACGTTCTGAATTAAAAAAAAAATTAATTTTTTAAATCATTTATATAATAGGTATGTTTCCGTACTCGATTGCAGTAACTTGCAAGGTGCTAAGCTGCTGCATGTTGCAAAAAAATAAGTGGATTGGTGTCAATGCGGTGTGAGATCCGGTGAAGAATATTTCTCTTAGCATGCGGGGAACATTTCAGGAATAGAATGGATTATATGCATTTTTACCTCCTTAATCCAAATCTGTTAAACTTCAGGACGCCAGAAATCGGTTTAGGAGTTATAGAATTCCAAAGTTAAAAAATGGCCTAAAAATGTTGTTATTTCAGTTTTCAAACAAACCAAATAAAGTATTGTTTTATATTGGGAAATTTTAGTATTCTTATTTGAAAACTTAAACTAAGAACATTTTCTTCTGCAAAAACTTATTATATATATACTACAAAAAAATAGAATGAAATTTGAAAATATTCCGGGTATGATACGAGAAAAATTTTTACACTTTTTTAAAATATATTTGATTTTCTTATGTGTACAAGCGTGTGTTAACCGGTGTAGTGTTGGTATCATGTTTACAAAATTAGTACCAAAAATCGCAGTAAGTATCTTTATATAGGTTACATTTTCTTTATGCGCATTCTGGACTCCTTTATGCCTTTGCTCATCCCTAGAACAAATCCTGCGGACGCCCAGGAATCATTGGGTACCAAGTCAAGACTGTACAGTGGATCAGCACCGTATTTAGGAGGATTTAGGGGTTCTTACCCTCCGAAATATTGAACTTTTATACCCTGGATTTAAGATGACAAACTCAGCTTAAACATTTGCGGGTACTACATATCCCGCGGCACATTTCGCGGGCTTAAATTCCTTTCAGAAACAAAAATTTCGTCGTGCAGTCGAAAGCTTTTTAACACTAGATTTACGGATGTTGATTACATACCTATTTTTACTGAAGTGAGCCATTTGACTCATACAAAAAAGTTTAATCTTTTTGAAAAAAACCGGTTCTAGCTAAATTGAAATAAAAGATTTATTATTTAAAACTTATTATGTTGACTTTCTATGATATAAATACAAATTCTAAATGTTTGATACTTTAAATCTTACTTGATTTTAAATACAAATTCTAGTTGTTTGATAGTTTAAAATCGTTTATTGAGCTTTAGGTCAGGTTTGAACAACTAATTACTCTTACGAATTTTTCCAAAGAAACAAAAACAAAGTTTTCAATATGAAAAGGAAAATATCACTAGCTGATTTATTGCAATTTCGGCCCTGCTACAGGCTTCATCAGAAATCTTTGTGATACGTCGTGCAAGCGCATTAGCGCTCTGCACCACAGAGGCGATGAAATTTTAAGTGTCAATTTCTCAGTTTTTCTCCTTTCATATTTTCCTGTTGTTGTTGCATTTTTGCTTTATTTTAGTTCTTATGCTTATGTTATTATTATGGAGTTCAACAGTCTGTTAGAACTTTAAAACTTTATTGAAATCATTTTTTACATATTAACTCTGTTTTTTAAATACATTTTCCGCAAAAATTTTTATTGCATTCAGCACTCTTATAAAAGCTCTTACATATACACCTAATCCTGTTTTTGCACGGTACATACGTTCCAGAAAATATCGTGTAAAAAAAATCGTGTAAAAAAAGACACACCGTAATGGAAAAATATTAGATTGGTTCAACAACCTCAAAAAGACTACAAAAATTAATAACTCGGTAAAACAAACACATATTTTGTTCTTCAGTATATCATATTCATTTTATTTCACATATTATAATCATTTTATAATTTTTTCTACATTTATTCAAGCTCAAGACCATTTTGTTCTAATATGAATTTTCATTTATTAGCTTCATATTAAATTTTCAAAATGGTCTCGAGCTTGAATAAATGTAGAAAAAATTTGAAATACAGACCGAATAATGAAACTCCCGCAGGGAGAAATGATAAAAGTCATTTTATAATTTTAAAGAAATAAAAACAAAAATTAAAAAATTTACACATTTTAGATATAAAAACACAACCTAAATATTAAAAAAAAAATCACATCTTCAAGTAACATAAAAAACAAAATCATTTTAAAGTTTTCAGGAAATAAAAACACAATTTAAAAATAAAAAATAATCTCATATTCAAGGATAAACAAGATAAGTTTTGTCGTGTTATTTTAAAAATAACGTGTAAAAACAGGATAAGTTTATTTCTGTCGACCGTGTTATTTCAAAATCGTGTAAAAAAAGACCGTGTAAAATCAGGATTAGGTGTATTTCTCTTTCAAAATGCGTGATCTTGACAATTCTTCCTTAAGTCAACAGCATGAATTTTTGACATGGGAACGGAGTTCTTGACAAGATTGATCATGAATGTTTAAGCAGCAGCTTTCTTTAGAATTCTGAGAATAACTTTCTTTATGTAAGCCATAAGTTTCATGTTCTTAAAGCAATTAAATGTTAAATAATTTTATGAGTCAAGGTATTCCACATTCTAATATGCGAAATGAGGGGGTCGTCGGAGGGGAGTAACCTTTATTTACCTTTATTTTATTACGTAACTAAAAACCAACATATGTATTTAAAAAATAATATTTCAGTTATATATATATATATAGCAATAAAATTTCAAATGAGTCAAATTGGCTCAGTCCGTAAATCTAGTGTTAAAACAAGGATATGCTGCTCATTTGGCTTTACTTTGTGAACCCTGGAAAGGCAAAGCAAAGAAGCACTAAAAAAACTTGAAATATTAAAAATATTTACGTAAGTTCAGCCGTAGCGCTATGAACGCATAACAAATGATTTTATTGCTTTCCTTATCTTGCAGAATTTAAAATGTGGAAAACAAAATGGAATCAAGAAGAAGCTTCATCTGCCCTCATCTCGTCCTTCATCTGCAATAAAAGCATTAAATGAAACCAACAAAGACTTTTTCCATTCATTTTTTCTCATTTAAAAATATATGCTACTATCCTAGTTACTACTTGTACTGCAGAGCGATCCTTTTCAACATTAAACAGACAAAAAACTTACTTGCGGAACTCAACAGGACAAGAGAGACCAAATGGCTTGGCGTTGATGAGTGTGCATCGAAGATTTGATATTGATAATGAAGAAGTTATCAACAATTTTGCAGCAAAAAACGCCAGGCGGTTGAATTTTTTATTATGAGCTTCAAATTAATTTTTTATAGGGTGGTTAAATTTTAAGGGCCGATGTTGATTTTGAAAAAAAAAAACACAAATTATTTAAGAAATTATTACCATTTCTTTTTATTATGATAATATTGGTATGATTCAATTATACATGGAACAAAATATCTTCCAAATGGCCGCCGCGACCTCGGCGACACACCTCCATCCGATGGTCCAAATTTTCGATGACGCTGAGGCATAATTGAGGTTCTATGCCGTTAATGTGCCGAATTATCTCATCCTTTAGCTCTTGAATTGTTGCTGGCTTATCGACGTACAACTTTTCTTTCAAATAACCCCAAATAAAGAAGTCCAATGGTGTCAAATCACATGATCTTCGCGGCCAATTGAAATCGCCACTACGTGAGATAACACGGCCATTGAATTTGTCGCGCAAAAGAGCCATTGTTTCGTTAGCGTGTGGCAAGTGGCACCGTCCTGTTGAAACCACATATCATCCACATCCATATCTTCCAATTCGGGCCATAAAAAGTTCGTTATCATCACACAATAGCGAACACCATTCACAGTAACTGCCTGACCGGCCTCATTTTGGAAAAAATACGGCCCGATGATGCCGCCAGCCCATAAACCGCACCAAATAATCACTCTTTGTGGGTGCATTGGTTTTTCGACAATCACTCTTGGATTATCATTTGCCCAAATACGGTAATTCTGCTTATTGACTGATGATTTTCTTCGAAAATTGATCATCCACTGTTGCCATTTCTTGCAACCATTCTGACCATTGGCGACGCTTGAAATGGTCAAGAGGCTTTAGTTCTTGAGTCAATTGCACCTTGTAAGCGTGAAAATGCAAGTCTTTATGCATAATGTTCATCAACGATGAACGTGAGTGGTGCAATTGTTGGGCACGATGAAGAAATGAGGTGGACGGCTCTTCAGCCAAACTATCGCGAACAGCAGTAATATTTTCTGCAGTCCGAGCTGTACGCGCATGCACTGGTGTTTTTACATCTCCTGCAGACCCGGTTTGCTCAAATTTTTTCATGATTTTTCCGATTGTACGCACATTTGGACGATTAAATTGACTGCACGATATTAATTTTGATTTTAATTTCCATTTTCATAATAAGCCTGAATAACTTTTACGCGTTGCTCGATTGTGTATCTTTCCATGGTTCAAATTGAATTAATCTGAAATTGAGAAATGTCAAATGAAATGCAGAAAAAACTTGACGTTTAGGTGTGGCTCACATGCAACATCGACCCTTAAAATTTAACCACCCTTTATTATTGTGTCCACTATGACGATTTCGACTAACACTACTCTTTTTTTTCGTACTGGTGAAAGAAGTTGCTTATGAAAATATGTAACAAAAACCAATATTATTGTTTTTTTGATTTCTAGTAAACTTTACATATTTTTTCCTTTTTTTTTTTTTTTTTTTTAAAAGATCAAAGAACCAAGGCATGCGCCTTATACAAACAAGGGTTGGTCTTTGACCTGAAAGGAAAGGATAGATTATTTAGAGGAATTGATTAGAACCATTCGTGAATTATTGATAAGGCTAAACAACGTGAAAGACAATTTGAATTGCTTTTAACCGTGGCTAGTGTTATGCCTTAACCTCGGCAAGCATTTCCAGCCCTTCGTTGTTCCTGCCCATTAATTCCACATTTTCCACAATTTAGCTATGGATTTTTTGTTTTCCATAATTCTTAAATGTGCAGGAAAGAATAAAGAAAGTGAAAAGAACCATGCCCGAGCCCGGATTCGAACCAGGGACCTCTGGGTTGATAGTCTAGCGCACTCTCCACTAGACTACGAAGGCCGACAAAGGTCTTTTTTCCAAAAATATTAAATTAAACTTGAAAAAAATTATATAAAATACAAAATAATAAAAAAATAAAAATATACAGATTTCATTTCGAATTACATTCGGAGTTTAAGGAAAAGCGTAAGGAACTTCTTTCCTGATGAACCACAGAGATAGAGATAGAGAGAGAAACGGAGAGCTGAGCACGCGCCTGCTCTTTTGTTAGACTGCTTGAATTTCAACATTCGCTCGCACACTCACAGCGCTAGTTTGTAGTCTGCTCGATACTCGCAAGCGTACACACAGCAATCACACTGTTACGCATTTTTTTCCTTCAAATCGCACTACCCGCAAGCTGCATAAAGGAACTTTGTCCCAAAAAAATTGTAATAGTTGTAAAAAATAAATTGTCAAAAATTATGGGCCGGAAAAAGCTCTTTGAATCTGCGTCAGAACATTGTTCATGTACACTGAAAAAATAATGCTGTTTGTCATGCATATTTTTAAAATTTTTTTATTTTATTTCCATACAAATTCCTTAAAATTAAAAATTCAATTAACTTTATATTTTTTTTATTTCTTACATTATTTTTTTAGTACTATTTTTTTATTATAATAAATGTTTTAGTTTTAATTCCAATAGTTTTTCCGATAGTTTTTTTATATTTAGTGAAAACAATTAAAAAAAATTCTTCACTTGTTTAATCTGAAGTATAGTTTACACTAGACAGTACTATTAAGAATGTCGTCAAAAATTAATCAAAATTAAGTCTGTGAAGTTCGTACTTAATTAAATTGGCAAGACAATTGACAAAAAGTTTAGAAAGTTTAAATTTTGTCGCTTTTTTATTTTTTAATTGTATTTTCTTAAATAATACGCTCAAGCTTAAATTTTGTACGTTATCAATAATTTCTTTGAAATTTTGCTCTTTTCTCTTCTTCAATATATTCTATGTTGTTTATTACTGTCCCTTTTTCCGCATAATTTAAGAACGCTGAAATTATTAGTGCTGAATTTAGAACTTTTAGACTGAATTTTAGACTGAAGTTTGCTGTCGGTCTTTGCAGTCTAGTGAACAATGCTCTAGACTATCAACTCCTGTTCGAATCCGTGTTCGGACATAGTTCTTTTCGCTTTCTTTGTTCTTTACTACATTTAAGACTTATTGATGGAAACAAAAAATCCACAACTGTATTGTAGAAAATGTGGAATTAAAGGACAGGAACAACTGAGGGCTGGAAATGCTTGCCGAGGTTTAGGCATAACATTAGCCTCGGTTATAAGTAATTCAAATTGTCTTTCCCATTTGTTCCGCCTAATCGATAATTCACGTATGGTTCCTAATGGTTTCTAATTATCCATCCCATTCCTTTCAAGTCAAAGACCAAAGGTTAATTGTATAAGGCACATGTCTTGGTTCTTTGATCTTTTTAAAAAAAAAACTAAATCTGAAAATAATGAACTTGTACTTGGTAACATATGGGCATTTCCACAAAACATTCTACCGTGACCAAAAAATTAAAAAAAATAAAAACTTATTATCTTATGATATTATCTAAGACATGCCCGTAGCCAGGATTTACCCAAGGGGTGGTTTTGATTAAAAAAAGATTGATAGTTTTTGATATCGATAAATCAAAAGGAATTTTTATATATATATGAAATGTTTGCTCCCCATACACCAAATTGTTTACGCCATAGACTAAAAATAGTCGATTTGATATAGAAATAAAATCTATAACGTTTCGTGCCGATTGATAGACTTTTAAAACTAGCTCAAGAGATTAATAAATGGAGAAATGTTTTACAAGAGCTCAAAACATTTTTTGTAGACAATTTTTTACAAAAACAGGAATGCATTTCGTTTTTAATGTAATTGTTCTTTAAAATGAGTTAACAAACATAAAAATCGCATTAAAAGTACCAGAGTTGTGATATTTAACTTTTCGAAAAAATGTTATTTTATTTCTTGTTTCAATTAAACAATAATTATAAAAATGAATATCCGAGAAATATTAATGAAATTTTGGTTAAATATTTTCTGAAACAACACAAAAGAAAAGTGTGTTCAAAAGGTCCTATTTAACATTATTGAAAAAGCTGCTTTTACTATGGCTTAGCAGTTTAAATATTTAATCCTATCATTTGCAGAAATAAAAAATTAAGAAAATAGTAAATTTTTCCAATATTTTATGCATAAAAGTTTATGTTTCTGTTCAAACGAGCTTAAATATGCATACTGAAAAATTGCTTTTGAAGATATTTGCACAAAAGGGACTAATTTCCATACAAGGCTTTTGTACAATATTTAATCAAACAGTTTATTAAATATTTTTAAAGACTCAACTTTAAGTTCTCTTTAAGGTAAGAAACTGATTATTCAATAAAAGAAAGTCCTCAGTGAATCCTTATTACTACAATGAGAAACCGACGAAGAATGTGAACGAATTGAGCCCGACATAGGGCACTTAGTACATGTTTAGTGAATTAATTATTTCTGTGAAAACTTCTTATGTACAGGGTTGTCCATATTCGAAGCGCCCATTTTATTTTTAAATAAATCAAAGAAACCACAATTTTTTGTCTGTTCGTCATAAATATCATTTAATTGGGTTCAAGTAGATTTGCTTACATTATTTCTTGAATATGATATCTCGTAAATGGTCGCCATTGGCCTCTACGACATATTGTGCCCGTTTTGCAGCATTTTCCATGGTTTTCTTCAACATTTCGATGGGAATGGCGGTTATTTCTTGACGGATGTTGGTTTTCAGCTCTTCTAGGGTCTTTGGCTTGTTGACGTAAACCTTTGATTTCAAATAACCCCACAAAAAGAAGTCTGGAGGCGTTAAATCTGGTGATCTTGGCGGCCAATCTAAATCACCATTTTTTGACATCAAACGGCCAGGGAACAATTGCTTCAAAAAATCGATTGTAGTGCGGCTTGTGTGTGGTGGCGCGCCATCTTGTTGAAACCAGTAGTGCCTGATACGCTTTCGACGAACGATTGGCATGAAAAAAATGTTTATCATATTGCGATAACGCTCCTGATTGACACTAACTCTGTGGCCATTATCATCTTCGAAAAAGAACGGCCCAATGAGCATTTTAGCACAAACGCCGCACCAAACAGTGACTTTTGCATCGTGAAGAGGTACCTCTTGAATCTCTTGTGGATTTTCAGTGGCATAAATACGGCAATTTTGTTTGTTTACCGTTTTCTTGGAAGGCGCACTTTTCACTTTTTTTATTTTTTTGAAAGCACGTTGAGTTTTCACTATTGACTTGTTTTGTTGAATGTAAATTTCAACAATTTTAGAGCGTTCGCGTGGCGTAAACTGTTCCATTGTAAACATTTGCTTGGAATGACGCTTCACACGCGGTATGTCATTAGTCGATTTGGCATCACTGCGGAAAGTTACAGTGTTGCCACATGGGCGCTTCGAATATGGACAACCCTGTATACTTTATTGTTGTGTTTAATTTATAAAATGCTTAAAAACCTTATCAAAAATGCCTATTTCTTCAAACATTTTTTTGCATAATCATAATACTAAAATTTATGTCCTGTTTTAATATGTAGGATACTAAACTTGGAAAATTAAATTTCAAAAATTTTCCAAGCAAAATTTTGAAAGCGTTGCTATCCACAAATAATAAGATATTTCTAAGTTCTTTAAATTCGAAATAATTGCATTCTTAGCTATGATTCTGTATACTTAGTTTTCTAAATTTGCATCCAAAAATATTTTTCACCCGCGACACTGTGCGGCGTCTTAAGAAAGAAAAAAATTGTGGCTTCGTCAACAAATGTTGCTGCTGTTCTGCAGAATTTTAATTTTGAAGTCGTAGAATCAGCAATTACAATCGGTGAAGCGGGGTTTATTTGTTACTGTTTCTGTGTTTACGATGCGAGGAGAAATCCAAACAAAGCAAATATTTTATGAACAGTGTTGCCGTTTGGATCCAAATGGATCCATTTAGATACTTTTTTCCTTCAAAAATTTATGAATACGTTTTTTTTGTCTCAGTGTCAGTTTGAATACTTTTTTTTAAAATCTTTCTTAATATGAATATATGTTTTTGTTTGCAAAATGTAAAACTTAAGCAGTCCCTTAAATTCAACAAAAACGTTAAGATAAATGAGGACTTAGACATTTTTGGGCAATATTTTCTTACCAAAAAATACATTTAAGCAATCTATTTATAAATAACTTTAAAATTTTGTAAAAAATATTTTAAGTCTGCCATAGCTAGGAGATTTTAAAAAATCTGTACTTTTTAACCCTTAAGATTCCCATAGCGATTGCACAGTGTAACTTAACCCTCCATCAGTAACCTGAGTGGATTACACCCAGTAGCACTAAATTAAAAGTGTTATGAACTTAGAATTACTAAATGAAACTAATAAAAAAATATAAATACTATAACTACTATAAAAAAGGTTGAACTAATTTCGAATTTAAACATTTTTTAGATGTGTGCACTTAAAGACTTATAATTGTGATTTTCATTTATGGCTGTTTTTATAGGTTAGTAATCCAGGGTTAATAATTCTAGAAAGGTTGCACCGTCAAGTACCCCTATTAATATGCACTTTGTTTTTTGTTTCCGATAAATTTTGACCAAAATATCTTAACCCTGTCTGAAAACGACTACTTGTTTTTACGACACCTAGCGAGAAGAAGATGCATAAAAAACATATTTGGAATATTGTTTTTTTGTCTAATTTACGTAAATAAAATTTAAAGTTTTTAACCCTGTAGTTGTCGCGTGGACTACATTAGTATGTAAAATCTAGGTGCGCGACCACTGTAGGGTTAAGATAAATGTTTCAATTAAAATTAATTAATTAATTAATTAAAACGTGCAATTTTAGCTTAATATAACTAGTTAAAAGGCAATAGCAACCCATATAATCTGTTTTACACTAAACTAAACAAGTTATTTATTTATTTTTTCTTTTATATGCAATTATATATTGTTTAATATTGCTATTGTTTAAAAATTATTCTTATCAAATAAATGTAATTAAAGAGCAATAGCAACACTCATAAAAAACAGAAGTATTGAAATTAATGTTCCTATTAAATTTTATACATGCTTTATTTCTTATTATTATATTTTAATAAAAATATTTTTTAGTCTTAAAATTTAATAAATAAAATTGTTACGAAAGCTTAAAAAACTGGGTTGCATTATATAAAAATATTAATGTTGTATTCTTATGTTAAAATAACTAATACATAATTGGTTTTTAGATTTTGATACTTGGATACTTTTTTTTCAAAAGCGGATACTTTTGGATACTTTTTTGACCTTCTAATGGATACTGTTTTAAGAATCTTTGCAGCAACACTGTTTATGAACTCTTTTAACAACAACGCTACCATGTTTCGGTCTCGCTCTTCGGCCTGCTAGGGGTTGTACTTATGTTTATGTTTAAAAGCTATACGCAAATAAAGCAAAATAAAGATTGCGTAGTTTTTGCTTTTGTAGCGCCAAGTATAAGGAACGGTTTTTTCCATTCCCTGATGCTTACATCATATATTAGCTGTTGGTATCAGAATTGTAAGAACAACAAAAACTAGACGTATTTCAGCTTTCTTCAACTTCATACTATGTCAAAATAAGCTCTTTTGAACAGACACTCACCAAATGCAAAACATTGTGCGATTACGTTGCTTACTCAATTCCCAAAAATACGAAATTGCAAAATTAAAAAAAACGACATAACGGAGTGCTATAGCATAGTCTTCAGCTATTTTGTGAAAAAAAAAATTAAAAAAAAAACTCGTATCAAAAAGTTATAGCTGTTGAAACTTAATGTTTTTTCAAAAATCCTCAAAGTGACTGTGTTTGGGCATTTCAAACACAAAAATAAAAAAATCATAAGAAATTTAAAAAAAAAAATATATCTATCATTTAAAATGATTTTAAAAACTATTTCTGATTTTCGTTTTAAAAAAACTTCAGTACTAATTTATATAGTAATTTTAAATATTTTAAAAAAGCAACTCTACAACATAACGAATGTGAAATATAACTGTTAAACATTTCAATTGACGTTACTAAACTATTGATTAAGTTATTAATTTTTGGGAAAAAACAACACAGAATATGAATGGACAATCTTGATCACAAATGTATTTAGTTGGAGCGACCACATTAATAGCAATTTGAAAATCAAAAGTTTTTATTGTTTTTTAGGTTGAAATACAAGAGGCGATATTGTTGCATTTCGAAACTCGTTTGCGATGTCTTAAGCTTTAATAACAGCATCCTGTAGCTCTTGTTCCGCTACATACGCATGTGCTCCTTGTGGTGTACCAATCATGACAGCCGCACCATCGTAACCCTGCCCGAACGTAAAATCGCAAGCTAGGCCGAAGTCCTTATATTATCTTTGATCTGAAAGCATAGTTCTCAAATCAGTTCAAAATTGAAGTGGCTTTCAACTTTTTACGCTGTTGCGTTGCAGTTGCCTTAATGCTAATACATATATTAGATTTTTATTCTTTCTCGACCTTATGGGTGGGGGGGGGGGTTTAACCCCTAAAACCAACATTTTGATTTTATTAATTTTAGCATTTTATGCATAAATTCATATACCATGATGATCAATTTGTCTGCACTGTTTGACAAATGTGGTTTTTCTTTTTCGTAAATGTTTAGAAAATGTTTCGTAAACTTTTTATTTAAGTAAAAATAGAAAGCATTATCTAAAGATAATGAAAAAATGGTTGAGACAATTAAAGGAAAATATATTGAATTTGTTTTTTAATTACTAAATTACGTAATGACTTAACTAACTAATTACTTAATTGCATAATTGAACTACAATGGAAATTTAAGTAATGTAACGCTAGATCGAAAAGCATAATAAAAAAAAACCAGAAAAGATTTTTAAATTCGATCACTTGGAATATAAACTTATGTTAGTTTAAGCTCTTCTAGTTAAACCCTTAAAAGTTGTATACAAAAAGTCTTGCCCAATTCAGAGAATTTTGAAAATTTTGTAAGCCAAGTCAAAAATCACTTCCGTTTTTGTAATGTAACGCCAGCACATATTTTTGTATATATCTTAAAATCCTTAGAGTCGATTGTTGACATTGTTTTAACTTAACAAAGTGGTACTTAATTACTACGCAAATACAAAAAAGCCTTTAAAAAATTACAAAAATTTTTATTTTTTGTTTTTAATATTTCTTCATACAAATCGTACGTGAAATCATATATCAAATTATTGAAATACGTTTCGTACCTCATTCGTCAGCAAATACTTTGAGCGCATTTTTTCAAATAAAAATTTAATCAAAACAAATGTTATACAATAATACTCTTTAAGTAAACACCCTTTAACTTACTTCAAGCCTATACAAACAAAAGAACCTTTCAAAATCAAATAAAGTGTTCTGCTATAACATTGAAATTACTCAAGAGTTTTTATCCAAACAAATCAAAAATATAGATATTGAAGAATTATTAGGCTGAAAAATTCCTACCTGATATTCACTTTAATTTTATTTATTTATTAACTAATTACATACTTTAGTAATTCAAAGTTCCTGGCATTAAATACAATACATTAACAATTAAAAAATGCATTTATGTTTTTTATATACATTTCATAAGTAGTTTCAGAAACTTAAAAAGAGTTTTTATCCAAACAAATCAAAAATATAGATATTGAAGAATTATTAGGCTGAAAAATTCCTACCTGATATTCACTTTAATTTTATTTATTTATTAACTAATTACATACTTTACTAATTCAAAGTTCTTGACATTAAATACAATACATTAACAATTAAAAAATGCATTTATGCTTTTTATATACATTTCATAAGTAGTTTCAGAAACTTAAAAATTTGTTGTTTGTTTTATTTTTTTTTTATGTTGAACTAAAAAAATATTTAAAACTTCATAATTTTAATTTAATTTCTCAATTCAGTACTTTTATTGCTATTTGAAATTCGGCAAGAACCAAACCGAAAATTTGAATTATCATTCCAAAGATTAATCAGTCAAAGCAGAAGGATTCAGTGACCCATTTTTACCTAATGCTCGCGCGAGCACCGAATTCGTAAAAATAAAAAATTAGATGGCAACCCTATCCACTATATTGAATTTTAAAATTATGAGTTTAGATTCGAAATCAGCTACCCCTAACACTGTTAAATGATGTGTAAAAATCTTAAAAATACATTTTACTAGGTGGCAATACTGTGGTAAAAATTTAGGTGGCAACCCTAACCTCCATCTTAAATTTTAAAACTGTGACATTAGATTCGAAATCAAATCCGTTGTTAGAATTTCAAAATTACAAGAATTCGTTAAAATACAAAAAAAAAATCTAAGTGGCAACTCTATCCAGCATCTTGAATTTTAAATTTTGACATCAATTCCGGAATCAGCTACCCCTAAAACTGCTAACCACGGAGTCAACAGAACCCTGAAAAGTCCTATTACGCTTAAGCTTTCTCTACACAAGCTCATTGAATTTTTTCTTTAACTTCAATTAATTGGATTATTGCGACCTTACAAGCTTTTGCCGATCGTTTGCTTTTTAACTTTCTGACCTACGAAGTAAGTCTAAACAAGCGACGCCAACGAGCAAGCATGGATATGACTTGTATCTGTTTGGTATTTTTGCAAGCTAGCTTAAGCTTGCTTTTTCAAATTTGGATACAGACTTGAATTCAAATACTTGAAAAGGTTTGAACTTCAAGTAGGCTTGTGCAGTTCTCTGATTTATATCATAAAAAACGTATTGTTCAAATTAAAATAGTTTCGGAATAAAATTGCAATATATTTGCTTTTTAGTAAGGAGAAAAATAAGATAACATTTAAATTACATGACTTTCACACAAACATTTTTTTTCGAAACGGCATTATTTGCGATAAAACTTACATAAAAAGTAATTAAAATACAAAAAACATGATTACGATTACAGTAATTTTAATTGTCATTTTCATTGATTATGATTACTGTAATTGTATTCAATAGATTTTTCTATTACATGGATAATTTGCGTGTATACCGATTACAGTAATCGTATTAATACTTTTCTTACATTACAATTACAGTAATCGTAATCGTTAATTTTTAGGATTACAATTACTATAATTGTAATTGGAAAGTAATTGTAATCACAAAATACCCAGCTCTGGTCAAGGCTACTGAAGGTGGAAAGGCTAGCGCCTTCCGAAACAGTCTGTCTAGTCTGCTGTGTGATTGAGTCCATACAGAGTTGTTGTTGTTGCCTTATTCATAACTAACTTGATCTAAAAAGCTCAAACGTAACTAAAATAATCAGTCACAAATAAATGCATTACACATTGCTACAAATTTGAATGAAGTGGAAATCCCTGGGAAGTGTTACTGTTCTAGGTATTGTTGAGTATAAGAAGTTTGCATATAAGAAATTTTCCAAACACCTCCAAAATCTTGACTTACCATTAAAAACCCGGTTTTCGATACCTTTCCGTACTTATTAGCCTGTAACTAAGTTGATAATTAATCATTTTCTTGTTTTTGACCGGATTCAAGAAGAGCAAACGTAGACCATTTGAATAATTTAAGAAAAAATAAAAAATCTGTATGTTTTTGTCCGGCAAACATAGTTTTTTTTCAATATTTTTGACTTTTCAATTTTGGCGATTTTTGGAAACACTATTTTATATTGGAAGCATACCTTAGGTGAATTGTTTTAAAAAGTACGTTTATAAACAAAAAAAAAGCAAAAATGTTTAAAATAATTGATAATTAATTGACTGACCCTTTCATGAAATCAAATTTTTTACAAAAAAAAAACAATTTTTGACCATTCAACTCAAAAATGTTTACTTGAACGTTTTTTTCTTAACTTAGCATCATCACTATCTCGTTTCAGCGACCAACAATATTCTGAAATCATTTTTATTTTATTATTTCCTTCGAAGTGCTTTCCAATCTTTGCCATTTCTTGGGGAAAATGTTCCTCTTGTTCATCGCTGAACTGGCCCAGGTTATTTATGAAGATGTCTAAATGCGAATGCAGAAAATGTATTTTGATAGACATGTTGCAGCCCATTTCACCATACGCATTTAAAAATTCGTTTACAACCATAACATAGTCTTCGCTTCTGTGATTTCCAAGAAAATTATCGCATAGCTCAACAAAACCCTTCCATGCACGTTTTCAACCAAACTTAGCTTGTTCATAAAACTCACATCGCTCATAATGTTACGAATTTGAGGTCCTATGAAAATACCTAAATTTTATCAAAACGGATTAAAATTTTGAAAATAAAACAGTATATGGAAAGGAAGAAATTAATACCTCCTTTTAATTTCGCTTCACTTAGTTTTGGGAACACCGTCTTAAGATGGGAAAAGGCAACGCCGTTAACATCCAATTTTTTTACAAATTGATTCATGTATCCCAGCTTGAGATGCAGTGGTGGCAGAATAACATTCTCGGCTTTTACTAATGGGGCGTTTAAAACATTTTTTTTGCCCTATTTGATGCGACTAACGAGGTGGCCATTCTTTTCGATCATAGCGATTCGGTGCAAGACTATCCCATTCCCAAATAGCACGGATGTTTTGTAAAGGAGTACAAAATTTATTTTTTTTTAAATATGAACTTTTACTAGAGCCATCAATGAAAAGTCATTCAACAGCATTATAATTGTGACCCAATGTCGAAAATAGTTTGGGTACATTCACGCAACACACGAGATAACTGTTTTGCCATCAGTTTTAAAACATTCTTCAAGTAGCAAAGTCCGATCACTTCTTCTACCAGAAGTTACAAGAAAATCTTTTTCCACTATATTCCACTGCTTTAATCGTGACGCGAGGATTTCTGATTGTCGTTTGAACAATTGTAAATTGCGTACAAGATCATCGAAATCTGCTTTTGAAATAAAATGTCGCTCCGTTGTCGTTGATTTGGATGTCTTCTCGTTTTAAATCTTTTTAGTTGCAACAGTAGATTTTCTCGTTGTCAGAACTTCATCATCCCAAGATATTGGTTTAGTAATAGTTACAACATTTGCCTACTTTATGTGTTTACGAGTTTTAAAACTGTTACCTGAAACATTGGTTTGACAAAAGTAGCAATCATCTGGTTAATAATATGGCTGATGATGCCAAGTCATAGGCTCAGAAAAAGGTAAAGCGGCTCAAGGTTGAAGTTCGCATTTTTTATCGTTCTACAGCAATATTCACAAATAGATTCTGGCTCATACCAGCGACTGGTATTATAAGAGCGGATGTGTGAAAAACCTAATAAATTTGGTACATTTGTGACTTTTCAATAGATATCAGTCATCAGTATAGTTTTAAAGATATCATATTAAATAATCTGTGCTCTTATAAAAAATGTGCAAAAGAACACGAAAAACGTTGTGCAGGCATTTTTGCAAAAATTTTGTTTTCATCAATAACTCTGTCAATTACTAGCCGATTTTTAAAAACTAAATTCCGTCGTAATTGTTAATAAACGTGTTTGTACATTAACAGATAGTTTGGTGTCTATATAAAATAGTGTGTACAAAAATAGTAAAAGTTGGAAAATATTAAAAAAAACTTGAAAAGAATTGAGTTTGCCGGACAAGGGCACAAATATTTATCAAGTTTTTATAAACTATATGTATATTATTAGAAACGTCTAAGTTTTTTCTTCCGGAATCCGCTAAGTTACAGCCTTATAAGTGCGCAAAGGTACAAAAATCGGTTATTTAACGGCAAGTCAAGATTTTGAGGGTGTTTGGCGAATTTCTGGTATGCAGTCTTGTTATAATCAACAAGACCTGCAAGAAAAATGGTAACACTTCCCAGGGATTTTGGACTGTCGCACTGTGTTATCAAAGGCTTTTTCGCAAAGATTAAGGTGTTTCGATTTCAGGTTATGAAATATCGAATTATCTTCCCAATAAGCCAAACAAGCTTGGAATAAGCTTGTAGTAAGCTTACAAGCGTAAACATCGCTCTTGGAAAAAGCTTATAAAACTATTGTGAAATGCTTTCAAGTAATTGAAGAATAAGCAAAAAGGAACCCTTGGAAAAATATTCGTTGCTGTAATATTATTTCAAGCGTTTACTATTCAATTGAAATTAAAAAAATAATTTATTTTTACATGCAAAAATAGCTTCAATCACCTGAGACTTATGTTTGTTATTAAAGTAATAAACGGAGACTACACGGTTTTGTTTAAAAAGGAAGGAATCACTGACCTATGTAGTTTTTACTCAGATTATAGCTTTACATTTTAGGATGCGTTCTAAAAAAAAATATGAATGAAAAAATTGGCTAATTAGGTTTCTGAAATGAAGGTTTTAATTATATTTATTGTATTGCGAAAAAGCAAACTGCAATTATTTGCTTTCCTGATCGTTTATTTTATATCAACTCGAGTACAGTAATTTTATTGATTTTCTGCAAAAAAAAAAAAAAATAAACATGTTGTTGTGGTCATGTTCAACTAGCTTCTTTTTTTTGTTGGTGGCACAAAACCGTCAATGAATATTATGATAAACGACAAAAAATACTTACTTTCCATTTACTGCACGTGTGTGTTATGCTGGTGATTTTTAAGGGTCTATGAGTTGTTTAGCTGTTGTGGAATGATGGAGGAGGTATCTATGTGTGTGCAAGGCATTTCGCTCTTATCACGAGTTTAGAAAGGGGGCAAAAGAGAAGTTTTCCAGTTACGGTGACACTTGAGTTTTATGACAATGAATTTGGAAAGAAAATAATGCATGAATATGGGGAGTTTCAGTGCCAACTTTATGGAATAAATTTTTTGTCTAGGCTAGGGTAAGCTGAAATTCGTTACTACTACATATACAGGGTCCGCCATCTAACGTTTTTTTTCAACTAGTGCTTATTTCGTGCTAGTGCTTACATTTAGCTCATGTCTGATTTGACAGATACTAATTAGTTTTATCCTTCCGCTAAACGAATATGGTTGTGTATACGCTTGAACAACGCTGGGAAATATTGCGACAATACTTTGAAAATCATGGTAATGTTGCAGAATGTGTGCGAAAATTGCGTACGGATTTTGGAAGAAGAGAAGCACCGTCAGCTCCGTATGTTCGTTATCTTGTGAAAAAAGTGAAAGAAACTGGCATCCTCATCGATAAACCAAAGCGTGAAAAGCCAAAAGCACTGCGTACACCCGAGAATATTGCTGCTGTGGCAGAAAGTGTGCGTGAAGCGCCATCAACATCAATTCACCGTCGTTCTCAACAATTGAACATTTCGGAGACATCATTGAGACGAATTTTGCATAAAGACCTTGGCATGACGCCATACAAAGTCCAATTGGTTCAGGAGTTGAAGCCAACTGACCATCCAATGCGTTTTCGCTTCGCTAAGTGGGCCTGCGATCGACTTACAGAAGATGCCGATTTTGCCAAAAAAATCATCTTTTCAGATGAAGCTCATTTTGATCTTGGCGGGTATGTAAACAAGCAAAATTGTCGCATTTGGGGCACAGAAAACCCGCACGCATACATTCAAAAGCCGCTGCACCCACAACGAGTCACTGTTTGGTGCGGATTTTGGTCCAGAGGCATAATTGGGCCATTTTTCTTCGAAAATTAGCAAGGAGTGGCCGTTACAGTCAATGGCGATCGTTATCGGGCCATGTTGAACGAATTTTTGGTCACAAAAATTGAAGAGGAGGATATTGGCAACATTTGGTTTCAACAGGACGGCGCTACGTGCCACACAGCCGAAGCTACACTCGATGTTTTGCGCCCTGTTTTTGAAGATAGCATTATCAGCCGCAAAGCTGATGTCGTTTGTCTACCTCGGAGCTGCGATTTGGCACCGTTGGACTATTATTTGTGGGGTGCCCTCAAAGATAAGCGTTACGCCGACAAGCCAGAGACAATTGACGCTTTAAAGGACAATATTCGTGAAGCCATTGGTGAAATACAACTGCACACAATCGATAATGTTCTTAAAAATTGGACCGATCGTGTTGGCTACTGCATGGCCAGCCGAGGCAGCAATTTGAACGAAATTATTTTCCATTATTAACCGGAAAGATTGTACTTTCAAATAAAAAAAGAAATTTTAGAAAATATCCAGCAGTTTTTTTTATAGAATTTTCAAAAAAAAAAAAGTTATTTGGCGGTATCTAATTTCAAAATAGATGTTTTTCCATATATACATAGAATAATTTAATTAAATTCGTCATAAAATCGGATAGAATTAGAATAGATTTCTCAATCTAGGCTTGTTTGAAAGGTATTTTTATCATCTTTCACAACCTGTATTGATACCAATAGTTTTTTTATTTTTAGTAGAGATATTAGGAATTTTTTGTCGAAAAATAGCCTAAAATGAACTTTTAACTAATAAATTCTGAATTTTCTTCGATTTTTTTCGAAATTTCTTTTTTTTGCAGATTATGAAAGTTCAGATAATTTCCAACAACTTATATTATAATCAATTTTTTTGTTTTGAACTCCTTTTTGTAGGGAAATCGATCTGAAAAAATCAACATTTTCAAGGTTTCAAAGAAAAAAACACTATTTTTACATTTTTAATTCAATTTATTTTTAAATATTATTCTCGACCTACAATTTAATGTTTTAACGTGGTAATATTATTTTTTAAGGCTCTTTTTACTTTCCATTCGAGGAGTTTTCTTACGACTTTCTAATGTCACTGCCATAACTCCTTCACGATTCTTTTCTATAACTCGTTTTGAAACACTCGTTAATAATTGTACTTGTCTTTCTGTTCCTTGTATGTGCATTGGAATTTGTGGATCAGCCAGTGGTGGTTCATCGAAATCTAAGTATTCTACCAAGTGATCATATGGAATCTGTCGAGTAAATGCTGGTTCAAATAATATATCGTCGTTATTCATATCAACCATATTGACATAATCGGCAGCATCGAAATTTAAGATATATTTTTTATAAACTCTGAGTTTAGTTGGATCGTACAATTTTTCTCGATAGTGTAAAATCTTTTTGATAGCTCTATCCCGTTATGCTTTTCGATCATCAAATAACATTGTTAATAAGATATTTTCTAGATGTGCGTAATATAAGTTGTTTTGAATTACACCATCTACAATATTTCGTAACTTTGGTTGTAAGTATCGTGTCCAACGTATAAATTTTAATAAAAGCACTGCCGTACACAACAGAGTTATAAAACTTCACATTGAAGTACATTGGCACATAAACTGTAATAATATAAACTGCCAAAGTTCTTAAATTGGTCGATGGTGTATTAGTTGTTACATATAATCGTAGTAATCTACTTGCTTTGGTTAACCAACGAGAATGTGTAATTGGTCCTGGTTTAATGTTAGCTAAATCAACTGGAATAATGCCATTCGAAATTGCTTTAGCTATTTAATATAAATATTTAACATCTGTTGATAGTTCGAACTCATGTTCATGATCCATCATTGCAGGCATATTCTCCAGTGGTATTGGATCAAAATCAGCTACTACCTGAAAAATGAAATGTTTAGATCAATTAAAACGCAATTATTTTATTTTAACTTTATTCCAATCGAAAAAGTAAAATAATGACAATAAATATTGATAATAAATGATGATATTAAATAAAATAAAGTGTTACATTCCTGCAATTTCTCAAATTCTTGAATAGCTTTGAATAACCTTCCACTTGCTACTCGTGGTCCACTGGTGACTCTTTTGTCCAATGCTTCATATAAATGACGAAATGGCAGTTCATTGAAATGAAGCAGACATATAAACCAGTGAATAATCGTAAAACACCATTTTCTGTTCCAGTATTTGCTGGATTAATAACAAGATTACCATGAACATCTCTTAAATTTATATCTTCGAATAAAGCTGTTGCTAAACATGAAGCGACTCTATCTGAAACACCGAATCTATCACACATCATAGCAAAATTTAAGGCATCGTATCTTTGAGTATAATAACCTCGTCTCATTTGAACAGTTGCTTCTGGAACTTCTGTTGTTGCTTCATTTTCATCTTCATCCATGTGTAATTCAGGTGGTTCGTATGTTGGATCATCGGTACCAGTTGTAAGTGTTGGTATTGTTGTAGCTACTTCTTCAACGTCTTCCGTATATTCAGGTATTGTGAATTTTCTATCATTATGCTAGTCCATCATAAATTCTTTTAGATGTTCTGGAATCAATCCACACGAGCATTCTGTTATTTTTAATTTGCAATTACATTTGCCAATATAAAATACTAATTCGTTTATTGAATCAACAAATGCTTAAAATTGTTTCTATGTTGTACATGTTTCTGGTATTTATCAAGCAAACCAGTTATTTTTTTGAAAACACTCTTTCTATTAATGATTTCAATATTTAATTTACACCAAATTTGGATCAATTTATCTGTTGCGTGAGGAGTAAAAGTTTTATACGAGAACATTTTGTTTTCAAATTTAGCACGATCACTTAAAAAAAAATAATATTTTGAAATGTCACATTTAGTAGGCAAACTAAGACAATTTAAATCTCTTGATAAACCATAAACAACAATATCTTGATGAGGCATGTTAGTCAATCTAGACTCAAAACTTGTTGATGTTGTTGCTTCCATTTGCGAAGACACCGCAGACGATGTTGATGGTTCTTGATTATCCATAATAATTTTGATATTATCACTGCACTCTTTGATTGTGTCACACTAAATTTAAAAATAAAAAAAAATATTGGTATTGTGATAACCGAGTTTTTATTTAAGTATTTTGGCAAACTGCGAGCGCATTGCACGATGAACGATTAGTCTGCGGACAGAGTAAACGCTGATGCGAGCAGACAGGCAGGCAGGTTTTCTTACTTGTCCCAATGCGAGAAAACTCGCTTCATACGATTTCATATAAACCTGCTCGAAGTGTGCAGAGTGGAAGCAGGCAGGTCAGATCAGATCAGATCAGGTTGTTGCGAGAAACCAGGCTGGCGCAGGTTTCTCGCAACTGAATTAGTTCTTTTTGTGTTGTTTTTTGTAATTTTTCAAGGAAACTGAGTTTTTTTATTATCTTTAGAATACAAGACCAATTACAACAAAAACATTCAACAACAACAACGCGTTGAACGAAACAAACATCAACAGCAGCGACCGCGCATATGTTTATGTGTGTGTGAGGGCTGTTTTTGGTGGGTATTGACAAATTTGGTTAACGTCGATTAAGATTATGCATGATAAGTTGTGAAAATGATAGATTGATCGAATGGGCAATTGTTGGGCATGTACGAAACAAAAGAAATACATATAAAACAAATAAAACAATAAAAATTAAATTGCTTGGTTTTGCATTTTTTTAATATTTTGAACAGTAAACCAGAGTCTAATATGTTTTCAGCCCCTAAATTCCAAAATTTTTTGTAACACACAAATCAAAAATATTTAAAAAGTATTACTTGTAAAGTCATTTCAAATGAGATATAACATTTTTATGATACGTTTTTTCTATGTTTTTTTTTGTGTTCAAAATGCCAGAAAACAAAAAATCAAGTTTCACCAGCTATAACTTTCTTCTTAGGATTTTGGTTTCTTTAATTTTATGCCCAAAATAGCTCAAGGCTATGCTTTAAGCATTATTGTTGTTATTGGTTAAGATTTTGGATTTTTGACAATTTTTTTCGTAAAGTACTCAAACTTGACATTTTCTAAAGGGTACTCTTCTAATAAAAAATGCCATAACGACCAAGTTATTCAAATTAATGACACAATTTTTTTTATTTGTATTAAGTGTTGTTTCAAGAAATTGTTTAACAAAATTTAATTGCAATTTTTTAAAATTTGGATTCTTACGACTTTTTTATTACAACAAGAAAGAAAATATAATCTTTCCGAAAATATTACAACTCTGGTAATTTTCATCCGTTTTTTCTCACCGATGACACGTTGTACAGGTATTTAAATCTTCTATTGATTAAAAATACAGTATTATTTAATTCGTTTACAGAATTTCAATACAAATTTTAATGACGAAACACCTCATTTTCGCCCTTTATACCAATTCAATAAGATTAAATCGCACTGAGCCTTACTTTATCGGTGTCCGATTTGGATAAAATTTCTGGAGAGTTATCTTATCGGCCAATGGAACATTTCTAGCCACCGAAGAAAACGCTAATTTTAGTTTGAAATTCTCATTGCAATTCTATAGTGGTACAACATATCGCACGTTCTCTTCAAAAGAGTCACAACTCAATATGTTTACATATATACTTTTTCGTGTAAGACTATTTTTGATCATATACATCGGTTATCTTAATTTTGTACACATATTCTTAGTCTTTAATTAAAAAAAAAATAATTTTGTCTCTTTTTTTTTAATGGAAAAAAAATTGTTTTTTGCTATTAATGGAAATGAAATTGTTTGAGTTGTAGCTCCTTTGAAGAGAGTGCTATTTATGTATAGAAAATAAAAATTGTTCATAAACGCCATTAGCGGAGGATGCAAAATAGAAAGCAATAGGGGGAAAAAATAAATAACAAACTTTTGGCACAATTACAATTTCCGTGGCCCCAAGATCTGAATATGCAGTTTTGAAGAGCTCATCGAGAAAATAAGATTTACTGAAGGATTTATCGATTCCTACTAATAATCCACTACTCCACTACTAATAATCATAGAAATATATAATTTTCTCCGATCCCAATAAAGAATTTGTACCAAAAAATGCAATTTTCTGCTATTTTTAGTAGTGCTTCACAACTCCCCATGATTTTTGAAAACTCCAAAAACCAGTTGTCTTGCCCAACAGGCAAAAATTTAAGCACAGCCGCGAATAACGTTTTAAGCGACAAAAAGAAAATTGTTCATTATACGGAAAAAACTGGTATTTTAATTTTTAATCAAAAAAATGTTCATCAAAACCCTCCATGGGTAAATCCTGGCTACGGCCCTGTGCCAGATAGACACTTTGACGATTTTTGAAATCGTTGAAATTTTTGAAATCTCAGTATAGTGTGTATACAGTACACAAGTGAAACTTCTTAACTTCTAAACACACCTACGCTCCATTTGCCACCCTTCTGGGAGTTTCCTTACAACATACAAAAAATAGAAAATACGTCCAAAACCGTCCAATACGACCAAAACCGTCCAAAAACAAGTACTTTTATGAATTTGTGGGCGGCATGGGCGTCCACAGGGAGGAACGGGACACTTGCTCCCCTAGGCAATTAACATTTTTTATATATCTTCATATTAAATAAAAAAAGCCGTAAGTTTAAATTAAAATATTTTAAGAGAAAATCAAAAAACTTTCTAAACAGTAAGTTGCGCTTAAGCTTAGGGCTTTGATGAGGACGCTCATCGAAATGGTGTATTTGTCTGTTTTTATGTAACTTGAAAAATACACGTCTCATTTTTAACAAAGGCAAATCTACTGTAAAATGAAGGTCCCAAATAGTTTTTTGAACTAGTTCATAATAATGTTAACTTACCGATGCTTTAAAACAGTGTCGGGCAGCTTTGCACACTTGAGATTGTGTTTGTGCAGTAAAATATGTATTTATCTCACCTACAGAACGATCAAAGCTTCAGTGTTCAAGCGAATGTCAAGCAGATAAGATCTGCGATTGCGTGTTCCTTGAATATATTATATAATATCTGTGTCGATAAGCAATAATAGCTTAAGTCGATTTAAGACAGAACTGAGTTATTGATATAGTTGTGTTCAACGTATATATCATTATGAACACACAAAATCTAGAACTTCTAGCATGACCTTAGCCAAAGATATGAAGCAAAAACAAAAGAACTTTTCATATAACTTATATGGCGATTGAAAACTTTGAAGCAAGATTTCTGGAAACTTTGAAATAAGACTTATGGTCCAGTTAGCCTCGCATGGCACAGCAGCGCATGCAACGCAGATAAGCAGCTAGCACACAGCTAAATAAATGGTGATTATGCAAAGCATAGTCACATGGTCAAAATAAAACAATAAAAAAGAAGAATACAACGATTTTATTTTAATAAATTAACCGCACTTGATCAAACAATTTTACAACTTCACATCTGTTTTGCCAAAACGTCAAATACATAGAAGAATACACAGATATTAAAATGAAATAGATCTTCCATGTTTATCTATGTAGTCAGAGATGCATTTCTGTTTTTATCTGAGCATTGCCATGCGTTGCCATGTTGTGCATAATCAGATACACACAAATCTTATTAAACAGATTTCGATGTGACGCTTGTTAAGGCCATGCACTGCTATGCCATGCGAGGCTAACTGGACCATTAAGCTGTTATTGCGCATCGACACAGATATAACGTAAGACTACACTGTATAAATTGTATGTATGCAAAATTTTTGGAAGTATGTATGAAAAAATTTTTTATTTTTAGAAAATAACGGCATGGTGCGGAAACAAAGAGGTAAAATTAAAAAATTATGCATAACAAGGCATTACGATAATTTCATGGCCAATATAAGGTAATTGTGGGGCATGCGATGTAGAAATTAATTAATCATTTAAAAGCGGCATGTCCACATATCATATCATATAGTGATCAGTTCTAAATACGTATAATTAAAGCATCTTACGCTGTCAATTTAGCCTTGGAAAATCACAATAAGCAGCATAAGCACACAAAAAAAACATATGTGTTTTTTACTATTAGAAGGCCATTTTACATTTCCGTCTGCTTATCTGTATTTCACATTATCCGTCTGTCGGTCTGTTTCCTTTTGAAATTCCGTCCACTACTTACTAATTTAATTTCGCAATACAAATCCGAGCAAAAAAAATATCCCATAATGCCTAGTAAAATTTCTGCAAAAAGCGCTTTAGCACTACTTTGTTTTCAGTGTGAGCTTTAAAGCGCTCATTAATACATACTCAAGATGAGAAAGTATAGGTGTGCAAAGCTGCCCGACACTGCTTTAAAATGTTCACTATATTTTGTTGAATGAAATAAAATCCCTTATTAAAATTCGAAAAGTTTTCAGGCAACGAAAAAAGTTTTAAGGGCCTTAACTTTGAAATAGTGATGGGCACTATCGAATGATTTCAACTATCGATGGTTTGTTATCGAATGATTTCAACTATCGAACAATTCGTTCGAATATTTCGTTTATTCAATTACTTTAAAAAAAAGTAAATAGTACACGAAACTATCGAATGATTTAAACTATCGAATAATTCATTAATTCGAATTAAAAAAATTGTAACTAGTAACAAAAACAATCGTACGATTTTTAATATCGAATATATTATTCATTCATTAAAATTTAAAAAATAGTAGCTAGTTCAAAGATCAAATGATTTTTGCTATCAATTCAAGTATTCATTTATTCGACTTAAAAAACCTCTAAATAGATATTAACTGGTGTGATTTATTTATTTATATTTAAACACAAATCAAGCAGTGTTGTTAAACGTACTTTTCCAGTTAAATTTGCAGTACTCATAATTATGAAGGTAAGCAAACGAAAGGCAAATGAAAAATCTATCGAATAAAAAAAAAACTATCGAATGAATGAATAATTTTGAACTATCGAATAATTTGAATATTTTAATTCGATAGTTCCCATCACTACTTTGAAACGGCAGGAGTAATATCAAAAATATTTCTTTTTAAATTGCTTAGAATTTTTCCATTATTCATCACTTCATTTTTTTTATTTTGATGTAATTTTTAAAAGTTATGAAGCGTTTTTAAAATAATGTACGCTTATTTTATGAAAAAATGCAATATGTGACACACAAATGACATAAAAATTTGCCAAAACTTCTGATTTATGTACATTAAAGTAAAGTTTGGACATTTGTCTTTCGAAATGAAGACTCAAAGACTTAGAAAATGTCTGTTATTGACAAACTTTTGTTTGGAGTTCGAAAAATCTCCGAAAAACCTTATTTTTAGGGAAAACCCGATTAGCGTCACCACTAAAGCTCTTCCAAAAAATTTGCAAAAAATCTCAAAAATACTTGACCTCATAACCTTTCAAAAAAAGCTTGAGCAAAAAAATTGTTTTTTGGGACACATAAAATACGTTCTGAATTAAAAAAATTAATTTTTTAAATCATTCATATAATAGGTATGTTTTCGTACTCGATTGTAAGAACTTGCAAGCTGCTAGAACTGACTCATGATGGAAAATGAAATCAGTAGATTGTTGTCAATGCGGTACAGAGCTGCCAGGTATGGCGATATCTCGCCAAACTGGCGGTTTGGCGAGAAGTTTTATGATTTGGCGAGTTGACAAAAAAGTGGCGGTTTCAACATTTTTTTTTGGCGATATTTTGGCGAGATTCCCTAAAAATAAGATCAAACGCTTTTTTGCGTTATACAACACTTTTTACATAGCAAAAATTTTTCCCGTCTCTAACACTTAATTTGACGAGCAACAGTCAAAAAGTATAAACGAGTAGAAGAGGTCCAGCCACTCAATGTTAAATTTTTCCCCTCAATCTCGATGAGGTCCGCAAGAGGTGTCCCAAAATTATAGCGCAGCTGCAGCGGCACAGCGCTGCCGCTTTACAGCCAATTTCGAAAATCTCTTTTGGGACTAGCGACATAAGACCAGGGACTAGCGAATTAAAAATGAAAATATGTGCGCACAAGCGAGCTAGAAATAGATTCTCTTTTTTAAATGTGTTGGCTTCTTTCTTCCTTTTATGTTCGCAATAGAATCGATTGAAGTTCTTATTATAGGAAAAAAATGTTTGTTAACATTTTATTTTCTATATTTTTGATCATTTCGGCTGTAAGCACAAGGGAGCAAAACGATAGCTTCTTTTTTAATGCCCTTGCCTGTTTCTTCCTATTAGAATATCTGAAGAAATATTGCAAATTATTGAATGAAAATAAAATTTGACAGGTTCTTATTTGCATGTCATGTTGCCAAATTTATTGTGTTTCCAGTTGGACATTCTTGTTGTGATTTTTTGCAAGAAAGATTTTCAGATATTTCATTAGCCGAATAGAAAGACGGATTTCTGATTCGGCTAATGAAATAATTATTGCCTAATCATGAGTTGAAAAAATGTTTGTTCAATAACAGAACAAAAGAATGCATTTTAAAAAATGTTCCTCTAGTTTATATGGAAGATATTAGCAAATAATAATCAAATTAAATTGGATTCAAAGTATTTGCTTTGAAAATTTTATTATTGCACTGTTGTTAAATCTAGAAAATTTTTTTGTGACGAGGCTCGAATCATGACGAAATTAGAATATCTTTCTATACGAGACTCGAAAATTTTTACTCTCAACAAATCGCCGCCTAAGAAAGTTCACTTAAAAAATCTTAAGACAGTGTTGATCATGAAGTTTACTTGAAGGACTAATGCGTTAAAAAATATTTTTCATCGTGGCTTTCGGCAAAGCTAAAAACCAAAATTGCAACAATAAAATGCACATGCAAAAACAGTCATCTGAAACATCAGGGATAGTCATCTCACTGTGGGCTCAGATCAATGCTGCAAGGTGTAAGTGAAAAAAATCTCCATTTTGCATAGAAAAAACACTTTTCCCAGTTTTTTACTTCGAGTTTCCCCGCTTTTTCCCCCGATTTTTCTTTGCCTTATGAATAGCATTTAAAAGTAGTAGCAAGTATAAGTTTTATTTCATTTTACTATAAAAAAGCATATATACAAAGCAAATACATACATATATTTCTTTAAAAAAAATATAAATCTATCTGTCTATACTATTATATAAAATTTAAGTGCAAATTTACTGTTACCATTTTACTCCAAAAGTACTGGCCCGATTTTTATGTAAAAAATTTTAAAATAACTTTTTTGTGCTACAGCATTTTATAGGGGTATTTTCTTTTCGAATTAATAATACAGTACGCACTTGATTATATTTACACTTGATTATGTTGACCAAGCGACTATATTTACAGTCTTAAATTTCTAAAACTTTATATGAACCCTTAGTTATATTTACCAAGGATATTTTTCGTTCTCAATTTTATTTACAATTCTTGTAAGGAAAAAGAAAAAAAAAACAAAATAACGGTGTTTAATCATGAGTGAAAACTCGTGAAATTAGCCATCTAAAAGAAGAAGTCGTAATTTTTATATGTTTTATGGATATTTTTTAACTGTGTATGAAAAAAAATTAATTGCAATTTTTTTGTAGGTTTTTTTTCAATGAGCTACAAAGAATTTAGTTTTAGGCCTTTGTTTTAGTTAAATTAATTTTGCTAAGTAACGGCTTTTTAAAATTTCTTGCCAAGTACTCTTAATACACGTTAAATTACAAAAATGATTTTTTTAAAATTTTTCTTTAAAATTAATAAGTTTTTTATAAAAATGTCTTGCGAAAATGTGATCCATTTGTATGGGAGGTACTTCAACCAACTGCCCAATCACGCCTTAATTTAGCACATATCCTTTAAATGACGTACTTGATGATTGCCTAAGTTTTTGTTATTGTGGCGTTACTGGTTCTCCAGATATTGCTAAAATGTGATCCATTTTTATGGGAGCTGCCACTCCCACTTGTCCAATCACGCCTACTTTTGACACATTTCCTTTAAATGATGCACTTGATGACTGCCTAAGTTTCTGTTGTCATGGCTTAACTGGGTTTTTAGATATTGCAAAAAATAAGACCCATTTGTATTGAAGGTGCCACGCCTACTTGTCCAAATATTTAAAAACATTTTTTGTACTTTTCTGTGCCTAAAGCACTAAAAAGTCATCAAAATAATTTATTCCCTCTAGTTTGTACCAATCCTTCCATTGTGCAGTGCTCTCTCTGTATAGCTCGCACAAGAAAGGTAGAGCAGGTTTTAATCATTTCATAACAGAATTGTTTACGGAGAATACATAATTTTTCTTTTTTTGTATTATTTCTAAATTTGTATTAATGTGTATTATTTTCTTAAAAATTTTCCATACACATTTTTCTAAAAAAATTTTATAAAAAACTTATTAAGTTTAAAGAAATTTTTTTTTAAAACAATAATTTTTGTAATTTAACTTGGCCCAAATATCAAGAAATTTTAACGAGCTGTTACTTAGCAAAATTTATTTTACTTAAACAGTGGACTAAAACTAAATTATTTGTAACTCAATGAAAAAAAACTTGAAAAAACTTGCAATTTATTTTTTTTTCATATACACTTCATACTATCCATAAAAGATATTAAAACTACGACTTCTTGTTTTAGGTGGCTAGTTTCACGAATTTTCACTCTTATTGTTTTTGTTTTCACACGAATTGTAACTTCTATGGAAGCATGCTTTTATTTCGTTTGGCACGTATAGTCTAAAGGCCCCTATAGACGAGCAACTAATCGCACAACTGGTTGATAAAATGGTTGCTGGTTGATGAAAATAAGCAGTGTGTAGGTGAGTTTTTGGTTTTTTCAGTTTTTCAACCAGTTTTCCAACCAGTTGCTGAAAATCAAAAAGTTTTGATTTTTTTCGGCTGAAGCTCATCGAGTTGATCAACTAGTTGTCGTGTTTTAAGCAAACTTAGCAACTAAACGGAAAACTGAATTTTTGTTGAAGTTCTGCTATGGGCATTTTATAAATAAAATGTTTTGAACTAAATTTTAACATCTGCCGTCAATTGAAAGTTGTGTCTGTAGGAAAAAACACAAACCTTAAGGCCCCGTCGTCTATAGGGGCCTTAAGGGAGTGTTGATAGTGCCACTTACAAACGAGCAGAGCCGAGCTGAAACTCAAAAGTGCATTGGGGTAAAAGAGATGCATGATTTTCTTACTCTATTGCTCCCATGCGTTTTTAAATGTCACCTCGGTTCGGAAAATCAACAAGCCGCCACTATAAACGCGCCCTAAGAAGTACAACTGTGGCCTTCTAGTAAAAAAGATAAATTATAAGCGATATTGTATCGATATTATGACTAGAACGATAAGTTTTTGAGATCAACCTTACAATCATTATAGAAAATTGTTAAAAATTCTTTGAAATATACATATTATTATTATGCAAACTTAAACATTCTGAATTTATAACAATTTCAAAGAAATTGTATATATTTCATTAAAGATTACGTGCGGAGAAGAGAAAATCAGAAAAAGCTCATCAGAACATGCACCGCTTATGGGAAGACAAAAACCAAACGAAACTAATTTTTTTATTTTCGGAAACATTTCGTCCGAATCGATGGAACATATAACTCCTTTTCAAAATTCCTAGGCTGTTTCTGGTGGTATATTTGAAAAATGTATATTTTTTAGTGACCCATATTCTTGATCAAACACGTTCCACTCGGATTAAGAATTTACGTTTGGAAATAAGTGCATAAGAGAACCAATGATGAAAATAGTTTTTTTAAACATATTGGGTCCATAAAAGCAAATAGCTTAAAGGCTTTCCTGACATCAGTAAAGTCAAACCTATTTCAAATTTCTTCGCCAGCGATAATAAGAAATCAGCAAAAATGTCAAGTCACGCTATGCTTAAAGTTTTATTTTTTATTTTCCTATAAATGAATGGCCCTAAATATAGCTAATCTAGTTTTAAGAAATTGTAGTAAAGGATTACTATAACAAAACTACACTTGAGATTATCAATACCACAACACACATTTAGAGCTGAAAAGTTTGGCTTCGACAGTGCGGCCCGAAAAATTTAATGGAAGATGTTGGAATTTTTTTTTATTTTCCCCGTTTTTATAGATAATTTCCCCGCCTCCGTAAAAAGAAGTAGCTTAAAAGAATAAATCATGAAAAGTACCACAATATGTAGTAATTTATGTTTTATGCTTTTTTAAAGTGTACCGTTAATTTTCGTTGCAATATAATTATGTTGACACCATGTATTAAAAGTTTTATTTTAAAGCGACCGTTTATTTTAGGTAATTTTTTTACTTTATAATTATATAACTTTTAAAGACAACTTTTTAATTTTTGGATAAAATATATTAATATAGCAGGAATCCGTAGTTGTTCATCTAAAACAAAAAAAATAAATTTTTTAGGTTCTGCTCAAATTTTTTGAGCTTTTAATGGAAGATTTTAGGAAAATGCTTATGTTAACTAAAATAGTTAACCCGAAATAGTCAAAAAATAAACCCGATTTTTGACTAAAAGTAATTTTTAAAGTTATGAAAAAATTTATTTCTTTTAAATAAAAATCGAACTATAAAAAGTACCAATTGTATCTGCATAATAAGTGCATACAATTTGGTAGCGATCCTTGGCTAGTTTTCGAGTAATGCTGTCCATCGGTTTCAAACGCAATTAAAGTTTTAACATGTATAGTTTTCATTGTCTTTTTTCTTAATTTTTTCTTACAACTACAATAATTTTTATTTAATTGACTCAAAACTTTCTGAGAATGTTTTTACGATATTATACATACGAAAATGGTGAAAAAATTGATTTTTGGTCTTCGAATAACTTAAATGGTCCCTTCTGTTAAATATTAAATACTAGTCTTTTAATAAGAAGCTATCAACCCTGTAATTATTGATGTTCGGCCAAATGCTTAAAATGCTCTTTACACCGCCTGAACATTCAAGATGGCGGCCAATGTTTGTTCGCGATTGATGTTCAGTACTCCGAACGAAGAATTTATTGCAATAAATTGTTCGCGATGAATTTTTTCAGGCGGTCTAAGTCCACAGTCAAACATCAGTTTCGTCAACGGATTTTTGTTTTTCTTTGTTTTCGTTGCATGCATTTGGGCATTTCCACAGAAAAGTCTATAGTGACCAAAAAATTATAACTTATTAAAAACTTATTATTTTATGTTATTATCTAAAAGAAACATTTTAATTTTATTAATTTAAGCAATTTCTTAATTTAAGCAATTTCTTAACCATTTCATTAACCATATTGATAAAATCATCTGCACTGTTTCACAAATGTAGTTTTTCTTTTTCTTAAATGTTTAGAAAATGTTTCGTAAACTTTTTTGTTTTAGTAAAAAAGGAAGGCATTGTATAAAGATAATGAAAAAATGGTTGAGACATAGAAAGGACAATATATTAAATTTGTTTTTTAATTACTAAATTGCATAATTACTTAACTATCTAATTACTTAATAACACAATTGAACTACAATGGAAATATAAGTAAGGTAACTCCACATCAAAAAGCCAAATAAAAAAGAAACCAGAGAAGATTTGTAAATTTGATCACTTGGAAAATAAACTTATGGTATTTAAAGCCCTTCTAGTTAAGCTCTTAAAAGTTGCATACAAAAAGTCTTGCCCAATTCAGAGAATTTTGCAAATTTTGTAAGCCAAATCAAAATTCACTTCTGTTTTTTGTAATGTAACGCCAGCACATAATTTTGCTTATATCTTAAAATCCATAGGGTCGATTGTTGTCATTGTTTTTACTTAATATAGTGATACTTAATTACTATGCAAATATAAAAAAGTGTTTTTAAAAATTAGACATTTTCATTCGTTTTTTTTAATACTTTTTTGTACAAATTGTCCGTAACGCCAGTTTTTAACGGCAGAACTTGATATCAATTTCTGATTTGATTGGCAAATCAATTTCTTGATAATTGATAACAACTATTGGTACCTCCTTAGTGTTAAAATATTAAGTTTATATCTTATTTATTTATTTAATTGGAGTATAATTTTAAATTACTATATAATATATCTATACTATTCTATAAAAGCCTTTGTGTCACGAACGGATGTTCCAAAATCACACGAGAACCACTGAACTGATTTAGACGATCGTAGTAGGCTATGTAAAATTTGCAACGCCTACTTTTCACGACCACTACATGCAAAAATGATTTTTTTTTTTAGATTGAACCAACGCTCAGGGGATGCCCCCTATAAATGTATAAGCATTGTGTTGATCCGGAAGATGGGTGATAGTAAGTTGGAGGGTGGATAGATGGAGTAGTGTCAGTGAAGATTTGTTTTGAATTTGCACAGCTCAAAACTGCCGGGAAACACGTTCGCAGGGAGACTATTCCACAACTTAAAGAAGGAATTCCATGAGACTATTCCATGCGACTAAAGAAGGAATTATCGCGGTAATGCGAGGATCTATTGGGCATCGATGCAATGGTAAAGGGGTGGGCCTGGATAGCTGCCCGAGTGGAACTGGGAAAAACACGTGCTGGTTGCGTCAGGCCATGTTTCTCCCTTGAGCCCTTCCCATGGTAATACCTATAAAGAAGGCTTAGGCAACCAACATTACGTCGATGCCTAAGAGAGTTGAGAGAGAATGAAATACTTTCATCCCCTATCAAATATATTGCACGACGTTGAATTCGATCCAAAAGCTCCAAATAAGATTTTAAAGCCCCTTCCCAAATGTACGAATTATACTCCATTTTCGGCCTAATATGTGAGGTGTAAAAAACCTAGGCACTTAACCGCTTCTTTCGACACATCGAAAATATGATCATTCCAACGAAGATCAGATTGGATCGATATGCCCAGAACGTCGATAGCGGCTGATTCTACAAGATCCACACCATTCATATTGAGGGGAGCTAAGGTGCAATCCACACGCTCATTGGCGTCAGAAGCGGGGGAAAAGGGGGCAGTTTCCCCCCACTTTTTTAGCTAGATAAACAATTTAAAAGGAAAACTTCAAAAGTTATTCAAAATATCAGTTTTTTTTACAACAATAATATTTTTGTATTATATATTTTCCTCTTCTTTCTCTCTTCTTCATAAGCATGCTTGCGGATAACCATTTTCTTTCTCTGTGTTTGCAAAAAGATAGAACAAAATGTAGAGTTTCTACTGCAAACCCACCACTTCAGTTTAAAAGCACCCTTAAGTATGTAGCTTAATGCTTGTTGATTTTGCAACTCTGGTAAGAAAAAATTTGACATGTTCTTAGGGGCTTTCCATATTGGACGACATGTTGTACGATAAGTTAGATGGAAAACTAATATGACTATTTGATTGAGCGTTCGAACGATTCAACTTTTAAAGCAACATCATTAATTGCAAGCTCTCAAGCAGAACACATCCGGCTAATAGCTAAGCAACTTTTAGATGCCCTAACAATTGAGCAGTAATTTTACATAGTTGTACAATATTGTACAAACAGCAGAAAAACCAAAAATTTCGACTATCGTTTTAGCTTGCGCATGGTACTACATGTTGTACAATCTGCCATGTTGGTCCAATGTTTTGGACCATGCGAAAGCCCCTACTGTCAATTAGCTGATTAAAATCCACCTCGACGCTTTGAAGAAACATCAAATCCGGTTCCTTCAGTACAGTTGCCATTATATGATCGGCTACGAAAAGATTATTTCGAAATTTTAGATCTTCTCTCAAATGAGATAACGGCTAGATTCGATCAAACAGGTTGATATTTTACTTTCTTTTATTTTTGCAAGTTTACACCAGCTTCACTCAACCGACTCACTTTGATTTAACATTCGGTGAGTCGGTTGAGTGAAGCTAGTGTAAACTGTCACTTTGTAAATCTTATTGTACATTTAAACAGATCTTGACACTCTGGAATCGTTGGGAAATATTGTAATCGAAGCCTTTAACGGAAAAGTGCCTTCTGAACAAAATCTAAAAACAAAACTTGATCTTTATGCAGATGACTTTTTTGCAGATGAAATTGCTGAAGCAATTGCCTGGCCAAACACCTTGAAATTGTAGTGGCATTGTATCCCAATTTGCGAAAAATTCAGTTACTGTAAAAAAACTATTAAATGAAGTTGAAAAACTTATTGCTTTGCTTTTGACTGTGCCTGCATCAGCAGCTTCATCTGAGCGTTCTTTTAGTGCACTAAGACGACTTAAAACGTATCTTCGAGCAACTATGAAACAGAAACGACTCACTCATGCGGCACTTATACACATTCACAAAGATAAAACGTAAGAATTGAATTCGATGGAGGTGGTGAAAGAGTTTGTTTCTCGCAAGGACTGAAAGAAACATTTTGGAATAATTTGTACATTATTGCATTTAAACCATATAAAGATATACATAGTCTTGCTTTATAAAAGCAACCATTATTTCTTATATTTTCATATTACCATATGAAAGATCCTTTAAAGAATGATCTCTAATATCGAAATTGGAAGAACTTTTAAAAATAATGAAATTTTAATATTTTTTATATATTTTTATATTTTTTTTATTTTAAACTAAAATAAAAAAATTTGTTTATTCACATTCATGTTTCTTTGAAGAAATTTTGGTGAACTTTTTTTTGCACCACCATTTGTACTGCCCCCCCCATTTGTACTGCCCCCCAGATGAAATTAGCTTCCGACGCGCTTGCACACGCTTGTGGGTTAACAGACAGCACTGGGTCTTGCTTGCATTGAACTCTATTCTATTAGCAAGACCCCACTCGGAGATTTTTTGTAGATCATTAAGGAGTGTGTCATTCATATTTGGCCTCTTTTTCTCAATCTCCATAGAGCTTGGGCGTTTTTTTAATGAATATGAATGATAAATGCTGCTGTCGTCCGCAAACGAATGTATTGGGTTATGCGTCAACGACAGAAGGTCCTTGATAAAAACCAGGAACAGGGCTGGCGATAGAACTGAACCCTGCGGTACTGTTGCGTTGATGGCGTGCTCCTCAGACGAAATACCCGTAGTTTACACGAATCGATCTGTCCTTGAGGAAACCGTGATCCATCGACCAAAGCTCCTACCAAAACTATATGCAACTAGTTTCGACACGAGTGCCTTACGCCACATTCGGTCAAACGTTTTTGAAATATCTATTAGGCGGTTTTAGTCTTATGAGACTTAAATTCGCTAATTTACCTGTTTGGTTACTGTCGGTAGCTGTACTTAAATTGAGTTCCCAAGACCCTTTTTACCACCCACAAATCATTGAAAATGCTATATTATAGACGTTTTTGGACGTATTAGAATAAGATTTGGTTACACCATGTTTACGCCTCTTTTTCAGGGGATAAGCGTTGAGTGAAACAAAGTGCGCCAGGTATAATCTAAATTAAGCTGAAATTTTTGCAGTCGATTTGTTTCGAGTACGAGATGGTTTAGAAACCTTTTACCCCCTACAAATTAATAAAAATGCTTTATTTCAGACTGTTTGGGTCGTATAAGACTAAAATTTTGTAGCTTAGTTCATGGGGTTACTTTCGGCAACTATACTAAAAATGGTGAATTCATAAATTTTTTTTTCCGAATAGTTGAAATAAAAATTTGTATATGGCAGCAAGGCGATCTGTGGCAGAACAACGCCTGCAGGGAATACTTTGAATCAATAAAAGTTTTGTATATATCAGAAGATGTTGATTGTCATGCATTGATGTTTCAAAAGGAAACGTCAAACAAATTCACAAAACGTTCATTAACACATTCATTGCATTAGGTCAGGACAACTTCTGCCGGATCCACTATCTATCTATATTAATAAAACTCTGATTTTTGTGATTTTTTTGTGACATTTTTTTATGATTAGTTTAGTTGATTATTGCTCTACAACTATTTAAGAATATGTAAAAATAATTTCGAATAAATCCCGCTAATAATACAAATTTTACAGCGCTTCAAACCTGGTGCGCCAGAGCAACTGCAATTAACCAGAGTTACTTTAAACGCGTTTCTCTCGAATCATACTTTTTCCAAAACGAGCCAAACTACTGCAAACAAACTAATCGACCGATTTAAATTCTTTCTTCTTTAATCTGTTTGTATTGTAATTCTACACATCCTTTACCAAAATAAGCGTCTTTGGAATATTAGTCTGATTTTTACACGCAACAATATACTAAAAAATAACGTAAATTTTTCGACTTTTTTCTACACTTCATAATTTTCTAAATTTTCCATATTTTCATTCCATTTTGGTAAAAGATGTGCATTCAAGGGTCTATTTTCGAATGCATATTTTATTATCAGACGATCTGGAGCCGAGTTATGATGTTGCCCGATTTTTACATTTTGTTAAGCATACCAACTTCAGTGCCATCCTTATATATAAAAATAAATGTTAAATATACAAAAAACAATTTTTACTTGAACTGATGATGTAAAATTAACATGCTAATAACATGATAACTAATAAAAGTTTTTGTGTATGTTATCAACGTTTTGAGAAAACACCTTCTAAAATATGCCTTGATTTTAACCTCTTGTAACGAAGCTTCCGGTCTTCCGGCTCTATAGCTGAGGTATTCTCAGTCGTGTCCAGAATTCGTCACAAAATAAGAATTTTTATTTCAGGTTCTTCCAAATAAGGCTTTATTTATAAATGTTTTAAATTTTATTGCTTAAAATATTTTATAAATGTTTTAGGTTCTATTTCTTAAAATATTTTTATTAAATACTAAGGCGATGTGGTGAGCAATGCGGCAATGATTGAGGTTTGACTCTCGTTCGAAAGTGGGTGAGGTGGTTGGCGGAAACTCTGGTGAATCGTCGTTGTGTCCTTATGTCTTAACCATGTGCTCCCCGGCTAGAGTATGTCCCTTGCGATCTGACGATGCGCCTATAAGCTATGTGATCCCTTGCGATCTGACGATGCGCCTATAAACTATGCGGTCCCTTGCGATCTGACGATGTGCCTAAAAGCTATGTGGTTCCTTGCGATGTGACGATGCGCCAATAAGCTATGTGGTCCCTTGCGATCTGACGATGCTCCTATAAGCTATGTGGTCTCTTGCGATCTGACGATGCACCTATAAGCTATGTGGTCTCTTGCGATCTGACGATGCTCCTATAAGCTATGTGGTCCCTTGCGATCTGACGATGCGCCTAAAAGCTATGTGGTCCCTTGCGATCTGACGATGCGCCTAAAAGCTACGTTCGTGTCCTTTGTCTCAACTGTTATCCTTGTCACCTTTTCTTCAGAACGTTCTTGCCGCAAATTCCTTCAGCAGCTTTTGTCTGTGCTTTTTCTGATACGTCTGTCCAGATTTCTTCACCAAGTCCTATATTCCTTATCTTCACTTTAGTGGCTCGTCAGCATCTGCTTAGTCCGATCGACTTTTTCCTTCTATAGTTCGTCAGCCAGTGTTTAATAAGCCTAAACGCTAGCTTTGACTGTCTGCCAGGAACCCCTTAGTCAGCTCAACCGCTCGCTTTAATTGTCTACCAGCCACTCACTGTGTCCTCATCATTCAATTCATTGCATACCTCTGCTGGTTGATCGTAGTAGCATCGTTGTTAGCTAGTTATACTCATGTCTTCGTTAACATGTTGACACCACTCATTAGTGTTGCCATGTTCTGCTACTCATGCTCTCGTCGACATGTTGATACCGCTCAGTGGTTTTTGGAAACATACGCATCGTGTTGCTAGGTCGCCCTGGTCTCCCATCGAAGTACTCGCGGTCCCGTTGGCGCTTAATCTAATGTTGCTAATTGTTGGCACTCATGTTGCTCTTGGTCTTTAGCTTTGTGTATGCTGTTCTTGTTGTTGCTTAATTTTGTCGCATTGACCGTTGCTCACTCCACAAATATATAAATGATGGTTAACTATTTATGTTGGCACAGGGTGCTTTGCTCAAAACATATATATAGTTATTATAGTTATTTTAAATTATTTCTGACTAATTTCCATTTGTAGTAAATAATAACTAAGCATTAGTTAAGTAATTCATGTGTTGTTTTTTTAATATAATACAAAAAGAAAAGTTTCTACAGATCAAGTACTTCATGTTTAAGATAAAAAAAATAGTTTGCTTATTATATTTCATGTGCTATACGCTTGTTGATGATGATTATGCTTGTGTTGTTATTTTTACATGTGCGCGAAACTGGGGACATGTTTTGCCTCGTCACACTCTTTAGCCTAAAACCTCCCTTAATACAAATACAAACGGATGGACGGATTTCACTCAAATTTGGTATACACACATATTATGTGCAACCTAGACTAAATTGTTATACCTAGACTTAGTTATACCTCGACTTAGTTTTGATAACACCCATTCAAATAACGTTACTTTTGTTTTTGTAATATTTTTTGGTATCGGAGTTTTCTGACTAATTAATTTAAAAAAATGTTTGTTTTGTTGACACCAAAAACATTCACATATCTTCATAATTGTAGATATTTTTAGTACGAAGACTTTTCCTTAAAATATCATTATCTAAGAATGAGATGAAAATCAAAATTTTGGCTCTCGAGGCAAATATCTCCGCTGATTTTAACTAGTTATACGATGGTAGTCGCAAATTTCCATTTGGTAGTGAGTACTTAAAATTTTCATTTATTCGTTTAGAACTATTTTCCATTTATTAACTTTTATTCAATATTTATATATTATATTCTTTTTACTTCTTATATACATTTTTTATTTCAAAACTTGTTTTTATAGAACTTAAAATCAATTAGAAAATAAAAGTAGAAAAAGAATTCGACTTAATCATGAATTTTGCACACGAGCAAAAAATGTTCAAAATGAAAAATAAAATCATAATTTATTGCATAAAACTCCATACTTCGTTCGAAATACTTTGTTCTTAATGACTGCATCGCATCCTTTTGGTAAACTTTCGACCAAAGCCTCACAACGATACTTTGGAATGCTATACCAAATCCTTTGGATTCGAGTCCTCAAATCTGGTAAAGTTTTATGTTTTACTGTTAGTATTTGCTGCTCAATATCATTCCACAGATTCTTAATCGGGTTGTGGTCCTGTGATTGCACTAGCCACTTCAAAAAATTTACATGATTTGGGCCTATTCTGCCAAATCTGTTATTCTGTTATGAATCATAAAAGATACCGACCATACAAGATCTGTTAAAATTGGTATTCTGCCATTCGAACTTTTATGGTACCCGGTTATCAATCTTCGAGAACAAAAATCTATTACAATTCCGTTAACTTCTGTTATGAAACAGCTGATTACTATCAATAAATTAAAGAAAACAACGCAAGGTGAAGTTGTTGCTTTTAACGTGTGAATTGCATATATTTTTGCAAAATTAGCATAATAGCAGTGTCGTGCATTAGCATTACAAACAAGTATGACTGTTTTGATTCAATTGCTTGCTTTAACCCAATGTCGGACTAAGAGTACGACCCATAGCCCGTTTACAATGATAGCAGAAGCGCAAGTTTCAATAAAAGTCGTGACGGTCGCAGTTATGGTGAAGATGGTTGCAGAAGGGGCAGACGTGCCCGTGTAAGTTACAAACGTAAGGGTAAGGAACAACGGGGAATGAGCAAGATGATCGCTATTGTCGTGGTCAAAGAAGTGGTGGTGGTGGATGCAATTATGACTACCGAACAGCTAGATGTGCGTTCTGATTGTGTATGTATAATTATTGGACTCGCAGGATCTAATATTCAGACAATACAATCTGATTATAATGTAAGCGTTGATTTAGATAAGGGTGCAAAGGAGGTAACTATATCTGGAAATTCTGAAGAAACATCAAAGATGCTGCACGGTGGCGAAAGTAGTAGCTCATACTACCCAACAACTTCTACAATAGTACAGTCAAATAAATCCAAAGTTCCCTTTCGTAATGGCGGTGGTGGACGCCGATATCGTTATTAAACACCAAAGCTGCAGCAAAGTCTGGAATTCGAGAAAGTAGAATAAATTCCTTTTTATATTTAAGTCAGCTAAACATTTATTATTATTTTGTATGCTTAATTCTTTACACATAGAAATATTAATTATTCTTTATTTAGAAAAACCAAATATAAAAACTATAAATGATTGTACAAAAATAGAAAATACATTTAAAAAAAAACTATACGGATTAAAGTTCTTTTTTAGTCTTCCAAGTCTTTGTTTCATAAATTAAACATTATGAAACAATCTGATTTAACTTGACTTATTAAATTTATTGAAATTCGTTATGATAAAAGGCAGAAAAATTTATCTGTTATGCTGTTGTGTTTCATAATAGATTTCGTAGTAGATTTTGTAAAAGATTTGTTGACAGTCATACATAGCTTTCATTTCAAAAACTCCTCCAGTTAAGCGCAAAAATTGTTTTACTGTTTTTGTCATCAAAACCAAATTTACAAAAAAGTGAAGTCTCAAAAATAATTTATGTGAAAAAATTACCCCAATATCTCTTTCTAATCAAAAGTTATGTCTAAGTTAGTCTAAGACTGAAAATTTAATCGATGACTTAAAGTCGTATCTCACTCACTTCTCATGATATAACATATGTTTTGTAATTTTTACTTTTTAATTTCAAGATGCCAGCGCGGCACAAGACAACGGGTGGAATCATACACGGAATCCTCCGAGTGCCTCCGGTCGTGTTGGTTCAGCAAACATGACCGCCATAGACTTACAAAATGCTGGAAAAATAAAATTCGATCCGCCAAAAGTTCCAGTGATATTTGTTTTAGGAGGCCCAGGTAGTGGCAAGGTGACACATTGTGACACTTTTATGCAGGAGCGGCGTGGAATGACTCACATCAACATGATGGACCTGTTGCAACAGTACGCCATGGGCAATGGTGAGTGGAGATCCAGTGAATCTGAATATCTTTAATCAATTGTCACTGGAGCAAATTTCTGTTATTTTTATATAGACATGCAAGACTTTTCGCAGCTATCATCAAAGACCGTTACCGAGGTTCTTATGTTAGAGATGAAAATGGCTCCAGCTGCCAAAGCGTATTTGATATCTGGATATCCAAGATCGATGCGGGACGTAGTCGAATATTCCGAGAAGGTATATAATTCGTTTTATTTGCATTACTTTTAGAAAAATTCTTTATGATAATGATGCATTTGTTATACCATATAAAATTTTATTCGATTTAAATAGTAAATAGTGAATATTTTACTCAAACTAGATAGATAAATATATTTTAAGTGAATTGCAGTAACTAAAGATAATTACGTTATGTACAGAACAGCCAGCTGTAGCATTAACTATCAAAGAATGATGGCTTTATTTATTACTTTCGTTTAATGAAATGAACTCGATTTAGCCCTTATATCTTTTTTGCTCATTAAATACACACACAAGTTTAGTATACTTATGATAAATGTATCGCCATATTCAATGAGTTAGCTGTAGTAAAAGAAAAGTATCCAAGTAACTTTAATGACCATTCAAAATCGGCTTCTATAATAATGTCGGCTTACCGGGAAAAATTGGTACATGTATTTTTGTACGAGATTTTTTCGGCTATATCTTTCCTAATGTTTAAACGATCTGATTCGTGTGCAATTTTCATAAAAAATTGCATATCTTTAGGATAAAAAAAAACAAGTAGTTGTTTTGCAATCCGATCACGCTACAGACGGCCTTTCTGCATAAATTTTTTTTTTTTGTATAAAACTGTTATTTTCTCTAAAAATTCCGGTATTATGGGGGAACAAAAATATAATTAATTCAAATCTGAAAAAATTACCTGCATCTAGAAACCAATATAAAAAACAAATTTATTTTTATAATTGAAGTGAAAACTTCTTTAGGCGCGTTGAACGATTTTGGTAGAGTGTAAATCTTTGGTTTGCGTCATCGTATATTTCCGAGGAACTCTCGCCATCAATACAAAAACAAAGATAACAAGATAGGAAAATTAGAAAACATAGCCTCAAAAAATGTTTGCATGTATTTGTGTTTTAACATTTTAATCTTTAAGTTGTAATAAAGGAATATGTTGAACATTCAAATAATTACATGCATGCTCTTATTTTATTATATATCGTCAAACAAAGTTTGACAATTTTCACACTTGTTGTATTTGTCAGTGGCTTTTTATTTTCACCACTGCGGCATTTTATTTTCAGAGTTGTCAACTATCATTGTTTTGTTAATAAATTTTTTCATAACACGGGGTTACACGAGATAGTACTGTTAAGACAGTGACAAATACTTTTTAATTGTAAAACTTTGTGTCTGTGAAAAAGAGTACAGACAGTTGGTAAGACAGTTGGCAAGACAGTAGACAAAATAGTAAAAAATTTCTATTTTATGAAGAAAATTTTTGTTAAAACTACGAGTACGCCAAAGTACTGCAAATTTTCCATTAATTCTATTAAATTTTCACGTATTCTGTCACTTGATATGCTAAATATCATTTTACTCTCCTAGCTACTGTCCCGCCAACTGTCTACAAAAAACTTAAGCAGTAGAGCAGACAGTAGCAAAAGTTAGTGTGTGTGGGTAAAAATTTGTGAATGTGTTGCGACTGTCTTAACAGTACTGTCTCGTGTAACCTCCGTGTAAAGGGTAAGTGTCAAAAGGAAACTTTTCAATCGTGGTAGGATAGAAAATATCAGGCTGAATAAAATTTGTGTGTGTTGAAATAAATTTGTCTTTTTTGCTGTGTCAAATGGACGATGAAATGTTGACAATTGCAAATTTAGACGTTTCATATTTCGATCGTGTCTTAGCGCAAATATTTTATTTAATTTGCATTTTATTCAATTTGCGACATATTTCATTCGAGTGCTTGTACTTGCAACTTATTTCGTAAACTTGTAATATTGTAAAATTAAAAAACTTAGAAAATAGCAAAACAATAAAAAAAAATAACGAAAGTGCTTGAGTTTGTGTGTGCGTGTGTGTGGGCAACGATCTCCCGTTGCATCAGCAAGTGCAGCAAAGTTGAATTGGCTTTCTTTGCTGGCGAACGTCCTACAAGTGCCACCACCAGCAAGTGCAGTGCAAAATTTGTTGCTAGCCAACATCCTCCAAGTGCCATCACCAGCAGTACCAGCAAGTGCACCACAATTCAATTGACTGGTCAACTCTCCAATATTTCTGAAGCACCATTTCCGCATGTCTCAAGCGCAGCGTGAATTAAATAAATTAAAAGCGGAGAATTTGCGCTTCATTTGCTTGTGCTGTTGCTGGTGGCACTTGTTGGCACATGTTGGCTAGCAAGAAATTTGCGCTGCACTTGCTTGTGCTGTTTCTGGTGGTACTTGGAGGACGTTCACTAGCAAAGAAAGCCAATTTAACTCTGCTGCACTTGTTAATGCACCGGGATATCGTTGGCCCACGCACACACAAACTCAAGCACTTTCGTTATTGTTTTTAAGTGCAAACTTCTTTAAGCTCGTTGAACGATTTTGGTAGAGGGTAAATCTTTGGTTTGCATCATCCTAATCTTCATTTTGCGAGTAACTCTCGTCATCAATACAGATAGCGCGTAGGTTTTTAAATGACGCTCTTGGATCTTGACTACAAGGCGCTCAGCAAATGTAGCAAACAACCATCAAAAAGTTCCTCTGCTGACGCACCGTTTTTTTTCCCTCCCTTTGCTCCGCTGCGAACTATTGGATGATATAGCTTTTTCAATGTATATGTAGAGCTGCTGTAGGTTAAAATAAAATAAATTTAAAATTTTTTAAATATTTGGTTATTGTTTGACTGGCCGTGAAGATGCCCTTTTGATGCCACCACTCATAGTACAACTACACAAGGTAGTGTTAGGGCTTAATGTGTTCTCTTTATTAGTGACCATAACTGTCAGACTTAGCAATTTTGGTATTTTGGCCAATTTTTCTTTCATATTGCATTCTCATTGGTTGCATATTTTGTATGAAATGTCAACTTCGGTTTGACAGTTTCGGTCACCGGCTTTCCGCTTTAACAGTACCTTGTCTAATTTTGCCATTCCACCACTTGAGATTTTGCTACCAGGCAAACAGAAAGCATAGCAAGCAAAATGAGGTTTATTTTCTGACCCCGATTCGTTCATCCCCTCTAATGTTGCGCAACCGCTGTGAACCTTTCCATTCTCACTGCGTTGTTGTTGTAGATTTGCCATGTAATTGTTGTTGTACAGTTACCTGGAATTTTTTTTTAGACTTTTTTGTAGCTACAGTCGGCATATGACAATTGATTTATTTTAGATAAGTGTTTAAATCAATTTTTGAAATTTTTGTAAAAATAGCTGAAACTATTTCTTTTAACTAAATGTACTACCATATCAAAACTATATACATAAAATTCATATCATTTTTTAAATTATTTCATTACTGAATTACTTTAAAAATTTAAATCTTATTATGTTGATTTTATATGATTTAAATACATATTCTAAATATTTGATAGTTTAAATCATACTTGATTTTAAATACAAATTCTAGTCGTTTGATAGTTTAAAATTGTTTATTGAGCTTTAGGTCAAAGTTAGAACATTGTTCTGACGAATTTTTTCCAAAGAAAAAATAACAGCATTTTTTTCGAATTTGTATTTAAATCATATAAAATCAATTTAATAAATAACAAGTTCGTTTAGAAAAAAACTTTTATTTAAATCTTATTTATATCTTTTTATATAATAACACAACATACATGCACGCTATATAAAGATTGTGTTGTGTATTAAAATAAGAATATATAATAAATAGATATAGTATATAAATTATATATAATTAAATATAATAAATGTACGTAGACAGTTTAACCGCCTAGTGTTGTAAATTGAAATCGCAAGCCAACGACAAACAAGTCACGAGAAGCAATAGAACTTCGTATAGAAAAAAGTGTTGCTTCTCGTGTCTTACTTGTCGTTTGTTTGCGTTTTCGATTTACAACAGTAGGCGGTAAAAAATAGAACGCTTGTGATAAGCAGACTGTAGTTATTCAATTACAGCTGTAAATATAAATTTATTTTGCAGGTTTTTTGTGTAAGTGTTTTTATGTACATATGTATAAAGTGTTATAAAAATACTTCGATTGTCATATGCCGACTGTAGCTACAAGAAACATCTACAAAAAAATTCAAGCTAACTGCACAACAACAATTACCAAGCTAATTTACAACAAAAACGCAGAGAAAATGACATGATCACAACGGTTGCGCAGCGTTAGAGGGGATGAATCGAATTGGCGGCGAAAAATAAATAGCACTTTGCTTGCTATTTTTTCTGTTTGCCTGCTAGCAAAATCTAAAGTGGAGGCATTAAAAGAGACTTCACGACAGTCAAATAAAATACAAATATGAAAAATTGAAACTTCATTTTATTTCAGCAGTTAGCTCTGAAGTCTCTTTTAATGCCTCCCTCCACTTGAGATCTTGCTAACAGGCAAACAGAAAATATAGCATGCAAAGGGCTGTATATTTTACGCCGCCAATTCGGTTCATCCCCTCTAAAGCTGCGCAACGGCTGGGATCTTGTCATTATCTTTGCGTTGTTGTTGTAAATTTGCTAAGTAGTTATTGTTGTACAGTAAGCTTTAATTTTTTGTAGATGTTTATTTGTAGCTACAGCCAGCATATGACATCGAACTAATTTAGAAAACAGTTTATACATATGAATACGGTAACACTTTTACAAAAAACAAATAGATTTACCAATATTATATATGTACATATATATATATATATACATATATATAAATAGATATATGATATATACATATATATAAATAGATATATGTATATATATGTATATATATATACATATATATAGTTCATATATATGAACAATTTAGCTCATTGAGGAAATTTAAAGAGTATTTATGTATATTTATATAATAGCAATTACGTAATAAACCTGCAAAATAAATTAATATTTTCAGTAGTAATTGGATATATAAAGTCTGCTTATGCTAAGTATTCTATTTTTTAAACTGTTTAGCATCAATTTCTTATATGAATTAAATACTATTTATATGCTTTAGATATTTCTTAATTTTAGAATATTCTATTTTTAATACACAATGCAATATAGATATGGTGGACATGTATATTGTGTTATTTTTATGATATAAATAGATATAAATAAGCTTTAATTTTTTTATATTACTTCAATAATGAAATAATTTAAACAAATTACTTTAATTATATGTATTTTTGATATGGTAACACTTTTGCTTAAAAGAAATAGTTTCAGTAATATATAAAAAATTTAATAAATTGCTATAAGCTCTTAACAAAAATAATTCTAATTTCATATGCGACTGCAGCTACACAATTAGAATTCACAACGTCTACAAAAAATTTCCAGCTAACTGCGCCAACAACAATTATCAAGGAAATCTACAAACAGGGACGCACAGAGAAGACCAAGATCATAGCGGAACCTTTAGGATTTTTAGAACGTTTTGATTTTCATCCTACATGTAGGACGGGCTGCAGTATGAGCTTTCGCACATCCTACATGTCCGTCCGATCTGTCAAATCCATCCTACATGTAGGATAGTCCGAAACCCCCTATTAGCATGAAAATTCTTATATAGCAGTAAGGCGGTCCGTGGCAGGACAACGTCTTCCAGGGAATACTAATATTTTATATATAGGTTTTCGCTTCGGTCGGCAGTCCCCCCAATGCTATACTTTTCTTTTTTTAGACTGAACCAACGTTCAGAGGATGCAGCCTATAAATGTGTAAGCATTGTGTTGATTCGGAAGATGGGTGATAGTTAGTTGGAGGGTGGATAGATGGAGTAGTGTCGGTGAAGATTTGTTTTAAATTTGCACAGCTCAAAACTGCCGGGAAACACATTCGCAGGGAGACTATTCCACAACTTAACCATGCGAGTAAAGAACGAATTATCACGGTAATGGTAGGTTCTATTGGGCATCGATGCAATGGTAAAGGGGTGGGCTTGGACAGCTGCCCGAGTGGACCTGGGAAAAACACGAGCTGGTGGCGTCAGGCCATATATCTCCCTTGAACACTTCTTATGGTAATACCTACACTGAAATAATTTCATCCCCTATTAAATATATACTTTCATCCCCTATCAATACGACGTTGAATTCGATCCAAAAGCTCCAAATAAGATCTTGAAGCCCCTACCCAAATGTGCGAATTGTACGCCATTTTTGGCCTAATATATTAGGTGTAGATCATGTGAAGATCAGCTGAAGTGAAATATTTTTTGCACCGTTTTAGAAAACCTAGGCACTTACCCGCTTCTTTCGACACATCGAAAATATGATCATTCCAACGAAGATCACATTGGATTGATATGCACAGAACGTCAAAAGCGGCTGATTCCACAAGATCTACACCATTCATAATGAGAGGAGTTAAGGGGCAATCCACACGCTTGTGATAACAGACAGCACTGGGTCTTGCTTTCATTGAACTCTACTCTATTAGCAAGAAACCTCTCGGAGAATTTTTGTAGATCACTAAAGAGTGCGTCATTCATATTTTGCCTCTTTTTCTCTCAATCTCCATAGAACTTGGGCGTTTTTTGAATGATTATGAATGACAAATGCTGCTTTCGTCCGCAAACGAATGTATTGGGTTGAAAGTCGTTGATAAAAAGCATAAACAAGGTGGGCGATAGGACTGGGCCCCGTGGTACTCCTGCGTTGATGGCGTGCTTCTCGGACGAAATACCGTCAACTTCGATACGAATCGATCTGTCCTTGGGAAAACGCATGATCCATCCAGCAAAGTTACCACCAAAACCATATGCAACAAGTTTTGACACGAGCGCTTTATGTCACACCCGGTCGAACGCTTTAGAGATATCCAGAGCAACAACCCTGCTCTCGCTGAAAAAGTGAACGCATTTATTCCATTCTGCGGTTAAGAACGTCATAAGATCACCAGTAGAGCGAGCCCAACGGAAACCATACTGACGGTCGCTGAGCAGTTGGTTGTGCTCCAGATAGTTCACAACGTTGAAGTTTATTACGCTCTCCATAACTTTGGAAAGCATAGAGCATATCGCTATGGGTAGGTAGTTTGCAGGGTTCGTGGCATTACCCATTTTATGTACCTTTTCGGACATTTGCCACCTTCCAACAAAATGGAAATATACCTGTTCTGTAGGAAATGTTGTAAAGGTTGCGCGAAGGCCGAGTCAGCGAAGAAGCACACATTTTAAGCACAATTGGCGGTATGCCAGAGGCTTTGTTTACGTTGAGATTTGTAAGGACCCTTTTAACTGCTCTCGTTCGAAAGTATATCTCCTGCATTGCAGAAGATGTACCCTCAACAAAGGGCTGTGGCTGATTGCTATCCAAGAGAGTGGAATTTTGTATAAACAATCTAGCCAATAGGTTCGCTTTATCAACCGAGTCAGTGAAGATTTGGTCATCTTTTAAAAGAGCTGGTATCGATGACGATGTCTGGTTCTTAACTCTTTTAACAAATGACCAAAAATTTTTGATCCCTTTGGGGCAGAGAAGAACCTTTTCTTGAATGCGATCTTCGTGCAGAAACTTTTCGCGTTTTAAAATTGCATTACAGCGATTCCTTGCCTGGAAACATATCAGCGAAACATAATTTCCAATTGAAGTTTCGATAAATATTATTTAACGCGGTCCAATTTGCTTTTCCATAAAACCATGCAGTCCTCTTCGGGGCTTTAGGCGTAGAGGTGCAGGGGTTAGCATATGGAAAAACAGCGGAGATGGTACAATGGTCCGAGTTACCAAGAGATGCTTTGACACTCACATCATATTTTTCATGATGTGAAGTCAGAAAAAGGTCAAGTGGGTTCCTTTACTAGTTGAATCAATTGGTTCGATTCAGCAGATAGGTCAAGATATTGCCAAACAGGTGTCAATGGGCCCGAGTGACGTAACCAAGCCGTGTTGTGGACATTTAAATCACCTGCTACAACGATCTCACTGTCAGGAAACAACCCCAAAATATGCGTAATTAAATCAGAGAGAGAGAGAGTCTAGCTTGTTAAAAGTGGAATCTCTCCCTAGACTCGGACTTCTATAAATAAAACAGAAATGCAGCAAGTGAGAGCGAAGCCTGAACCTGAACCTAACCCAAACTGAGCTTAACGCTGGATCGGTCATGTTCAGACTCCTCTCACACTGGTACGCTACATCCGTTCTTAAAAAAAGGGCGACGCCCCTATGCAAAGAAAACAATGGCAGTAAGCGATACCCAGGTATATGAAAAGCCAGTGGATCTGCATCCTCAGCCATCTGGGTCTCGCTCAGTGCCAATATTTGAGGCATATATAGAGAACAATGTACATAGACCGAGAAAAAATTCGCTCTCAGTCCACGAATATTGCAGAAATCTATGCGAAAATGACCCGACATTTTCGCACCACGCAAAAATCAAACAAGTAAAGGCCCATAAGGTAATTAGTTACGGCTGCAAGAGAGCTGCACAACATGAGCAATATAAAAAGGACTGAAGCAAGTGTTATGCCTTTACTTCAGCACAATTCAGCCCAGTGTGTAACCCTACTTACAAATGTTACTAATGTGAAAGGATGGGGAGTTGACGAAACCTAAAAAACAACAATTACTTTCACCACGAGGAGCATAGAAAAGCCCCTCACATGGTCAGAGAAAAAAAAACACCAATGTTGTAAACGGTGTTGATGCTGCAGCTGGCGGCTGGCTCTCTGCAAAACAGGTTTTGCTGTAGGTTTGAGCTGCTGAGTTTTTGTTGTTTTGGACTATTGCTGTTTTTGTTTTTATAATTATTTATTTTGCACTGCTGTTTGTTTGTTTATAAGTTAAGTTTTTATTTATTTAAATTGTTTTAAAATAAAAACATATAACATTTTATTTGTACACTATCGCGTGTATATTTAGACAAGAAAAATACGACAAAACATTTAAGCCACGGGACAAACAATTAGCTTTAAAAATTTAAATTTATGACGGGGACGAACGGACGCACGTCTACGCTCAACGAGATCACGAACGCAACTGATTTTAAATGTATTGCTTTTTGTACTTAATATATATACCTTGTACCTATATATATATAAAAGGTAAGATATTTGAAATAAAAAACACTTGGTTGGTTGAAAATACGAGTATTTATATTCCGTTCTAAAAAATTTTAAATTTTTCGTGCATATTTTAATCTTCTCTAGTTATTATTATTAGCAGCAACCATTACGGGGGACTTGATATCAAGTTTCGCAGCATTATCGGCGAATTCATTTCCAATGATTTGAGCTAGACTAGGAATTTAGATAAGGATAAATTTAGGGAAAAGTTTTGTTAGTGCATTTCTTAGAATTTTGGTAAAAATTTTTGTTTTAAATTTAGTAGTTTCAATGGATTGGTTCCATCTTCACACTGCTCAGGAATGGATAGATCAGGTGGGTTCGTCAATACACCGTTAGAAAGGTCAGTTCATTGCCTCTCAAATGAGCCTTTAAAACAAGTTTTCTGTTTTGCAAGTATGAAATGGTCATACTTGTTAAAAATCCTTTGTAACTTCTTCGACTTGATTCATAACGAAATTAAAATATCTTTTAAGAAAACATCGCATAAATCTAATCCTAAGACATAAAAGCAATTGATTAAGTTATGTCCTAGTCATTCCGTCTTTTCTTACAGATTCAAGTTGTCAACGGAGTTATTCTGATATCATGGCGCCAATCAGTGTTGCAGAAACAAATAGACTATGGCGCAAAATTAGGTCATGTTGTACTCTCCTTAGCCAAAATGGAATTGGAAAACTTCTTTAAGAACGTTATGCCAGTTGCCGATTACTTCGACCAAAGTGATATGCTTTTAGCGGTAAAGTATAATAATTTATGTTTTAAAAGTGTTCTGCATATTGAGACACTTCTTATTTATAAAAATTCACGACAGGTGAATGGTGAGCGGTCACCTACAGAAGTCTACAAGGATTTTCGCACCGCGGTACTTGATGTACTTAGCACCCTTGAAAATCAAGAGGCAATTCTCAACGGAATAACAGGTATGGGAAGAGGGATGAATGACATACCCGGCAGTATTGTAAGCGTAGATACCGCACCTAGTCAAGCGCCGAATATTACAGACATGGCCGTTGCAAACACTCATTCCGTCGCAGGTGCTTCAAGTGTCACCAATGCCGTCATCACTCACGTCGCATCTAGTGCTGCTGCTAACGCTGTTCGAATAATCAACTCAGCAGCAATTACGCAGCAACCAACTCGAACAAATGGTGCTACAAGTATGGCAACAGATGGTAATAGTATACCACCGATTATCTGGGTCATCGGTGGACCCGGTAGCAACAAAGCGACACTGTGTTTGAAAGCAGTGGGACTTAATCCAGGCTGGGGTCATATAAGGTAAGTGCGTTGATTTTCCACTAAGCCTAGAGAACAATATATGCATGCTTCTTTGGTTTTTCATTTAGTGTTGGAAGACTTCTTAGAACAATAACTGATTCGGCGCCACGTGCAAATACTGAAAGCTATGCAGTTAAGGAAGCGCTTTCTGCTGGTGAAATGGTACTGGAAAAAGTGGTGACAGCTATGCTGGACTCAAATATTCGACAACTCCACGATAAAGCTGGAATTATTGTTGACGGATATCCCAGAAATCTGCAGCAAGTTAAGCATTTCGAAAACAAGGTAAATCAGGGTGATCTCAAATTAAAATCAATTATGGACAGTAATTTATTTCGGCATAGGCCCGTAAGGTTTTGGACAATTCATTTCCACTGATTTGAACGTGACCAGGGATACAGATAAGGATACATTTAGAAAAAAGTTTTGTTACTGCATTTCTTATAATTTTGGAGAAATCAAAAAGTTAGGAATGGAATCAATTTGATTGCAGCTGAATTGATAGGGCGGAAACATATTGTAGCTAGTTTATAAATAAGCTCAAAATAAATAATTTTCGATGACTCCCAGTCTGGAGGCATGTCTGCCTATTAAGCAATGCCCTGTGGTAACGGACACTAGCGTGGCTACATCTAGCCTTCCCAATGAGAGAAGGGCTCTCGATCGCTTTAGGTTTAGAATAGGCCAGATGAGCTTTGTTGTTCTTCATGTTGAGAGTTCAGCCCGTCTTGTATTGGCTTTAGATGTGTGTGTACTTTTTGAGCACCAGTTTGCTAGTTTAAGCAGCAGGGCTGCTCGGCGAATTACGAACCATTGAAGTCATCGATGTACCGTTTCCAGCAAGATCGTGTGCTTTTTCATTTCCACGTTTGCCCTTATGCCCAGGTACCCATATTAAGCTAATGTTACAATAATTTGAAGTTTCGCCTAATGCAGCACGGCATTCTTTGGCTACTTTTCAGTTGATGGATACTTGCTCCGTTATTTTGATCCCAGCTTGACTGTTCGAGAAAATGAATATTTCTCGTTTTAATATGACAATCTCTGAGAGCCATGTTGCAACTTCTTTAATTGTCATAATTTTGACTTGGAAAACTATACAATGATCAGGTAGCCTACGAGCAAGGGATACACCTAATTATTTTGAGTAGACACCATACCCGACCTTGCCATTTAATTTTCACCCGTCTGTAAAGAAGTGTAGACACCCTGGTTTCCACGTCGTACCTTTATTCCAGTATGTTCAAGCATATAATAAGCATACCGTAGTTTATATCAAAGGAAAGCACTGGTTTGCAGTAATCATTCCTCAGTGGATGAAGTTGAATTTGTAGAGTATGGGTGCTGTTCCTAGGTTTTTCCATACTCCAGTTTCCCTCAGTCTGACCACCGAGCAAGCTACTGTTTGCCTGGCAACCTAGTCAAGCGGTAGAAGGTGAAGTAAGCTCTCTAAAGCCACAGTCAGTGTTATTCTCGGAGCATCGCTGATGCAAATCGATGTCATTCTTTGGACTTTTTGGAGCTGATTTTAATATGTGACCTTGTCTTAGGCTGGCCACCATAGCATAGTTCCGTATAGAAGTATATGTCTGATAACTCCTATATATAGCCAGTGAACGATATTGGGTGAAAAACTTCATCTCGTCCCTATAGTTTTTTTTGAGTGTACAGCTCAACTGTCGCTTTCTTCATACGCTCAGAAATATTAAATTCTCAGCTCACCTATTCCTAACAAGAATGAGTCGTAGATATTGTGCACTTTCCGAAAGAGAGTGCAGACTAATTCAGCATGATTGGTGTGAGGGACAGAATTTTGTGTTTCCTTGTGAAAAGGGCCAGTTCTGTTTTTACTGTTTTTAGGACCAGGACCATATTTACTCCAAGACCACAGGGTTCAGTCCATCGCTCGAGTTTGCAAAGAGCTCTTTGCATAACATCGCGTAAGGTAGTGGGAAATTTTCCTCTAATTTCGATTGCTACATAGCCCTCCCTCTCTAGAGACAGAAAGCCACTATGTTTTTAAAGTGGACCCCTGCCGTGAAGGCTTAATTCAAAGGTGCTCCAAAGCTTGGGACAAATATGAAGCGTCGGCCAACGCCCCTTCGGAATTCAATAAAGACCACTTTTGAAAGGTTCCCCTAATAACATGCAACAGCACCTCTTTTTTTGTCGTCAGATTGACGCAATTCATGACCGTGGCACTTTCAGCTACTTGAATTTTATACATGACTTGGTTATTTTAACAACCTTGGGCTATCTCAGTATCAATACCAGTAATATAACCCATTATTATTTTTCTTCGCAATAATCATCCACATCATATCAGAGGTCATCACTCTCTGACATGAAAGACTAAGGTAGAAACATCATAGGCCCGTTGTCTCTTTATCATCAGGTTCCTCAATCTCAGTGGACACAACTCAGACTATTTAGGTTTCCCCGTCGCCTGCTCTCAAATTCCAAAGGTTACAGTATATTGATCCGGCAGTTGCTTACCTTCCTAACATTTACTGTTTGAAATTAGCGAGATTCAATCTACCATCATTCTCTTAGTAATTTAAGGGAATCACTAGCCCGAGTTCAACTTAAGTGTAACTCACACCGGCCTTTCTGGCCTAACCACAGCCAGAGCGAATTGAAAACCTTACGGGGCCAAACCCAACGACAGTCAATACCTGGGCTCAAGGCTCCACCTGACAAGGCTCTTCAATATCCCGTCTTACAGACCAAAAGTTCTTAGAACATTTATATTTGACTGTGACACCTTCAGCCACTAGAATTGTACATGACTAGGTTAAAAAAAATTACCATTGGTTTCCCAGTAAAACCGGGTAAACCACAATCCTACTTATGCAACTTCGTTAACCTAATTAAGACTTAATAAAAAGCCTCTTTTGGAAAACTAGGAAGCATGAGCCGTTGTATTGTACCAATTGGCTTATACAACGGTCCAAAGATTAAATGTTTCCTACACAAAACCTTTATTCTAAGATAAGGTCTGCAGAACAACTATAGATCAGGTCTCCTCATCATTGATGGATGACTGTCCCCGCTCTTCAAGTTATCGAGAAGATCGTCCATCGAAAGCATATTACAATGACGGTGTTATGATAACTTAATATCAAAACCATGCTTTCTCCAAGAATGTGGCAACCAACAACCAAGGCTCAAGGTAAACCTTTTTCTTTTACAGTTATCGGATGAACATTCAAGAGCCGTGCCTCAAGAATGAACTCATTATGAGATCAGTTCATGGGCCATGTCCCATGAACTGCCCATCCAATAACAAACCCTCACCCTTCTTTTCCTGGCTTGGTACAGACAGATTCCCCGAAGGTCCTCTGGCGGGTTTCCTCTCTAGAGACAGCAATACGTTGTTCACTACCAGATTAAAGAGGAGCGGAGACTGCACACCGCCTTGTGGTGTACCTCTTGTCACCAATCTTGCAGCGCTATAAGCACCTAGGTCTGATAAGATTACTCGGCAGTTGAGTAGCTTATGTATGAGATCAGTAATGATGTTACAGTAATGATGTTAATGATGTTACAGACACAAAGGTCTGCAGCGAACCATCCGTTTTACTTGTACAAACAGATATAACAATTAAAAACCTGTTAATATTGGTACAAATACAACAAGGAGTAGAACTGAACATATGCTTATATGCTTTGGAATGAGCAGAGAGCTTATCATCTCTTTCTCTGGCTCTCATTGTAGTGTAAGCTTTTTTTCTCTTTATCTGTTCCACTAAGTGGAGTATCTGTTTTAACTCTTTTTTAAATGGATATATCCATTCAATATGGGTATTCCAGGTCGTTCTCTTTGTATTGATGTTGTGTTTTTCTATTTCTATTCTACTAAAAAAAAGTAATGGTGAGTGTCTTTCTGTGAATGGACGTATTTCGTATTTTTGGCAAATTTAAAACAAAAAAAAAGTACTTAAATGCTTTGTACTTATATAAACTGTTTCTTTTTTTGTTGTTTATTTCGCTCTTTATTCTTTATGCTTGCTACGTCACATACTCCAGATGTTCCAAATAAAGATAACAGTATTATCGATATATCTGTTTTTTCTGTATGTGCTCAAACTAGTATTTTTGATACTTGGTAATTTCACTCTCTCATACCTATTCCATCGTTATCTAAAAGAGAAATATTCCATGCATACTCAATGCTTAGAGAGCGAAACATAGATATAAGAAAAAATAACAACACACAACTGGTGTACTTGGATGGTTCTTTGCAGAGCTTTAATTCACACCTCACCTACGCAACTCTATTCGTATAGATTGTGGCGTGACAATATTAAATGCTCCTTCTATATCAAGGAAAGCAACTAAAGTGAATTCATTATGCAGGAAGGTTCTTTCACTGATCCCGACCAGTGAATGTAAAGCCGTTTCCACATAATTTCCCTTGCTACATAAATACTGTGATGCCGATAAGAGAGCTGAGAGCTTTATTCCAAGCGTTGGGAATTCTTCACTTTATATTCTCCATTCGTTAAAAATCACACTAATACTTTGTTAACACAAAAGATTTGTTGTTTCATTACATATCTAAATACAATAATAAATTTACAAAAAACAGTTAACGTACAAGAAAATTAAATAAAAAGTAAAACAAGTCGTAAATCAGTATGGAAAAGATTATTCACACAAAACATGTTTTTCAAAATTTGAAGTGAGTTTTTCTTGTAAGAAAGCAACTTATACTTTCGGAAAAATGCCGTTATAAATGTGAGCATTCAAGATTCAACTTTTTTAGTCATTTTACGTGTTTGGCTTTGGAGTGTGCGTTGTTAAAAATTGATCTCGTGTTAAAAAAGGGTCGGAAACAAAAAGAAAGAAGTGAAGCTAAAAAAAATAATTCTACATCTGCACAATGAATATAAATCAAGTGCGGAAATCGGCTAAAAAGAAAATCGAAGCCGTTTTACTATTTATAGTATAATAAAGCATTTTAAAGAAAAGGGAACTCCTTAAAGCCGACCTCATACCGGTAGACCATGTAAACTAACCACTTTTAATGAGTAAAAAATATTAAGCAAATTTAAAAAAAAACCAAAAATTACTTCAATCAATAGGTTGCAGCAGAAGTTCAAGAAGAAATTTACAAACTAGTTCATCCGAAAACGGTTCAGAGGGCAAAAAACATGTCGGTTAGAGTTCGCGAGTTGTGCGACAAAAAACTTCTGATAAGCAAAGCCAATAAGAAAAAGAGGCTAGATTTCACAAAGGTATATAGAGATAAGCAACTTGATTTCTAGAGCAACGTACTCTTTAGCGACGAGAGAAAGTTTAACATCTTTCAATCGGATGGAAGGATTCGAGCCTGGTGAAAACCCAGCACTGACCTTAAAAAAAAAGAATACAATTGGTACAGTGACACATGGTGGTGGGGGAGTCATTGGTTGGGAGTTTATGTTAGCGGCAGGTTTGGGGAATCTTGTATATATTGACGGTATTATAAACAATTCGGCTTACCTCAATATTTTAAAAGAAAATTTTGTAAAATAAGCGCGGAACCGGAGCCTTGTTAAAAACTTTTATTTCCAACAAGGTACTGATTTTAAGCATATTGACCACGACGTGCGTATGTGGATCATACATTATGTGCCTCGCATTTTCCCAACACCACCACAATTTCCAGACTTAAACCCATCGAAAATTTGTGGGATGAAGTCGGGAGGCGTGTCGCTAAAATTAACATAACCAGCATAGCCCAACTAAAGCAAGTACTCCAATAGGAATGGAAGAGTTTGGATGAAAGTTTGACTAAAAAATTGGTTCACTCCATGCAAAATAAATTAAACAAAGTTATTAAGCAAAAAGCCATGCCAACTATATATTAGTATTTTAATGAAACTAATATTTTTTTGAGAAAATGGAGTGTGTGAATAATTAAATCCCTTTAAAATTTGAAGATACATATGCTTAATGTTATTTTTTATTTGATGGAAAACAATTCGGTTTACTTTTTGTTATTTATAAAGAAACAATAAAGCGATAAGTTTTTCATAGAATAAGGTTTTTGAAAACATTAATTTATTTTTAATATATACCTAATTAAATGAAAAAATGGGTGCTGTGTGAATAATATTTTTCCGCCTCTGTATATATCAGGCTTATGCAGCCATTGAAAATAATACGAAGCCAAGGCAAAATATATTTCGCAGCTTCTTGTATTTCTACAGGGTAAACACCATCAGGCACCAGTGATCAGGGCTTGAAACTGTTTATCGCCTTTTTTATTTTTCTAACGAAGACTATGCCTTCGGTGTCCTGCTTAAAATAGCTAGGGTTAGGCAGTTGTGCACCAATTGGCGTGCTTCTACCAGGGAAGTGCGTATCTAATAGGAGATTGAGAGACTCCTCACTAGACATTGTTCATGTTCCATCTGACCTTTTGAGATAGCCGGCTGTGCATTGTGTGCTTGCGAAATTCTTGCGTAGCCTAGAAGCCTCTTTCCTTTCTTCTTCAATTTTTTTACAATTCCTTCACAGAATCGTTTCCAGGAGGATCTTTTAGCTTTCCTGGTTTCAGTTTTAAAATTTTTTAGGGCTACTTTGTAGGCTGCCCAATCAAGCTCAGCTCTCGAGCGCTTAGCTGCGTTAAAGTACATTCTGATTTAGTCCTCAGTCAATCCAGTACGGAGGTACCACTTTGATTTTATTTTCCCCCTAATTGTCCCAAAAAGAGCAATTAATTTTTCTTTGGTTATTACATCGACTAGATTACCTAGATCAGCTGCCGATTTAGGCTTGTCAATCGGATCTGATGGCAAATGTTTCTCTAAAGCCCTTCCTTATAATCCCTAGCTCGTACTGCGAATGTTAGTCAGTACTCAATAAAGCTGTGGTCGGAATATTAATGTTTATTTGACATCCTTCAACCGCCAATTTTGTCGAATATGAAGTGCGAGACTTAAGTTGTACCCAGAACTTCGCTTCTATTTTTGACAATAAAGGTGGGTTCTTCACCCCTTTTGCATATACATAGGTTGGTAGGGGAATTTATCCGGTTGTGGGTACAATTAGCTTTTTCCGTCATAACTTTTGACCAAGTTAATATTTATGCAGACATACATATATATATCAATGGAAAGGTTACCTCAGGTAACTACTGGTGAGAGAATTCGTTTGATTCCTTGAAAAAGAGAAAAATTATCAAACTTTGTATGGAGTTATAAATTTTTAAGGAACGTTTATTTTTTTGCCGGTTATGGGCACCCCTGGAAAATGTCCTAAAAATAGGAGAATATGAAGAAAATTGCCACTAAATATGAAGGAATAGAAATTTATTCATTTTTAAATTCTTTAATGGCACAAAGAGCAACGGAAAATAGCGTAAAAGCCTTCAGTGCAGAAAAAATGAAATGAACATGAAAATGAAAAAAACGAAGCCTTCTTTGTATTGGAGCGTTTAGCCGATAGTTTCGCTCGTGTTTCTGAAGCTGCTCGCTTAGCTGATTGCTTGGATGGTGTCGCCTTAGTTGCCTTAGCTGCTTGGTTGTTTGCTGGCTTTGTGGATTTCTCCTTCAATTCAGCGAGCACTGGCGGCGAAGTGAGAACGCCGCTTCGCATTAGTTTCTGACCACGCTTTGAAGGCTTCCGTGGTGTAGCTCCTTGCAAAGGACCTACTGCATCTAAAATTGAGAGGCTACTCATCGAAGTAGTTCTCGATGTCGCTGGTCCTGGTGTTGTGGCTACTTTATCGATATGCTCAAAATCTGGATCAGGCAACACAATTCGGCGCTGCGCATCTTCATCGACGCAAATCTCGTTGGCAGCCTCTTCCGCGTTTTGCTCGAAGGCTTGAATAAAATCCAGTTCGTCGAAGATGTCTTCAAACGGACAAATTCCTGTTGCATTGAAGCCGGATTTAATTTTACTAGGATTTGACGCCAGATCGAGAGTTCTACAAACCATTACAGCAAGATAACGGATTTCAAGTACCTAATAAATAAAAAATTAAAAATTGAACATTTTAAAGACAATTTATTGAGAAAACTGTTTCATGCGTCGAGACAGCGCGATAAAAGCGTTGCCTTTACGCAAAATATCCTTGTTGTTGATAAAACTTCACCATGTTGGTAATATTATTATTCCCAGCTGAACATTGGGACTTGTAGACAGCTTTGACTGAGCCGAAGACGGAAACGTTCAAAGGCTGCAACCGGTGGCTGCAATGCGGCGGAAAAGACAGAACGTGGGCGCAATTCTCCACGGCCAAGTCGAGTGCCTCCACAGAGAGGTGGGAGGTGTTTTTTTCGAACAGAAGCAACAACGGGGATCGCAACGACGGCCTTGCGAAAGTGATGAAGTGGTGCATGAACCGAACAAACTCCGGTTGAGCCATCCACCCATAATCGCTGGCAAAACCAGCTGACCGAAGAGAAACCAAGGAAACAAACGAATTTATCGAAAAAATTGCAAAAAATGCAGTACTGAGCAAAAATGTCATCGCATGTCTGATTTCCTGCTCAGGAAAAGATACATGCGATGAGATTTATGCTCTGAACTCTTCATAAATGCAAAATGCATTTGAAACAAAGATAAAAAATCAATCACCTGCACAGGAAGACACGTTGTCCAAGAGTTTGCATTTTTTTCCTTGGAAAAAGAAAGAATGGCGACAAACTGTTTTCATTGGCGTCGACGGTCAAAGCCATGGTGATCATGGTTCCTCGTTCAGCAGCCTCCAATTTCCCGACTCGCCGCATGCCACTCATGGCGAATACACGGCCAATTTTTGTGGGGACGGTTGAGAAAACGGATTCGTTTATGCTGTTTATTCGACCGGCTGGAAAGTGGAATTCGTCCAGGAGACCGCTCAAATTCTTGAAAAAAATCGTGACGTTCGTTTGGCAAAAAGCCTAGACCCGATTTATGGACGTCTGTTCGGGCGTCCGCAATAGTAGCTTAGGATGGCGTACCATCAATTTATAATACCAGTGCCAGTCAGCCTCGTCTTTGTCCCACGATATCGTATAATCCGCGCCTAGCTTTTTGGCGAACTGATAAATCAATTTCTTGAGTTCGTTAATGCGCAAGATGTTATAGTGCCAAATGCTCTTCAAAAAATATTTCACAAGGTCGTCCTCATGGGCCGGAGTAAAAATATGAAAATCGAAAATAAAAAGATGCATTTATTAAAAAAGTGCAAGATGCATTCGAAACTAAGGTAAACAATAAAATTACCGGATTGGATGGCACCCGTTGCTTACATCTACGTATAAAACACAACAAAACAACATCTTCGACGTTTAAAATGTCATCCAGTTGCTCATCGACTTTCTTGAGGTAGCGCTGCATGCTACTCCGAGGAACGCCATAGGCTATGGCAGTCGGGGCTCATTGTCGATTTTGCTCAGCTTAATGGCTTCGATGTACGCATAAAAATTAATTTTTGCAGTGGACATGGCAAAAAAATACAAAAAAATCCGTAAAAACTCCGTAAAGAATAAGTCGGGGGGTTGCTGTTAGCATAAACAACTATATTTGACAGTTTGTTAGCCAAACGCACCCTTTCAGCCGAAAAACTAGGTGCCCACAACTGGGAAATTAATAGCTGTAAAAAAAATTACCAGCAAATTTTTCGGTCCCAAACATTTTGATCGAAACGATATAAAATCACAAAATATATTTAATTTCATACAGAAATATACATTATACTAACCTTATACACTTTGAACACAATAAACAACTAGATCACTGTTCATTATCACACATGAAAAGATATAATCGACTGTAGCTATACGCATATGTTCGCTTCAGTTTTAGCACTAAAACATCGTGCTGACATTGCGCACAAATGACAATTATAAGATCAGCTGCATCTTCCCACTGTCAAAAGTTGCACAGGGGTTAAAAGCCCACAACTGGTTAACTTACCCTACTTAATAAATACACAAAAAGTAACTGTAAATACGGACCTGCATACGGACTTGCCCTAGGACCTATGTTCATTAGCGTCCGCCGATGTAATTACCCCTCGACGTATTTCACGGGCATCGTCCACCTATTTCCTGGTGTGTTATCTGGAGGCAGACTTTCATCGTGTGAGAAGTAGGTTGCAACCAACCAGTAAGTCACCTTGCTTGACTCTAGGCTGGCTGCAAACACATCTCTATCGCAGTATCTGTGAAGCAAAAAGAGATTCATATTCTTTTTTGCTACAATGCAAGTTCTCCCCCTCCGTCCTCAACCCGCAAAACCTGCCACCACTTACCCTGGCTTCTTGGTTGGGGGCTACGTCGAATGCAACATTTTTTAAATGGACTAGGATATTCGCCGAGGCGAGCTTGGAGTATTGAAGGTTAATCTAGAGCATCTTCATCCGCTCCAGATTTGAGGCTGGCCACCACTGTTGTGCCAGCCCCTTCTTCTTCGGATGTCTCTTCAGCTAAGTGATCATCCTCATGATAGAGGTCCAACACTCCGATAAGGACAACCGAACCCTCCAACATGACCTCATGAAGGTCTGAACCTGGCGTAATGCTTGAGGAATCAACAACTTCCGCAACAGCCTTGACTGCGCTTCTATTGCAGGGCCCCTGGACGGCTTGTCTTTGCCGTATACCTTTAGGAAGATCTTGGAGAAGAAATACTGGAGGACTCCTTTCCTCTCTTTTAGCGGCTTTAGCGATTCTGCATTCATCAGCAGAAGGACCTGCCTTGAGGGACGCCCAGGCTCCTCTATCTTGCCCATCGCCCAGCCTTTCATATTTATGTCCGGGTTGCAAGCCGGAACATTTTCAAAATGTTTTCCGGCTTCGTTAAGATGACCGGTAGCCACACTATTGGTCTGGGACGAGCCGGAATTTCACCCTTTTCAATTGCCTTCAGCTTGGCCCTAGGCCAAACCTCACCGACTTTGCTTATGGCCGCTTTGGCCTTCTTTGACCTCTACCTTCTAAGGTCCCCGTGTGCGGGTAGGGCTAAATTGTATCGGAGGTCACCAAGTATTCGATACGCTCCATTTAAGGCTGGACTATAGTTGATGGGCCCCCAACCTAGTAAACCCTCGGCACGGATCGCATGACACCTTGATTCGGCCCATAGGAGGGGCTAGGAGGGGTAGGAGAAGGAATAGGCAGGATTAATAGGAAAGGTAAGGTATGGGAAGTAGTAGAGGATATAGGAGGTTGCTTTCTAGTGTTGAGCCGCTATTCTGAAAATCACGAATTTTTCTTTTAAATTTCTTAAAATTCACCATATTTTAAACTGCATCAGTATGTTTGGGGTAGGAGAAAGAATAGGCAGTATGAATAAGAAAGGTAAGTTATGGGGAGTAGGAGAGGATATAGAAGGTTGTTATTCTAGTGGGGAGCTCCAACTATTTATTTGGACCGGCTACAGTAAAATAAAGAATTTTTATTTTAATTACGTTTTTCATTTTAATGGAATTTTTAAAAGTTTAAATGTTTTAAAAAATTTACGAAATTTAACGAAAGAATTATATACAGTGGGACAAATGTTTGTTGATACAAAAACAAAGTAGGTTTTTCAATAAAGCTTAATTTTATTTTAAGAAATATGAATGCACAAATATTAAATAAAGTTTAATTATAAGATTTATATGACAACCACTCGATGGCCAGCCTTTTATTAGCCACAATCCGCCAAAGTCTGCAGTCAAAATTGTTACACGCAGCACGCACTACTTCCATCGGTATTTTGTTCCATACATCAGTAAAAACAGCTTTAAAATCCTTTCAGCTATTGCACTTACATTTCTTAAGTAGCTGTGACATATATTCCCATATGCATAATTACAAGGCATTGCCGTCTGGCGAGCTAGGAGGTCATTCATCTTTAGGTATAAAATCTATTAAGTTTTGCTCACACCAGTCTTGAAAGATTTTAGCGGTGTGGGCAGGTGCGCTATCTTGCTGGAACGGTTCCATACATAGCCTCTACACAAGGCTTCAGATTTTTCTACAAGACTTCTTCTAGGTAATACTGAATATTTACTTTTACACCTTAGTCAATGAAGACTTTGTTCAACTTTTCTGGACTTCGCACCCTAGACTATAATGGATTACGAGTTTTGGTATCTTGGCACATGATTTTTGTCATTTGGGATGTCGTTTTGCGTACGATACGGTGCCTCCAGAACGAAAAGCTTGTCCACGGTTGCGTTAGTAAGGCCATGCATTTTCTTCTTTTTAAAGGCTTTCATATTGAGATTGCAACTCAAAAGGAACCTTAAAGATTGTCGGTTCATTCCTATATTTTTGACCTTTTTTCGTGCTGAACGATCACCATTTCGTCGAATTAGTTCCTTTTCTCCAACTTTTCTTACGGTGTTGTATAGAGCCAGTGTCCAGAAATCGCTTAATCGTATAATATACGTTATTTCTCTTCACTCCTAAATATGACAAATCGTGGAAGATTACTCCACAACTTACACCACTTCTGTATTAAAGGATACAATTAAGGATATCAACCATACCGAATAACTTTTTAATGTCGCGTTCTAAACAGTTTAAATTTAATTTTGTATAAAACTAAAATATTTTGTTATGCACATTTTTATACTGTTACTACATTTCCAAAAGATACAGTGCTACAAAGTTTTGTATGAACACATTTTTGTCACACTGTATATGACACCCCAATGACACAAAAAATTGTCAAAACTACTCATTACCTTATATAAAGTAAAGTTTGGGCATTTTTCTTTTGAAATGATGACTCAAAGACTAACAAAATATCTGTTATTGACCACCTTATGCTAGAAATTAAAAAAATGTCCGAAAAACCTGATATTTAGTGGAAATCCGATTAGCGTGGCCTCTAAACCTCTTCCAAAAAATCTGAAAAATCTCAAAAATACTTTACCCCATAAGCTTTCAAACACAGATTGGGCAACTATTAAATTGGGAAAAAAGTTTCTTTTGAGACACACTAATACGCATTTTTTGCATTCCCAATGAGATGAGAATCATTAAACCAAAAGGTCACTCACGGCTTAATGAGACTTGCAGGATTGCATTCAGGTCCAAAGAGGAAGGCTTCAGAATTGTTATTCTAACATGAATACTGATGCCAAAAGACTTCGTATTAAGGGAAAGAATCGCTGTAATGCAATTTTAAAACGCGAAAAGTTTCTGCACGAAACTTGCATTCGAGAACAGGTTCTTCTGTGCCCCATAGGCAGAAAAACTTTTTGGTCATTTGTTAAAAGAGCATAGAATCAGACATTTTCATTCATTTCAGCTCTTCTTGAAAATGACCAAAGCTTCGCTTACTGTGCTGATAAAGCAAACCTATTGGCTAGTTTTTTTGCACAAAATTCCACTTTCTCGGTGAGTAATCATCTAATGCATTTTGCTGAGGGTAGACTTTCTGCAATGCAAGAGATTTATTTTCGAACGAGCAGTTAAAAGGGTTTTTACAAATCTTGACAAAGCAAAAAGCTTCTGGTACTGGTTGCATACCGAAAATTGGGCTTTTCTGCTGGGTCGGCCCAACCTTTCCAATATCTCCTACAGAACAGGAGTATTTTCATCTTTGTTGGAATGTCGTAAATGTTCAGCCAGTACCTTAAAAGGGCGATGCCACGAACCCAGCAAACTGCCCACCCCATTGCGATATGCTCTACGGCTTTTCATAGTTATAGAAAGCGTAATAAACTTAATCATTATGAACTATCTGGAGCACTAACAACTGCTAAGTGATCGTCAATATGGTTTTCAAAGGGTACATTCTACTCATTACTTTATGCCGTTCTTAACCGAAAAATGGAACCAATGCATTCATATTTTCGAAAAAACTGTTTCTCTGGATATTTTAAATTCATTTGACAGAGTGCGGCATAAAGAGCTCGTGTGAAAACTAATTTCATATGGTACTGGTGGTAGCTTTGCTTGTAATTATCGGAATTTCGTTCGAGGAGCACGCCATCAACGCAGGAGTACCACAGGATTCGGTTCTATCGCCAACCTTGTTTCTGGTTTTTATCAGCAACCTTCTGTCCATGACATAAAACCATTTTCATTCAATTGTAGACGTCATTTGGCATTCATATTCATTAGAATGATCCTTATTTGTATGGAAAAAAATGTTCGTTTGTTTTCCTTGAGCACAGTTTTATTTTGTTCCTATATATTAAGAACTCATAAAAAAGTTTCAAAGAAATTAGACTTTATTAACACGTGCCGCTAGGAAGAAATTAAAAAAATTATCTACTGAATATGAGAATAAAAAAAAAATTTAAAACAGCAATTCCATTTTGAACGTACCGGCCTTACGGAATGACCATCTCCGATTTGGGTCAAATTTTGGATGGAGCATCACTGAAGGAAATAAAAAACTTGATGTAAAGAAAAAAATGTTGGAGTGATTTTTACAGGAAGCACAAAATTGACAAAAATCGGCAAAAACGTCGAAAATAGATTTTTACTAGAACTCATATCTCAATCACTTCTTAACCGAATTTTAAGTTTGGATTTTATGTTGGAAAGGTACTTAATTGAACTTTCATCTAAAAATAATTTTGGTACCACTTCTGATTCCCGAGACATAAAACCTTATATTCATTTTTTTGAAAAAGTTTAAAAATTGCGTTCAAATATATATTTCTCAAAAACAATAAATTTGCAAAAAATATGCAAACTATTTATCCGCCAAATTTAAGGAAAACTTTCACACTTTTATCAATACCACAAAAATTAAGGCAATCAGATAACAATCAAAAGTTCTGTGCTTCTCGAGTGTACCTTTATATTCGAATATCCTTCACACAGGACACTGGTGGTAGAAATTCAGAGTGGCGTCGTGTTTGACAAGATATTGTTAGTGAAAGTCTATATTTACTTTTGCTTTAAGACATATGTAGTTTTTCTTACAAAAATCAAAGCATTTTCAGAACGTTATTTTTTACTGTTTTTCTCAAAAAACAACTTTGTCCTGCGGAAGAGGAAGACATCCTTTTTTTCCTAATATTTTTTTTTGGGGATATCTTGACCTCCCTATGCAACTTTTAGATCCCTTAGAATGTGAAATTCGAAAAAATTGTGATTCGATACGCTCTAATGCTCATTCAGTTGCATTGCCTCTGTGTAAACTTCAAGCTCCAAGCGGCATGTGTTATTGTTGTTGTTATAAAATAGGGATTTATTTTTAGATGCTAAAGAAAAAAAGATCGGGTGCTCAACAATTTTTAAAATAAGGACCACCCTAATACTCATTCAAAAAACGCCCTAGCATCCAGATGAAGGGTCTTCTAGGGTCTATGAGGATAGAGAGGAAGAGGCAAAAAAAAATCTTTAGGAGAACGTTCATGTTCTACATTCAAACTAATTTAAAGCGGAGTACATATTAGCGATCATGAGTGACAGTCATGCTCAAATTATCTCTTTTTACGCAGGTTCGCGTGAGTGTCCCTTCGTCATTCAACAGTCAACCACAGACATTTTTGTTGTTGAATTTTTGAGTGTCACTCAGGAGTGTTTATGTGTACCCCGCTTAAAACATTTTACGGGCATCTATAAAATGAGGAGCGATTAAATGCACTGGCTTAACTATACATTGAAGCAGATCTATTACAAGAATTAAGTTACGAAGAATTATTAATAACGATTTAACACAAGTAAATATAGAAACTCTGCATTTTTATTATTTTGTATCAATTACTTTTTAATTGTATATTAAAAATAAAAAAAATTTCATAATTTGGTTCTATTGTAAGAAATAATTTATTATTTTAGAGCCTAGGGCGACAGAATGCCTTAGTCTGCCACTGATTATGGATCGATAAAAATTAATCAGCTATCAATATATTTTTTTATCAAAACATAAACCAAACACTCACAAACAATTTTTAATCATGATTAGAAGCTACAGATTTTACTTTAAGCGAGCGCAAACAAAAACATTCGTTATCAACTGTTTAATAATTATGGATCTACCTTCTTATTTGTTGTTTTAAAGTATTTGGAGTATTTTTATTTATTAAATCAATAATAACATTTCAACAATGCCATGTGGGAAAATACTAAAGGACTTTGAAAAAATTAAACAGCCTACAGTTGATTATGCCTTTAATAAATTATTTTGAAGTGGTGTTTAGTAATCTAGACTCACATTCGTTACATAAACTGCAAGTGGCGTTAAACTATGCGGCCCGTTATGTGTATGGTCTCAGAAGATTTAGCCATGTTACTGGTCTAAACACCCGAATTCTGGGATGCAATGTGGAACATTATTTAAAAGCAAGAAATTGTATATTCCTGCATAAGCTGATACACTCAAAAACTCCAAACTATCTATATTCTAAACTTCAGATTTGTTTATCAGCCAGAAGCTTAAATTTGGTAGTTCCTCGCTTTAAATATTTATTTCCTTGCCGAGGTATCTTAAGTCTATTTCCAACGCACAAAACTTCAAGCAATTAATATCTACACATTTTTCTAGAATTCTCGTTTCTCTTTTACTTTCTCTCTTTTTCTCATTTAACCTTTTTTTATTTAATTATTCATTAGATATAAGTTTTTGTTGATTTTATTATTTTAATTAAATTACTTTTAGAATTTAACTTAAGTAATTTTTAAATATAAATTTAATAACTGTTTGTTTCTTTTCATTCTGATCTTATGTTTGTTCGAGATATATATTATACTATTGTATTGTGCGCAAAAGAATAACTATTTCTTATGTACTAATATATGAATAAAGCCAAATTACAAATTACAAACCAAAAAACATTTTAATGTCGACTCTAAATTTGGTGTGGGATTTTCTGACATTATTTCTATAGAATTTGTTGTCAAAAAGTTTACACTAAATTTAGAGTCGACATTAAAATGTTTTTTGGTTAGGCTGAAAGATTTCATCTTCGAAAAGTGAGAAACAGGACCTAAGTCAAAAAATGTTTGAAACAATTAGGGAAACAAAATAGAAAATATGCGACTGTGAAAAAGAGCAATGAAGTAAGAAAGTTTTTCAAATGATTTTACGAGTGGATCTATAATTGTGAAAAAGTAGATCACGAGCGCTTGTAATACAATTTTAAAAATTTGACACACATGTGCTCTGAAGCTTCTGGAAAAAATCACTCTTCTTTTTAGAAAAAAATCACGTAACCGTGTGATTGCTGTTTGTATGCGTGCGAGAATCGAGCGGACTACAAACTACCCTCCAGTACTGGAAATCACTCATGACTTTCAACGGTCATGATTTCATACATGAATGGTAGCTAGTGAATGGTAGCTAGTACCCGAGGTAATGCAGCAGGTAATAATTTTTTCTTCTTCCAGATAAATTTGAAAAAGAAAATTATGTGAAAAGAAAACGTACAGTGTGTTCAAGTTGTATTAGCTGGTGGTAACAACTAATGAAATAGCTATTAAATTGTAATGCAAAAAGTAATGTAATCATTACCGGCAATGACATCTCCGTGTTAAATTCATGAGTCAAAGGTGATTATCGATAGCTAGTGAACTCACTCATTCGTTACTGGTGAGCCGTACTGAAGGGTAGCAGACGAATTTTATGATTTTGTATATAACTGTTTCCACTTTTCCAAATAAAAAGATTCAAGTTCTTATTTTATTTCAAAGTATTTTTATTATTTTGTATTTAACAGCTTACACTTTTCAAAATAATGATTCAAGTTTTTATATTAATGAGTTTTATTATTTTTGGACTTCCTTGTCCGATGCCTTAGTTGTAACTGATTTATGTTTTATAATTTTCTTTCCAAGAAGACTATTTGAAACTCTTAAATGATCTCTAGATTGGAAATATCCATTGAAAAGATAACGATGGGAAAGATAATTGATGAAGCATCAATTATCTTTCGAATGCAAGATTTCCATTAATTGTGAAATTCAATTGGAAATAAAGACAAAGTTAATGTAAACAAATTTTGCTTGTGCATAAGCAAAATTTGTCAGCTATATCAAACGGATGCAGCTAAATAAACAAAGCGGTTTTATACAATAAACAAAGCAGCGATAAACAAGTTTAGTGCAACGATATTGAATTAAACTTATTTTCTTATTTATGTTAATTTATAGTTAATGGATTGATAATAGAAGTGCTGGGCGTTGCAATTTCATGAGTTACAGATATAACTCGCCCTTCGTTAGGATTCGAGTCCCTTCGAATCCCAAACAATCTTAATGGAAAAAGGTGTTATAACTTATACGCTATATAAAATAGAATTATTAATACTAAAAGAATATATATAAATCTTATATGAATATCTTTATATATTAATTCATTAATTTCCTTTATATTTTTTATTTTTGGTACTTCTGGTATTTCAAAATTGTTTAAATTTTTATAGTTTCGTATTAATAAAGAAAACTTTTGTTTAAATATTTTTATTTTCAAGTCTTTTATAGATATTTCACAATTATCAAATTTTATATAATAATTTCTTGTTAATCGATATGTAATATTATTACAAGTGTTATTAAGGATAGTATTTGCATTTGTTGCAAGAATTAATCCTTCATACAATTCTTCGAGTTTTTCCTGAGTGTTTAATATTCTAGTACAATTTTGGTTTTTCTAATTTGGAACTTAAAATATTATTTGCCAAAAAGACACTATTGTCTTTTATTACAATTTTAGTTATGTTAATATTAAATTCAAAATTGTATACATTTGGTATAGGTAATATATATTTGGTATGGGTCCGCCAAATAACTTTTTTTTTTTGAAAATTCTATAAAAAAAACTTTTGGATATTTTCTCAAATTTCTCTTTTTATTTGAAAGTACAATCCTTCCGTTAAATAATGGAAAATAATTTCATTCAAATGGCTGCCTCGGCTGGCCATGCAGTAGCCTACACAATCGGTCCAATTTTTAAGCACATTATCGATTGTGTGCAGCTGTATTTCACCAATGGCTTCACGAATATTGTCCTTTAAAGCGTCAATTGTCTCTGGCTTGTCGGCGTAACGCTTATCTTTGAGGGCACCCCACAAATAATAGTCCAACGGTGTCAAATCGCAGCTCCGAGGTAGCCAAACGACATCAGCTTTGCGGCTGATAATGCGATCTTCAAAAACAGGGCGCAAAACATCGAGTGTAGCTTCGGCTGTGTGGCACGTAGCGCCGTCCTGTTGAAACCAAATGTTGCCAATATCCTCCTCTTCAATTTTTGTGACCAAAAATTCGTTCAACATGGCCCGATAACGATCGCCATTGACTGTAACGGACACTCCTTGCTAATTTTCGAAGAAAAATGGCCCAATTATGCCTCTGGACCAAAATCCGCACCAAACAGTGACTCGTTTTGGGTGCAGCGGCTTTTCAATGTATGCGTGCGGGTTTTCTGTGCCCCAAATGCGACAATTTTGCTTGTTTACATACTCGCCAAGATCAAAACGAGCTTCATCTGAAAAGATGATTTCTTTTGGCAAAATCGGCATCTTCTGTAAGTCGATCGCAGGCCCACTTAGCGAAGCGAAAACGCATTGGATGGTCAGTTGGCTTCAACTCCTGAACCAATTGGACTTTGTATGGCGTCATACCAAGGTCTTTATGCAAAATTCGTCTCAATGATGTCTCCGAAATGTTCAATTGTTGAGAACGACGGTGAATTGATGTTGATGGCGCTTCACGCACACTTTCTGCCACAGCAGCAATATTCTCGGGTGTACGCAGTGCTTTTGGCTTTTCACGCTTTGGTTTATCGATGAGGATGCCAGTTTCTTTCACTTTTTTCATAAGATAACGAACATACGGAGCTAACGGTGCTTCTCTTCTTCCAAAATCCGTACGCAATTTTCGCACACATTCTGCAACATTACCATGATTTTCAAAGTAATGTCGCAATATTTCTCAGCGTTGTTCAAGCGTATACACAACCATATTCGTTCAGCGAAAGGATAGAACTAATTATCTGTTAAATCAGACATGAGCTAAACGTTACCATTCACGAAATAAGCACTAGTTGAAAAAAAAAACGTTAGATGGCGGAACCTGTACAAAATATGTTTTAAATAATTCTTCATGAAAATTTGGAATGAGAATAATAAAAATAATATAATTCTCCATTATATTCGCAATCGAACTTTTAATAATCCTTAGTTTATTACTATCTTTTTTATAGTATTTAATTTCTTCTGTGCTTAAGCTTAATCTTGCCTTTATGTTCTGACTTGACATTAATATGTTTTCTTGGATTTTTTCAATTTCATCCTTAATTAGATTTATATATAATAACAAACTATTGTATTCAGTTTTTACAAAAAGTTTTTCTATATTCACTGACACATTAAGATTCATGTTTTCTTTAATGATGGATCTTATTTCAAAAAGATAATAATGCAAATCATTATTGATTTTTATTTGCTTATTCATATTTGATATGATATTATGTTGATTAATATCTATTACTTTAAAATATTCCTCAATGTGTTCACTATCTTCCTGATCAAGATTTCCAAAAATCCATTTTATTAACTTTCCGCCAACATTTATCAATGCACGTCTTTGTCTCATAATTTGAGGGTACTTTGTGTGTATTCTAATTGTAGAAAGGGAATGTTCCAAATCTGAAATCTGTGTTGCAAATTGAAACCCATTTCGCCTTGACTAATATTAAATTTACTGGCAACTCTGATTTTTAGAGTAATAATTGTGTGACTAATTTGATCTAAGTCAATTAAATTAATTACTTTTGAATAACTTCGAATAAGCTGAATTAGTTCACTTTCCAGTAACATGTAACCTCCGTTAGTATCAATTTTTGTTACTTCTATCGTTGCTTCTATCATCATTGGTATCATCATTAGCATCATTATTACTGTTACTACCTAAGAGAATATTTTAATGGTCTTTTAATCTGTTCTATATCGATTTTTTTATTTGTGCTTGAATTTAATTTAGTAAATCTTTTTTCTGTTTTATGGCGAACCGCTTTTGGATTTTTTATATATATATTTGGTCCTTCAATTGTTGGAATCTTTTCTCTCTTAGAATTAATATTCTTTATACTTTGAAATTTTTTCTGCTGCATTAATTTTGAAACTTTTTTATAGTCAATATTAGATTGATTAATGAAATCACACGGCTTTAACTTGATTGAAGAATGAATACTATTGTTATAGAAACCAACAGCTCTTATTACCAATTCTTCTATATCCATATCCTCTTCTGATCTTTTTAATATTCTAATATGTTCTAATAGAGTTGAGTGAAATCTTTCAATATCCGAATTCCCAGTATGAGAATTTGGTGTGGTAAAATGGGGGGCTATATTTTGTTCCTGACAATAAAGTTTTATTAGACTATTATTAAATTTATTTTCCATAACAAGCAGTTCAGGCTTTCCCAAAAACGATATTCTTTCCGCTATTTTAGTCTTGATAGTGCTCATATTCTTATCTACGATTTTATGAATACTAGCCAATTTTGAGAATTTATCTATAGAAGTTAAAAAACGAGTTCTGTGTACCTCAAAAATATCAATATGTACAATTTGATTGGGTTTATCAGGTGTATCAGTGAGATTGAAAAGTTTTTTAATGGGTTTCCTATCATATTTATTTTCCGAACAAATTTGGCAAGTATTAATGTATTTATTGATGTGTTTAATTAATTTGGGATGAAAGAATTCATATCTTATTTTTTCAAAATTCTCAATTATTCCTCTATGATTGGTTTTTTGTGTACGTTCTCAATTATTTCTAATAGTTCTTCTTTTTTTTCGATATCAATTGCCAATTTATTACATTTTATAAATTTCAAATTCCTATCATTTCCAAATAAGCTTATTAATTTTCGATGAATTATGTTATATATATCGTTTTCTAATTCGGAAAAAATTCCAATTGTTCCTTTTTTTATGAACTGAAGAAATAAGTCATTTAAATAATGGTCTCTTTTTAATTCTGATTCCTGTACGTATATGATTTTATACTTTCTGAAAATAACTTCTTGTTCTTTGGTTTTTCTTTTAACAATTCTAATTTGCTTTCTATATTTATTAACAATTCCATCACTTGTTACAAAATTCTCGTTTAGAATTTTTTCCAAACCATGAATAGTATCGACATCATCGTCATCTAGTTCAAAAATGTGCCTTAAATTAAAATTTTCCTCGATCGTTTTAATAGCCTTGTCCTTATCTTTCTGAGGTATTTGATTATTAACATTTAATCGACTCAAAAAGTCGGCAACCTTGTTGCCTTTGCCTTGAATATACTCTACATCAAACTCATATTCTCCTAGCACCAATTTCCATCGTATTATCCTAGAATTGGGTTCCTTCAAAGAATATTACCACTTGAGAGGCTTGTGATCAGTTTGAATTAAAAATTTTCTACCGTAAACATAGGGCCTAAAATATTTTACAGCCCAAACTATACCAAGTAATTTTTTTTCTTGGTAAAAGTATGATAATTTCTTTCATGGTTGTTGAGAGTCCTGCTAGCAAAACATATTGGTCTTCCATCCTGACTCAATACAGCACCTAGCGCCTCATTGCTAGCATCTGTCGTTATTACAAATTTTTTTCAAAATTTGGTTATGCCAAGATAGGAGGGTTACTTAAAAAGTTTTTAAGTTTATTAAAAGCGTTTGTATACTTTTCATCGAGAAGATTTATTTGCACATCTTTCTTCAGATACTTAATCATTGGACTAGCTATGGTAGAATAGTTTTTTAAAAATCTTCTATAGAAGCCCGTTACGCCTAAAAAAGATTTAATTTCTTTTATAGTTTTTGGTAAATTCAATTTTTTATTATTTCAATTTTTAAAGGGTTAGGTTTTATACCTTCTGATCTTACTAAGTGACCTAAGAATTCTGTTTCCTTAGATAAAAATTTACATTTATCTAATTGTATCTTTAAATTCACTTCATTTAGTTTATCAAATATTTTATTTAAATTAACGAAATGTTCCTCCAATGAAGTGGAGAAGACTAAAATGTCATCCATATAAATGACACATATTTTGTTTATACAGTCTCTCAACACATAATTCATCATACGTTGAAGTGTCGAAGGGGCATTTTTTAATCCAAAGGTCATTCGAATGAACTCGAAGTGGCCCATGGGCGAAGAGAATGCCGTTTTCTCTATATCGTGTTCGTCAACCAATCAAAAAGGGATTCCATATTTGGAATTGGGAATTTATCATCGACAGTTACTTCATTTAAACGTCGATAGTCGATGACGATCCTCGACTTTCTTTCTCCAGAATTATCAATTTTTTTTTTATATATTATATGGTGATTTACTATGTCTAATGATATTTTGTGATAATATTTCGTTAATGTGTTTTTCAATTTCCTTTTCATGCATTTGGGGGTAACGATAAATTTTTGAATAAATCGGTTTATCCAAGTTATTAATAATTCAATGCTTAATACAATTTGTGGCAGATAAAAATTGACCATCCTGGTAAAAAGAATTTTTATTTTTTTTTTAAGAACTGTCCCAATCTTTCTTTTTTGTTTCTTTGCTTCCTTAGGCACTAAATATCATGGGTACAATTATTTGTTTCACTATTTTCAAGTATATGAATTTCGTCGTAACTTAAACTACAATTTTTCTCCTTTTCGATAGGAATAATTTTACCATTGATCTTTTTTTGATTTCTGAAAAAATCAATCACAGCACCGACTGCACGTAAAAAGTTGCTACCAATTATCATATCGAAATTTTTATTTTTAAAATTTGCAAGTTTTACTGCCATTGTTTCTCCTAACAATTTCATTTCTTCCGGAACCAAAACAATTGCCTCATGATTCAATTTTTCCTGGTCTGTTATTGTTCTTAATAAAAGTGGATTTTCTAATGGGTAAATGGTATACGTATTTTTAAAAAAACTTATGTTACCTAAAGTTACTGATGCACCAGTATCAATAAGACATCGAACTGGATAAGATTCGATTGTAAAAGTCATTATGGGTAATTTGGTGTCCGAGGCATTACTCAAAAATTTTCTACTACCTGGATATTATCTACTTCCATTGGTTGTTGTGCGTCTTGTCTAAAAGGAATTTTGTTTAGTTGTTGGTTTTGCTCAAAATATGTGTTCTGTCTAAAAGGAACATTGTTTGGTTGTTGGTTTTGCCCAAAATATGTATTCTGTCTAAAAGGTACATTGTTTGGTTGTGGGTTTTGCCTAAAAATTTGAAATTTTTGTGGCTTAAAATTTTGTGATCTGAAACGCGTTTGCAATCTTTCTGGATTAGAATTCTGGAAATTTTGAAAATCCTGATTTGGCTTTTGTCCATGATTGTTTCTTGGCCTAAAATCATTATGTGGCTTGTATCCACTTGTTCTATAATTCACATAATTATTCCTGTGATTATTATCCGTTTGACTCTGACTTTTAATAATAATATCCCCTATTAAATCATTTTCGATATAAAAATCATACGCTTGATGAATTTTTTCTATATTATTTTGAATTAGTAAAGTTCGAATATGAATTGGTAATAATTTTTTATAATTATTGAAAATTAATTTCTGATTATTTTCTGGTGTATAATCCCTATCTTTTACAATGTCTATATTGTATTCGGTATTCATTTTGTTTAAAATATAATCAATTTTAGAATGAACTTCGTTTATATTACTCGCCTTAATATCCAAAGCTTGTTGTCTTAAGCTGAAAAACTCCTTTTTTCGCCAAATTCCATTCGAAGTTTGTTTAATAAATCGTCTCATGATGGATTTTCCAAGGATTCAATTGACTTCAGTGCCTTCCTCTGTAGTTTGTTCGCTAGAATGGCTTTTCTAGTGTCTTTGTGCTCCTCTGGCGTCAATGACATAACTGACTCCACGTCCCTAAGGTAGTTGGACAGGCTGTAGTTTGATTCTGCTGAATACGGTGGCAGATTTCGGGCCTCATGTAAACATTCTGTTAATGATAATGTCGTCATGTCTGCATCAATTTTCACTTTGTCTCTTTTTTTTTTGCTGTTGTTGTTGGTTTTTGCGTTTGGTTTAAAGCCAAAAAAAATTCTAGTTTTTTCCTTTTTAATTTAATCACAAGAATATTTCTTTGAGTGTTCACATTGAGTGTTCACATTGAGTGTTCACATTTCAAGTTAAACTATACACAATGCTGTATACATAAATACTATTTTATTCTTCTGTTTCTCAGACTTTAGTGATTTTTAGTTCTTGTTGGTTACTTTTTTTATATATTGTAATTCACTTAACAATTAATCTTTTGTAGTTTGTATAATCTTTTTTACCGATTATCCTACCGACTGCGCCAATTTTATGATTTTGTATTTAACTTTTTCCACTTTTCCAAATAAAAATATTCAAGTTCTTATTTTATTTCAAAGTATTTTTATTATTTTGTATTTAACAGATTACACTTTTCAAAATAATGATTCAAGTTTTTACATTAATGAGTTTTATTATTTTTGGACTTCCTTGTCCGATGCCTTAGTTGTAACTGATTTATGTTTTATAATTTTCTTTCCAAGAAGACTACTTGAAATTCTAAAATGATCTCTGGATTGGAAATATCCATGGAAAAGACAACCATGGGAAAGATAATTGATGAAGCATCAATTATCTTTTGAATGCAAGATTTCCATCAATTGTGAAATTCAATTGGAAATAAAGACAAAGTTAAAGTAAACAAATTTTTTTCTAAATGACCTCTATATTAATTATGTTGACTTTATATGATTTAAATACAAATTCTAAATGTTTGATAGTTTAAATCATACTTGATTTTAAATACAAATTCTAGTTGTTTGATAGTTTAAAATCGTTTATTGAGCTTAAGGTCAAAGTTAGAACAATTAATTGTTCTAACGAATTTTTCCAAAGAAACAACAACAACAACAAAGTTTTTCAATATGAAAAGGAAAAAATCACTAGCTGATCTGATTGCAATTTCTACTCTGCTAAAAGCGTCATCAGAAATCTTTGTGATACCCGTGCCAGCGCGCGCTAACGCACTGCACCATCGGGGCGATGAGATTTGAAGCGTCAATTTCTCGGTTTTTCCTCCATTTCATCATGTCACATTTGTTGTTGTATTTCTGTTTTACTTTAGTTTCTATGCTTATGTTATTATATGTAGTCCAACAGCCTGCTGGAAGTCTGCTCTAACAAAGCATGTTTACTGAAGTTGTTTTTAGAATTTTTGCTGATTTCGTTTTCAGCTGTTTCCGTTTGGTCGAGCTCTACCATTTGATTAAAGTTTGATTCAACATAATTAATATAGAGGTCATTTAGAAAAAACTTACTTATATTAAATAAATAAATTCTATAGCAATTTTAAGAAAAAGAAAGATTGAGTCAAATTTTTTGTAATAAAGGTCTTTTAAAAACATTTTTCTTTAAATAGAAATATTTAAAATAATATCAGGATTTTAAATCAAAATCATACAACTTACTCACACTGCGATTCACCAATGTAAAAGGGGGACCCTCCAGTGTATAAATAATAAAGAAAATAAATTTTATTTTAAATTTTGTGGAAAAATTCTAAAAAAAAAAAAAAGATGAATAAAAATTAAATTAGAAATTTGAAGAATAGAATTTTACTCTTGTGAAAGAAAATATCCGTAGCTAAAATAAAAGAAAATAAATAAACCTTCTTAATTAAGCAAACATGAAATATTTTATGAAACAATTATTATAAAATAATATATAGAATAAAATTCCAAAATAAACAAAATTCTAACACTGCGAATCTGGACTCCAGACCCTCCAGTGTATAACAAAAAATTGAACATAAAATAAATACAGAAACAACAGAATAAAAAATACAAAGTTAAAAAGAAAAATATAAAAATTGAAATTGAACTGTAAGTTGTAGCTCTAGAAGCCGGACCTTACAGTTATAAATAAAACTAAAATATAAAAAACAAAAAATAAACAATAAACAATAAACTTAATAAAAAAGGGTCAATCCTATTTATTTTTTTTTTAAAAACAAATATTGCTCGAAACTAAAAACGTTGGAAATTCTATTGTATGTAACCTTAGCAAAAATTTTGCATATTAAATTTCATTATCAATAAGAAAAATTCAGTATGGCCAACGAAAATAATTTGATCAGGCCACCAGTGTTAGGTAACCAAACCCAACAACCATCCAACCCCAATCCCACTCAAATCCACCCGTCACCCGAACTAGCGGAATTAATAAAAAACATGGTCATTAACGTAATTCAGACTGAATGTGTCACCATTATACAGAATTTAACAAGACCAAACCCAGAAACTATAACGGATCAAACCATAGACTACAGATACAAAGACGAATTATCAGAAATAGACAAAATACCTGATGTGGTCAGATCCTTGAGAGAATTTAATGGCAACCCAACAGAATTTGGAAGTTGGAGGAAAAGTGTGGACAGAATTCTGAAAATCTACGAAGACCAAATAGGCAGGCCAAAATATTTTGGAATATTAAACGTTATCAGAAATAAAATAGTAGGAAAAGCGCACCAAATACTGGAATCGTATAACACCCCATTAAATTGGAAAGCGATTTCCAAATGCCTCACTACCCATTATGCTGACAAAAAGGACTTAAGTACGCTGGAATACCAGATGACATGCTTAATACAAGGTAGGCAATCGGTACAAAATTTTTATTCGCAGGTTTACTCTCATTTATATTTAATTTTGAACAAGATATCATGCACAGAAATGAGTCAAGAGTCGATGGAAATGTTATCACGAACATATAGGGAAAAAGCATTAGACACGTTTGTAAGAGGACTTTCAGGAGACCTTGCCAGACTGCTTGGTATGAAAGAACCTTCTGATTTACCAGAAGCTCTTCATTTATGCTTAAAATTGGAGAATCAGAATTTAAGAGCAACACACGCATACAATTATCAAGGTCAAAACCAAAGATCAGAAAAACCACGTTGGCTACCACCTCCATTGTCACCACGACAACAATTCCAACCGCAGCATCAACAATCTTACCCACAAAATTTCTCGAATTATCCGCAGCAACAACATTTTCACCCACAATTGGCTTATATGCCACGAGAACAACAAACATTCACGCAAAATGTACCGGAACAACCTCCTCAATGGCCAAACCAGTCATTTAACAGAAATTACGGCAATCAATATCACTATCCACCCGGAAGACCATTAGCACCAAAACCACAACCAAAACCGGAACCGATAGACATAGATCCCAGTATTAGAACTAACGCCATAAATTATGCAAACAGATCAAACTTCCGATATGCAGGAAAAAGACAAGATAAAGACAACCTAACGAACCCACCTTTCAAAATTCAAAGGAATTTTCATGTTACCACCAGCCAAGCGGGAAGCTAAGACTCTTCTTTAGAAAAAAACTATTCTTCCAATTATAACGAACAGACTGCTTCCGAAAATTTTGACTATCAAAAGAACCCTCAATATGAACCTGACAATTATGATTTAATTGACTTCACGGACATACATTTTTTAGACTAAAAAACTCTTCGCTACCTTATTTTGAGTGTAAAACGAAGAGTGGAAAATTTTTGAAAATCTTAGTAGATACAGTATCCAACGAAAACTACCTACAGCCACAGCTCGCCAAAAAAATTATCAAAAACGACGACATTTTTTTTTGCAAATTCAGTAGGTGGACAAATAAAAATCACACACCACACTTACGTTAACCTCTTTAATCTGCCTCATACAAATTTAAAATTCTTTCTTCTTCCATCTCTCGTGTCATTTCATGCAATACTAGGAAACGATAGTCTTAAAGAGCTATCCGCCATCATTGATACAAAATACAACCTTATGACAATCAACAACTCCATTAAAATTCGACTAAAACAGTTAGTTTCACAAAACGTAAATCTTATAAAAATATTAAGTGATCACTTGAATGAATATCAAAATCAAACAATGCAGACACTTGTACAAAACAACACGAATCTTTTTTCCGAACCAGACGAAAGACTGACGTATACAACAAAAGTCTTAGCAACAATTAGAACGAATACCGACACCTCAGGACAGACAATTTACGTAAAAATTAACAAAAGACAAGGCACAAAATTAACACCAAGATACAAAACAGAAATTGTAAAGGAAAACAGAACAAGCACAGTACTAACAGGATCTGGCCGTATTATCCATAAAAGTTTAATCAGAAATTAATTACAGGTTACTTATAGCAGTTGCTAACGGACAAGTACAAATATTGGACTGTAGCAAATCACAACTTATCACTATCGACATCGGAGCAGCACAAATTCAAACAGGAACGTTCAAAATTATACATATAATAGAAATAAGTAAATATAATAAAATTATTTACAACACTGAAAACACAATAGATATTTTAAAAGACGAAAACAATAACTATCCAATTCTCTTATCGTTAATTCAGCAAATAAAACTGCATATGAAAAGGCTAAATATTCATAGTAAAATAGAAAAAAGAGCTATTAATATATTAGGCAGCGCATGGAAATGGATTACAGGCACATCCGACCATAACGATATGGTAATATTAGAAAACAAAATTAATGATATATTACAAAATAACAACAACCAAGTGGTTATAAATAAACTAATTGAGAGAAAAATAAACGAAATTACAACAATAACCCAAATTAGAATTACTTAAGGAAGAAATAGTTAATATTGCCTACGCGATTCATTGGGCGAAAGCAAATATTGTTAATTCTTTTATTATAGCTGATAGTGAAGGAAGGTTAGCAGAAGAAATGTTTAATAAAGAAAATATCCCTTACGTTAACATAGATGAGGCATTAGAATTTGCTGATGTTAAAATAGCAGCAAGTAGAGACAGTTTAATTGATATTATAAGCCTACCAACAACAAATACAGAAAATTGTAAAAAATTAAAAATCAGGCCAATAAGGAAAGGAAAATATATTAACAAAATAGATTTGAAAAAGATTTTAGTATGTTCTAATGAGATATACGGATTAAAAAATGATTGTAAGAATTTTAATAATTTAGCAATATGCGAAAAAAAATAAAATAGAAAATATAACGAGTAGTTCATGTATTCCACTATTACTTAAAAGTAAAATGGCAAATTGCACTAAAATAAATAATGATAATATTGAAGAAATAGAAGAAATATTTGATGATATCATACTTTTGAATGATTTTAAGGGAAAAATAAAAATAAACGATGAAAACATTGATCTAAATGGAAGCTATATTATTAAGCATTTTAATCAAACAATTGAAATAAATAACAAAAGATATTTTTCCAAAATTGTTAGTAGTAATAAGCCATTGCCTGCAATATTACAATAAAATAAAAACGAGAATATTTTAGAGGAAATGTTATCTTTAGAAATGTTGAAAAATCTAAATGTGAATAGTACTAAACATATAGAACTACTTAAAAAGAAAAATGATATTTCACTGTAAATGTAATGTTTTTAATATCTGGAATCTTAATCGTAATCTTAATTTTTATTAAATTTAGAAAGAATAAAATAATTTTGCAAGAACAAAAAAATGCAAATAAACAAGAAATAAACTTAGAAAATATAAATGAACATTTTAAAATATCGAACGAGGACGTCCGAACTTAAGGGCGGAGGAGTTAACGACTTTTAAGCCGAATATTGCCAAATATCAAAACTTGCAATTTCAAACGTACATACTCCACAACATCCGTTCCCATAATTTCTGCTGACGCTATGTCTAGCGCTTTTCGCAGATATGGCTTACGTGCAGGTGAACCAACGAAAACAACAATAACACCAACAGCAGCGACATAACAGCGCAGTTTTAGGCGATAAGTAAATTTAAGCTTAGCTTTTAAGTCAGTCTTTTGTAATCAATAAAATAATAAAGTTTACTTCGGTCTGTAATATTAAAAAAATATTTTTTTTAAGTTTTCTAACACGGAAAACACTAACTTACATAAGCAAAATTTGTCAGCTATATCAAACGGATGCAGCTGAATAAACAAAGCGGTTTTATAAACAAACCGGCGAAGTTTAATGCAACGATATTAAATTAAACTTATTTTCTAATTTATGTTAATTTATAGTTAATGGATTGATAATAGAAGTGCTGGGCGTTGCAATTTCATGAGTTACAGATATAACTGACGAGTGCGCTGTGTGTGTGCGTGCGCGTGTTGAGGTTCGAGCAGATTTAGGGTGTTGAAATTTAGTAAAGGGGTGAGCACAATTATTACAAATTACGGTCGAGAAAGTGGGCGTTATTGGACAAAGGAGCGTACTAATATTAGAAAAAAACTGTATCTCGAATAATTTTGACACTAGGGTACTGAAATTTAGTACAGGGGCAAGAAAAACTAGAAAAAATACGGTCAATTAAGTGGGTGTTATTCGACAGAAGGGCGGATCAGTTTTAAAATAACACTATATCTCGAATAACATTGACACTAGGAAACTGAAATAAGGTACAGGGGTAGGCACAATTATGGCAGAATACGGTCAAGAAAGTGGACGTTGTTGGAAAGAAGGGGTGTGGCAATATTAGAAAAACACTGTATCTAGAAAAATATAGACACTAGGGTGCTGAATTTATTACTGGGGTAGGCACAATTATGACAAAATACGGTAAAGAATGTGGAATTTATTGGACAAAGGGGGTGGCAATATTATAAAAACACCGTATCTCAAATAATATTGATACTAGGGTAATGAAATTTAGTACAGGGGTAAGTACTGAAATTACGACACATTACGCCCAATAAAGTGGGCGTTATTCGACAAAGACGCGTGTTTATATTATTAAAACACTTCCTGGAATCATAAATACACTAGTGTTTTAAAATTTGTTACAAGAATGGGTAGAATTATTACAAAACACGGTGAAAAATAATATTTGTTAATTCTCTATATTTTTAATTCTCTGAATAAAAAAAAACCTTTAAATTAAAGATATTTAAAAACAGCAGAGATATTAGCATGGAAATTCAAAAATTAGATTTAAAGTTGCTTTATCACATGCTTAGGTTACGTTTTTTTATGAAAAAGTCGTTGTACAAAAATCTTCTGGTTTTCTGAAGGTTTCACTCCTACCGTGGGTGGCAGCAACACGCCAACTTTTTATTTTATTTTTAGTGAGTTTGTTTTAAATCATTCGTGAGAATCTTTATTGCAATTAAGTTTCCAGAAATGGATACTGAAGCAAATGTGTGTAATACAGTGTAATCTGATGTTAGAATTTCAAAAAGTTTTTTGACATTAGGGTGGACACTGAAAATATGTTTTCAATCCAATGTTTCGATAAATGCAAGCTCCACACGAGGAACATGATGAATGTACAATGCTCAACGCCTAGTTGCGTCATGAAACAAACATCGCTAGTAACGGTAACTGACTATTTTCATCTCTCATGATAATTTTACATCTTAATTTTCAATAAATAAATCTTTTTTCCTAAAATATTAAATACTTTTATTAAATCAATTAAATAAACTAATCAACTTTTTGAGTTGATTGTTCATTTACATTATTTGACTGGAAAAAATTATATAAAATACAAAATAATAAGTAAAAAAGAAAAATATACTGAGATAATTTCGAATTACATTCGAAGTTGAAGAAAAAGCGTAAGGAACTTTGTTCCTGTCGGGGGGTCCCCCGACTGCTTCTTTTATTGTTTTGTTTAACTTTTAAAGAACTGAGTTTTCCACTATTCAACTCCTTAATTTTCATGCTTTTTACCATATTCCAAATTCATTTACATCCAATAAGTATTTTTTTTTTAAACCAATAAATAAAACTTTAAAGTAACATTAAAAATTAATTTCTTATTTAAAAAGAAATCATAATTATTCTACTGTTCTTTATTTTTTCTGCTGTTAATGCCTGCATATCGATAACGAATACAATAACTGTTATGAAGTTTTTCAGATATGCCATTAAAAAAAGTAAACATTTTTATAGGGATTTTATTTAGTTCATCATCATGCCTAAAAATTATCTAGACTGTGAAACACACTTTTCCTCCATACAAATCATGTCGAAAAACGAAAACCGCCACTATTAAACATTTACAACAAAAAAAATTTGCGCTTCACAGAGGTGTTATGCTCTTAAGGTTAAGAGGACGGATTAAAGCTGCAAACATTTAACAATGTTTTTTTCTGAACCACCCTAATGTAGATATAATTATATTTAACACTTCTAATGCACATTGCTTATTATTGCAGTATAAACAACGTCCCCCAGTCGTCTTACTCGATTGCTCAAAGCTACAACTTGGACGTGGCCGTATTGACGATACGGTTTCTTCGTTCCGACGACGTCTAGAGCTATTTCGGGAGCTCACATTACCGATGCTCAAAGCAATGGACAATAGCAATAGGCTTCACATAGTAAGTAAATCCGATCAGAACCACCATCATCCACTTATTAACCACTTAAATCAAACTACTTATAGGTAGATGGTGACACGGATAGCCCTTCGGTACAACGTGAATTTGAGAAAATTATACGCACTCACATACAGAATCTGCAACAAAGTGAGTTGGAGGATAACGAAGTCAACAACTCTAATCCTTATTTAAATACAAATAACTTGAGCACAAGGACCAATCCCACAGACCAAACCGATGCCATATTGCATGATTTGGAAAACAATGTGCCGGGTGCAGTGCCAACTATAAGTAATCATGTGAGTCTTATGAATGGTCACCTAAAAAATCGAAGCAACAGTTCCAATCACATGGGCAACCACAATAACAAAAGCTTTATGAATGGAGACGTACGCACAAGTCAAGAGATGGACTTCAGACACATGCTTGAAGAGGCTGAACGATATCCAGTTGATTCGTACATGTAGAAACGAGTGCCATAAGGATCACATAATTGTAGTTTTATATCAGACTACAATATATTTAATCGAATTTAAAAAATAACACAAGAGTTAGTTAAGAAGCTTTAAGATTATCTTTATAAGATAGCTATAAGAAGAGAGTACTAATAAATTTAGGAATACATAGTTCTTTAAGATTTATTTCAGCATCGTTACATTATACATTGAGGCCCTTATTATAGTTGCTTTCGACGTTCGATCTTCGCTGGTTATCGAACAACGAGTATCGAACGTTAAATTCTTATTTTGAGCAGTGCAACCCTATCGAAATATTCGTTGCTCATCGAAATTTCAAAACCCTATCGAATAGCATTTTGCTTTCGATGCGATGCGTGCTGAGCAAAAATTGTTAAAAATTTAAGTATTTTGTGATTGTATTTTCCTTTTTAAAGACTAAAACCTAATATTGAACTGTTTTTGTAAATTTTATGCAGATCTAAGTAACAAATCGCAGTTAGAAAAACTGGTCTCATTGATGGAGGCAAACTTTGACTGCAAGGGATATTTGTTCCAAAGTTCAGGTGAAAAAGAAATGGGAAGAACTCACGCCAGAATTAAATTGCTTAGGACCACCAGTTAGAACAACAGCAAAGTGGCTTAAGATTACCTAAAAAAAGCATTGCTCAACAGCTTTCTACTCCTAGCCAGTTCCGACGAAGCGTCGAATCGTATGGAAATTATTTTCGTCATAGTCATAACTTTTTTGTCTTATTTTTTGCAATTAACTTTCAAACCAATCGTATTTAGTTGAAATAAAACAACGATCACCTGATTGGAATATACTACCGTGAACAAACAATATGAACGAAATTCACAATAGCGCTACTCTTTGTCGAAAGCACGTTATAATACCAAATGCAAATTCGTTCGATCAGGCCTTTCGACTACAGTCAAAGATCGAACGGAGCTCATAATAAGGGCCTAAATCTTGGAAATGAGTTGGATAAGAAGTTAAAAATAAGTAAGACTACGTATGTGAAAAAGTTAAAAATTGCACATTTGTCTAAAGGAAATCGAAGAAAAGTGTGTTATTTCTTAAGAGTCGTGATATTTTGTAAAATATATATGCATGGGACATTCTTTGTCAAAACGGTGAACAAAAAGATTGACCGACGCCAATCGAACTGATATGAATATGATAGTTCCCATACGGCAATTGAACAAAAAAACATATTTTTTAAAATTTTTTGCGGTTAATTTTAAGTGGAGAAGTAAAAGATGTTAATAATGATTTTAATTAATTTTTAAGGACTTTTAATTAAAAATACCGTTAACTAAAGTTCAAGGTCGCTGAAAAGTAATAATAGATTAAAACTTTGAAAATTCATTCTGAAAATACGTCATCGTCAATTTCCAATTTTTAAAACTCAGAGTACTTGAAAACACTTCTGCCATATGCCACAAAAATGTCTTCCATGGTTCTTTGTAATTTGTTAGTAGAAACCGTCATTGGTCGATTCAAAATACGGCAAAATACTTCAATTTCAAAAATTTTCGAAAAAACATAAAAAAAGAAATGCATATTTTTATAAACATTTATTAATGCATAGTAATAAAAAAACCACGTAAATTATATAAAAAATCTGGAAATATAACAGCAAAAATCTAAAAACAAACTTCAGTAACCATGCTTTGTTAGTGGAAGGCTTCCAGCAGACTGTTGGACTCCATAATAATAACATAAGCATAAAGGCTAAAGTAAAGAAAAAATACTACAACAAATGTGAAAATATGAAATGGGAGAAAAACTGAGAAATTGACACTTAAAATCTCATCGCCTCTGTGGTGCCGTGCGCCAGTGCGCGCTTGCACAAAGATTTCTGATGAAGCCTTTAGCAGGGCCGAAATTGCAATAAAGTCAGCTAGTGCTTTTTTCTTTTCATATTGGAAAACATTGTTGTTGTTGTTGTTGTTTCTTTGGAAAGATTCGTTAGAACAATTAATTGTTCTAACTTTGACCTAAAGCTCTATAAACGATTTTAAGCTAACAAACAACTAGAATTTGTATTTAAAATCAAGTCTGATTTAAACTATCAAACATTTAGAATTTGTATTTAAATCATATAAAATAAAAAATTATATAAAACTACTAAATATGAGATGAAACAAAACAACAAGTTCAATTTTTTTAGAAACTTGAACTTTGTACTCTGCGTTCAAATTGAATAATGAAGGATTTAACGTGAAGCGAACAGCAAAAAAAAAATTGATTTTGTTTATAATTGGGTTAGTTAGACTTATATAGGACCTGAATGCGATTAAATTATTATATTCTGACTTAAAATAACGTCTTATACATCTTTTGATACTCATCGTACAAATTTAAAATATGTGCCACAATATCAGTTACAGGGCGAATAAAACGAATATTTGACTTTGGATTTTATCATTTCTTCAAGAAAGTCACAAAACAGAAAAATATAAAAAGAAAAATTCAAAGTTTTGTATGTGAAAAATCAAGCATTAAATGCTTCAGTTGCTGCTTATATTGTTGTTGGTTTTGTCCGTGCCGAAATCATGAACGCCAATCATGCTGATAAGAATATGATAGTTTCCATACGGAAATTCAACACAAAACTCATTTTTCTAATTTTTTCAATGATTGTTTTTAGTGGAGAAGAAAACAATATTTATAATAAATTTTATTAATTGTGCAGGACTTTTTATTTAAAAAACCCTAAACTTACGCTGGCTTCCTTCAGTCTTGAGTTTATCTATGTTATTACTTTCACTGGTTTTAGACTTCACAAATTTTATACAAAAGACAAAGATCAAGCGAAAGGTCATAATTAGTGTCCGACCGAAACCAGAATTTTGACCGAAACCAAAACCGAAACCGAATATTCGGCCATTTCATAATATTCGGCCGAAACCGAAACTGGTTATTAATATGAAAATTTAAGTTTTTAAAAATGATTTTTTTTTTTATTAAAAGAAAACAAAAGTTCTACTAGTACAAAACAAGTATTATTTGAATATTGAAGTTTATAACAATTAATTGAAGTTTACTATAATAATAAATGAGATAATTTTTTAGTTTATTTTTTATTGCACACTTTTGTACTCACTCAAAATAGTATGCACTTACAATGTATATTTTTTTAGAACTACAAAACAAAGTATTTCTGTTTTTTTTAAAGATTTAGTATTATTAAAATATAAATATGTATTTAATTCTCTTTTCCTTTATTCCACGCACACAGAATTCATTCGGAAATTTATTAACAATTTTTAACTTCAGTACCTATAAAACTTTAATATAAATTGAAATAGAGATGATAAAATCGAAAATGATAGTATCGAACGCATAAAATTAACAAAAATGTTTTACGTTAACACGATAAATCAAATTATAGACGAATTCATAACTTTGGTTTGTACAACGCAATATAAATATTTTTATTAAACCAAACTTTCATATTTGAATTATATGACTGATGCAAGAAATTTTGGTATAGGGGAAACTGTATAGATATTGGCCAGTTAAGCGACTTCAAGATCTGAAAGTCCAATTTATAATAAATTTCTCAGTTATAAATAAATAAAAATTATTACAAAAGGTTTTGTATTAATGTATTTATTAGATAGGATGTCTTTTATACATATTTATTTAACATTTTAGGAATAAAATTAATAAAAAAACTTAAAACTTATAACTACAGTAATTAACCATAACATTGCAGTTATTGGCCATGAGATCATACAGTAATTGGCCATATCAAAATATAAATTTAAAATGGATCATTTCTTAACCAATTAAAGCATGTCTTCTTGATCTTCATCCTCAAAAGAATCAGGTTTTCACTTGAAAAGTAGTTCCTTATTTCAAGAAACCATTTTTTATAACAGCTTCCGACACGTAGGCACTGGCTTTAGTTACTCCCTCCATGTTTCTTTTAACTGAACTAGGGTAACGTTTTAAAAAAGCTTTTAGCCATCCCTGACCAGGCCTATTATTGACAAAAGGAGTAAAGGCCCAGTTGTAATAGACGTAACGTAATGTGGTCTATTGTCAATTGAGCAGTGCGTTCTTTCACTTATTGTTTCAAACAATACTTTTTTATATAAGTGATTATATTAAACGTAACGTAATGTCAAGGGACGTAAAGATCCGTTGAATTTCGATTTCTACGTTACTTTACATTACGTCTGTTCAAAGAGCAACTAAACATTGAGGTTAGATTCGATTATTGCGCTATTTTACATTGTTGAACTACACTTTTTGTTGAGTTTTCGTTATTAATGTGATATTTCTATGTATCCACAGCTATGGGTGACGAAGTTTTAATTGAACTTGTGCGGAAACGTGCTATTGTTAACGTCAAACAACTGCCTGGCTACTGCCTATTATAATTGCTACAATGTTTTCTTACATTACGTCCCGTCCCGATGACAGTTGACAACATTTCGTTACTTTACATTACATCTATTATAATTCTACCTTAACGCGTGGATTTTTGGACTGTGTCGAGAACGTCATCTGACTTCCTAGGAAAGCCTTGGCGAGCCATTTTAATCAACCACTATGTGATAGTATTTTGTTCTTCATATGTCAAATAAGATATATGCCCAATTGAGATTCTGGAGTAGGAAAGTTTAAACTGTAAAATACCTCTTGGTATATTATATTTTTTGCAACTGCTCTCAAAGACATTGTTTTTGTATTAATTTTTTCCAAAGCTTCGTCAAGGGCCTGTTTTGTATATTGTGGTATCTTCGGCATAATTTTTTTCTTACGAGTCTGACATAATAAAGAAAATAATTGTAAGATAATTTATTAAAAATTAAAAAACAATTATAGTAATTGGCCTTGGCTATTTACTGTTCATAATGATTTAAAAATTCTAGCAATTGAATAGGAGTCTTAATACTATAACAGAAGACCTTTTATTTATTAACAACGCTATTTATTATTTTTTTAAAAATTATAGTTATTGGCATAAGAGGCCAATAACAATAAATTATTCAAATAATTGTGACAGCTATTAGCCACTACTAAATTTCGAGGTTATGTAGAAAATAAATTCTATTACACCCATCTAATATTTTCTATATAAAACGCATAACAAGAAGTTATTTCATACAATTTGAATAACGGCACTAGTAAATATACTTTACAAAATATTGCATTAAAAAAAGCAATATTAATAATTTTTTTAACAAAATCACTCACGTACCTCCGGAAAAACAAATCTCACAACGAAAAAGAACTAATTTACCTAGCGAAATTTCGTTGAACCTATTTGACAGAGGATCAAAGTGTTGCCATTAATGTAGTTTTAAATCTACTTCTTTTGTAGGTTCTTTGCTTGTTTTTGGATGCCAAAGTTGAAATGGCTAATAACTGTATAGGGGCCAATAACTACAGCGTTTCCCCTCATTCAAGAATAGCGCCATCTCTCTTTTTTAGTATTTTTTGTTGGATTATACGGATTTTAACTTCCTAAATCCAAATCCAAATCCAAATTTCAGTCCACTGGCAATTTGTTTAGAAATTATAGGCCTCCAAGGTTGCAAAAATGGGCTACAAATTTTTAGTGCTTCGCGTTATGGGTATTAAAAGAAAGGTAATGCGAGCACCTTTTCAACGAGGTATCAAACATGAAAAATCATTCATAACATTTAAGATATACCTATTATTATATTTACAATTTGTCTGGAAATCTAGTGGTTTTCCTTTTACGAAAGCAGTACACTAAAAATGTTTATATCTTTAAAAGTTATGCATAGATTTTCGTATTTGAATAGGTACTTAAATTACCTTTCTTATGATAACCATAGAGTGTAGTTTTGTTGAAAAATTTAAAAAAATAGCAAGATTTGTAGGCCATTTTTTCCAACTTTGGAGGCCTATAACTTCTAAACCAATTGCGAGCGACCTGCAATTTTTTCAGATTTGGAGTTATTAGGTCCATATAATCTGCAAAAAAAAAATTAAAAATTAGTGTTCTCGCTATTCTTTAAATGTTCCGAAATGTTCACCAAAAGTTTCGGCTAGTTTCGGTTATTCGGCCATATTGAGGCCATATTGAGACCGTCAAAAAAGGCCAAAACTGGCCCTGGCCGTAACCGTAACCGAAACCGAATATTCGGTCGGACACTAGTCATAATGAAAAGAAACTGTGGACATTTTTAATGTTAATTCTGAAAATATGTCATCACCTATTTTCGATTTTTAAAATTCAGAGTAGTTTTGCATACTTCTACTATTTATCAAAAAAAATTCATTCTTGGTTCTTCAGAATTTTCAAAGATATGACATATTTTATGTAAAATTATTGATTACACTGCGTGCTTTTTTGTAAACTTTTTACTCTGCATTTCGTAATATCATCGTTCTTCAGCAACTTTGCTAAACAAATAAATATGAAAACTTTTACAAACACAAATTTCCGGCTGACTTTCAACGCTTCAAAATAATTGCAGATTCCTCAGTTGGTCTAATTTTTTGGTTGCACTCTATGCTGACTTTAAACTACACTTTTTGTAAGACCCACTCGGTCTATTTGTGCAGCAAAGTTGTTGTTCAATACAGGGAACAAATTGTGCAAGAAAGTGTATGATGATTTAAATCATAGTTCATATGAATTTAAAAATCAGAAATCGACGATGACGTATTTTCAAAATGAATTTTAAAAAATTTCTACAGTTTTTATCCATTATGATCTTTCGGCGACCTTGAACTTTGACTGTTGTGTAATTTTTGTGTAGTCTAACACCTGCAGATAGTATTGATATAGAATCACTCAAAACTGAACGAAACCAGTGTTAGTTTACGGTGTTTTTATTTTAAAGTCCTTAAAAATTTAATTAAAATCAGTATAAAAATCTTTTACTACTCCACTAAAAATTACTGTCGCAAAAAATTTAAAAAGTTTTTTTATATGTTAAATTGCCGTATGGAAACTCATATTCATATCAGCACGATTGGCGTCGGTCAGGGACGGATCCAGGAAAATATTTCGGGGGGGGGTCTTAAAAATATTTATTTGTGATTCAAAAAATTATTTGTTTGCAAATTCACCGAGCCCAACAGGAAGGAATGGTTATATCAAAATATGAAAATGAAAATAAAAAACCATTTATTTGTCAGTTTCTCACTCAGTTTTTAGCTTAAAATCATGATTTTTTTGACAGAATACGTAAAATAGATCAGAATTTATAAAAACGTGCTCAAATTTTGGATACTAGATTTATTTTTTTTTAGCCAATAAAGTGTTAAAAAAGAAAATCGGTGGTAACTTTGATTCCCATGGGAAAAACAATTTTTTTTTAAATGGGAACATGTTCTTAGACAACCATTTATTCTTTTTTTTTTAAATTATTTCACAAACCTCGAATAATCTTGGATAGGAGCACCATCTAAAAATTAAAAAAAAAAAATACTAAAACTTTTAAACGTATTCTATCAAAAAATCATGATTTTATGTTTATAAATCAGTGAGATATAATTTTTTGACTTTAGGGCTTTTTCGCCATTTTTCTCCAACTAAAACAGAAAACCGCTTGTAGCACCATCTAAATATTTATTTTTTTTTTTAATTTTAATTTTCATATTTTGATATAACTATACAATTACCGGTCGGGCTCTGGAATTTGCGAAAAATGTATATATGCATAGAAGAGAGGGAAATAACTAATTTTTAGAAGATCCTCGTTTTCTTCCAGAAGATCCGAAAAGCAGTTGTTCAAATTTTTTAATAATAAAGCGCAACTCGATAAAGTTTTCAACGAAAAATATCAATAAGCATTTTAGTCAAATATAAAGTGTTTTTGTATAGCATTTGTTTGTTTAAATTGAGAATATATTACTTTTTGTTCCCTTTTGAATATAGCGGTGTTTTGTTGCCCTGTGCTAGCTGAGCACAAAAAGAGAAGAGTAAAGAGCAACATGGAGTTTATGGAAACTCTCGCAACACAAACGGGAAGATTTCTTAAAAACTTTACACTTTACCATACATAAAATCGATTCTTAAAAATTACACTTCAAAATATTCTTCTAAGTGGTTTTCATATCACATAATTAACATACGTTTTGTATAAGATTCTTTTATCGATAATTTTCGATGTTTTGTGCTCATTTTTACTTTTTAAGACTAATCAAATAAATTTATATGAATTTTAACTGTTTATTGCAACAAGATTAAACTATTACAGTTTTTTCCGATAAAAATAATATCACTATTCTCTCATCCACACAATTTTAAGAGCCTCATAGACTGAATAGTTTCCTTGTAACAAGTGTTATGGTAATATTAATTTGAATGCGATAAAGACATTTCTTCTTAAAACTAATTCGCAGTTGCTATGAAATAAAATTTAAGCGACACTAAGAGCATTTGAGGATCCGAAATTTTGAATCAGATTACATTCAGATTACATTCAGAAGATCAGAAAACCGGCAGAAGAGCCGGTTATTTCCCTCCCTGATGCATAGTATATTAATTAAATAAGTAATCAGTAAATTATAGAAACTGTGTTTTAGATTGTAAAATTATATTTATTTTCGACATAATTTCGATTACATTTTCGCATATAATGACGTACCTTCAACAATGCAAACCCGTTCAGTCGGTCTTCACTTGTTTTGCTTCGCAGATATGTTTTAAATCTGTGTAGATGTGAAAATGAGCGTTCGCTTGAAGCCAGTGAAATCGGAAGGATTGCGTTTAAAAACTACGATAAAGCTCACTGTGCGGTGTTTGTGTATGTTTGATACGAAAAATGCGGAGTTTTTGTGACTTTAGGTTGCAGTTGTATGTACACTGATAGAAATAATGGATATTAAAACAATTCACGCGCGTGCATAAACTCAATTTAAATACTAACGTGGATAAATAACATATTTTCTCCACAACACGTCTTTTTTGCATATTTGAATTGAAGTTGAGTTTGTTTTTCTGATTTCGCCTTTCACTTTCAAACGAAGTTTATAAGAAATTTAAAAAAGTTTAAATGAAACCCGTGCACAATGTAAATAAAAAACGTATTTAAATAAATTTAAAATATTTAAGTATTTGTTTTATGCAAATGCGTTATTGGTTCAAAAACATTCACATTTCTTGATAAATTAAATACGTTTTTGCATAAATCTAATACTTTTTCCCTTAGTGTATGACTGCTTACAGCTAAGGGCGCGATATCGCAAGATACATAAACAAAAGCAGAAAAAAAAATGCAGTCCATTAGCAATAGAAACAGCTACCAAAATTTGCAGCATAGGGGTGTGGATATTAAAAATATATATAAAAAATCAATGATTTTTTTAAGGTACCCTTAGCCCACGTAATAGACACCAGTGCATCACATTTAAATACTTATTCTCCGAGAATTTCGATGGTGTTTGAACACCCTGAATCCGCGACTGGCGTCGGTTGATCTTTTTGTTGACCGTTTTGACAAAAAATGTCCCATATACAACAAAAAATTTCAGTAAAACGGACACACTTATTATTAGCTTATTTTACTACACCGCCACGCCTATAGGGAGGTGCGAAAAGAATAAATATTCTTGAGTGGTGTTTGAAAAATTGTCTTTATATTTGTCTACGTTTAAATTCTGAATTCTCCAACATGTACGTTTTGAAGCAAACATAAGATCAAGACGGATTTACAGCGAATCCCTGAGATCGATCTTTGTGTACGTGAAGCACAAGCAAATATTAAAACGAAGAATTCATGAAGAATGGTCGACAGCACGATAACTTTCGATAACTTTCGAAAGCACGAAAAATTAAATGAAAATAAAATTGTGTGTTGTGTGCTTCAAGCAAATGATTGTGAGTGAAGGTGAGTGAATATTCGGAATCCTGCATAAAATACGTCCTAGGGCTACTTTTATTTAAGCGTGTTTGCGTATTTGCGTTTGCATGCAAAACCGCAACAAAACAAAAGAAGCTTACGTAAATTTCCGTACAAATAACAAATTGTACAAATGACAGATCTGCATAATCAAACTGTGAATAGTCTTAATATATTAGCTTTGTTTTACTAAATAAAAATCACTTTCAAAAATAAAAAAATCAAATCGGATGAAAAACATGACTACCTATCAACAAAGTGACTTTATTAAAACGGTAAAATTTCTTTAAACACCACAATGTTCTAAACAAATGATTTAAAATTTTCTACATAGCTTTTGACCTCAAATAAGCACTCTTTATTTTAGCAAATACAAATCACATCTACTTCACATACAAATAACTTTATGAAAACGGTAGTCTCCTTAAATTTCGCAGAAATTAATAAAATCTCTTACATTTTTACAAATATTTTTTTAAGTGTAACTTCTTTAGCCGCGTATACAACAATACGGCGAATTAAACGGGTAATAAAACCGAAGAAACGATGTAACGGGGTGATTATGCCTAGATGCTTGATCTCTGTAAACTCATGTTATCAAGAATAGGGTCATGAATATCGGTCGATACTTTTTCTGTCGACACGAGTACTTTTTCTATGCTTCGGGTCTGTTCGATATATGACAGTTTCGATTCTTTTTACCTTGTATTGAAACAAAATGTTCATCATTATACAAATCAAATGAAGTGACGCAAAAAAACCAAATTCATGGAAATTTTTCAACGCAATGCAAAGTGCAAGGTGTTTTTTAAACAAATAAAAATAAGTGGAAACACCACCACAAAATTCAAACAATATTCCCTGAACAACGAAAGCGAGCAAGAAAGTGCGAAGAATGTTGAAGCAGGTAAAGAACAGCATGGAGTAGGGTGTCTGTATAAGTCAGAAACAATTTTTTTTTTATAATTTCGGAAAATACTTTCACTGCATTTTATTGAAATTTTGACATATTTGGATTTTTTCAATTTTTGAAGTGAAAACTTCTTTAGGCGCGTTGAACGATTTTGGTGGGGGGTAAATTTTTGGTTTGCGTCATTGTCTCTTTTCGAGTAACTCTTGTCATCAATACAGACAGCAAAGATAACAAGATAGGAAACTTAGAAAACATAAACAAACAAACATCAATAAGTTCCTCTGCTGACGCTTTGTTCTTTCCCTTCCCTTTGCTCCGCTGCGAAACATTAGCCGCATTCCCGTGGCACTAGAACAGATCAAATCGCAGTAAAACAACGTTAGTTCAACTTTATATCAATTTGTCATCACAGTCTTGAAACAGCTGTTTTAAGAACAATAACAAAAGAAAACAACATTACAAAACGCCCATTAAGCGGTGAAACGTCAAAATAGGAAAAAAATAGTTATTTAGATTTGCCAACTATGTTCGTTTTGATAAAGAGCTAGAAATCGAGCTGGTTTTAATTTTTGTTTTTGTTTTGTGAATAAAATAGAGCCGCGCTCTAGATCAACGACCACGGGAATGCAGCTATTGAATGTTGCTGTTTTTTTCAATGTATATGTAGAGCTAGCTGTAGGCTAAAATAAAATAAATTTAAAATTTTTGATATTTGCTTTATGTTTGACTGGCCGCGAAGTCTCTTTTAATGCCTCCACTTGAGACCTTGCTACCAGGCAAACAAAAAACATAGCAAGCAAAGTGCTGTTTATTTCTCACTCAAATTTAAAAAAAAACAGTTGCCACCTATTGACTCCGCTGAAAGCTGCCAATATGTGTGACACACACACCTTATTATGTTTTCTTTTGTTTGAAATTGCAGCTCGTGAGAAAATAAGTAGTTGTCAAGGCTACCTTATAATAATTTTATCATGAGTGGGACTGCATCGTCCAAAATTTTTTGTTTCTTATTTCAGCTACCATAAGCCTAAAGTATCTTTTTTAAAAATAATTGCAATTTTAATGACGCAAACAGTGAAAATAATGTAAATGAAATTCAATGAATAATATGTAAATACAAATTTTATATATGTGTAAATTATTATGTATTTTACGTGTATATTAATTACTTCAATAAGTTTAATTTATATTTTTGCTAATGTTTTACTTTGTCTTTTATATTAAAACCCATAATTTAAAATATAATGAAGTGATAAAAGATGAAAATAATGTGCACTAAGGATGAACCGGATGTATGGATGAACCGAAGCGGGTGCAGAAAATAAACCGCACTTTGCTTGCTATGTTTTCTGTTTTCCTTGTAGCAAGATCTCAAATGCAGGCATTCAAAGAGACTTCAAGACCCATCAAACAAAAAATCATATGTAAAAAAAAGTAAATTTATTTTATTTTAGCTACAGCTCTACATATACATTGAAAGAAAAAATTAAATATCCTTTTTGAGGACTATTTTTCATTCAATAGTGATCCCTGTATTTTATTTTCATATCAACAATATTTAATTTAAATGTAATAATATAGTTTGGTGTAATAATAAAATAAAAATGCTATCTGAATAAAAAATATTTTGAAAGAAATAATCAAAGGTTGAGGGGGTGAAAATATAAAATTTTTTTCCGATTAGCATGAAAATTCTTATATAGCAGTAAGTCGGTCCGTGGCAGGACAAAGTCTTAAAAGGAATACTAATATTTTACATATATGTTTTCGCTTCGGTCGGCAGTCCCCTCACTGCTATACTTTTTTTTTTTAAATCAACAAGAAAAAATTATACATTTTTTCAAAAGGGAAAAAATCACAACTCTGGTAGTTTTCGTCCAAATTTTCATGTTAAATACATAGGTTATTTTACAGAAAAATTTGATGGAAAACGAAATGAAAAAAGTAATTGGATTTTAATTGGATAAGAGCACTTTTTTCCATATAAATCACATTGAGCAACTTGTGGGCATAGGCACCTCGCCTTCCTGTTTTCCAATTCTTCAAATGTTTTGCAAAACATATTGTATACCTAAACGAACATTATGGGGGAAGTTATGCTTTATTGCTTGATAAATGAAAATAAAGATAAATGCTGATCGATACGTTTATTTCAATATTTTTTGGGCATCGATACTTTTCTTGCGATACCAAAAAAGTAGGTATTGATCTTCTTTTCTTTCGATATCGTGTCCCTAATCATGAATATTCTGTTACATGAAGTAAGCTTTGTAACCTAAATTGGCGTGTCAGCGTCATTTATCTGTCAGAATTGGTTCATGCATATACATTTCGTATAAAACCTACCAAAATACGCAACGCACTAGCGCAACTCGATTTTAATTTCCAATTTTGACAATGCGTTCGGTAGTTAAGTTGGCTGCAACAAAGAAACCGAAAAGAAAAACAAGAACAAAGGCATTGATTGTTGAAGTTCACGCAGCGTTCAGTTTTTGTAGCGCTCATGGAACATTAGCATGGCGCTTTTAACCCATTTCTTGTATTTGTACAATTTTTCGTACAGCAACTTTAAAAATGCTCATAAAATACTTGGGGGTAAAAATTTATTTCAATTCTTTTTAGGTTAAAAATTTTGAAGTTTTTTTTCAATATTTTAGTTCTAAGTAAGTTAATGTCAAATCTCTAGAAATTAACAAGAACCAGCAAGTGACGAGATTTTTCTCTTCCTTTACTTGATTTGTTTGGTGCGAAGATTTTTTAACTTTTTATTTGAAATTTATTTTATTTAAAGACAATTTATTTTTATTTGAAAATCTTTTTTAAAAATAAAATTTTCGAATGAAAATTTTTGATACATAAAATATGAATAATAATAAAAATGTTTTTTATATGCAAGTGTTTTTTAACTAAGTGCAGAACAAGGTAACAGATAATAACAACACACGAAACATATAAGGTAATAAATAAGTTAATACATAAAGTTAAGATAGAGGTCAACGTAACAAAAAAGGTAAGTAATATAGAGCGTAAGAATTTAACTGATGTGGTTATAAAACATGGCACCACATTTGTTTCCAGGAATTTCCGAATGTAGTTTTCCTCATTCTACAACTCGGCCATTCTACAAATTCACTGTCCAGTGAATATTATTATCCTTTTTTTAATTTATGCTTGGTTTTCACTATGTCATTTTCAGTGGTCAGTTGTTGTCTATCAAATTGAAAATAACATATTGACATTTTTTCTAACTTTGGCAATCTTGGAAAATTAAAAACAAATAAATTATTAAATGGAGCTATGCAGAAAATGTTCTAGAGTTTTATTAAGTTGATATTTCACGTGATAAACTTTTGTGTCGCCATTAAAATGACAGTGAAAACCAAGCATTATTCATGACTAGCTAGAAGAACACATAGCATAGAACTCAGATTAACAATAATGGAAGATCACACATCAATACATTTTTCGTGTCAAGAATATTGGAAGATCACACAGCAGTCCAATAATTGATATATACTAAAAAACTCAATAACCACAGTGAATAATTAGAAGAGCACTTAGCATTTAGCTCAGCTTGAAAAAAGGAGGGTCACACTTTTTTTCAGCAATCCAGTTTTTAATTTATTTTTTATGCTAAGAATATTGGAAGATCACACAGCAATCCAATACTTGAAACAAACTTTGAAAAAAAATCAGTTGCCTCTGTACGTATCTAGAAGAACACACGGCTCTAGCTAAGCTTAGTAATAAGGGGAGATCACACAGCAACTCACCTTTCTAATAAGAATATTGAATGACCACGTAGCATTTCGATATTCTCCACTTCACTAATCTCCATTTTCTTAAATTTTCTTATATATTTTTTTTTATTATACCCCCCTCCCCCCGTTTAAAAACGTAATGGAGGTATATTAACTTTGTCACTTCGTTTGTAGCGCCGATAAGAAGGCGTGGCCAGTATAGAAAATTATATATATTCTTGATCAGCATCACTTCCTTGATATTGATTTAGCCATGTCCGTCTGTCCGTCTGTCCAAACCCGCCAGAGGACCTTCGGGGAATCTGCCTGTCCCAAGCCAGGAATAGAAGTGGTGAGGGTTTGTTATTGGATGGGCAGTTCATAATGAGTTCATTCTTGAGGCACGGCTCTTGAATGTTCATCTGATAATCTGTAAAAGAAAAAGGTTTACCTTGAGCCTTGGTTGTTGCTGCCAAATTCTTGGAGAAAGCATGGTTTTGATATTAAGTTATCATAACACCGTCATCTGTAATATGCTTTCGATGGACGATTAATCCAACATAACTTGAAGAGCGGGGACAGTCATAAATCAATGATGAGGAGACCTGATCTATCGTTGTTCTGCAGACCCATCTTAGAATAAAGGTTATTATGTAGGAAACATTTAATCTTCGGACCGTTATATAAGCCAATTGGTATACAACGGCTCATGCTTCCTAGTTTTCTGAAAAAGGCTTTTAATTAAGTCTTAATTAGGATAACGACGTTGCATAAGTAGGATTGAGGTTTACTCGGTTTTACTGGGAAACCTATGGTTATTTTTTAACCTAGTTATGTACAATTCGAGTGGCTGAAGGTGTCACAGTCAAATATAAATGTTCTAAGAACTTTTAGTCTGTAAGACGGGATGTTGAAGAGCCTTGTCAGGTGGAGCCTTGAGCCCAGGTATTGACTGTCGTTTGGGTTAGGCCCACTTGGGGTATTCATAACGCTCTGGCTGTGGATAGGCCAGAAAGGCCGGTGTGAGTTGCACTTAAGTTCAACTCTGGCTGGTGATTCCCTTAAATTACTAAGAGAATGATGGTAGATTGAATCTCGCTAATTTCAAACAGTAAATGTTAGGAAGGTAAGCAACTACCGGATCAATATACTGTAACCTTTGGAATTTGAGAGCAGGCGACGGGGAAACCTAAATAGTCTGAGTTGTGTCCACTGAGATTGAGGAACCTGATGATAAAGAGACAACGGGCCTATGATGTTTCTGCATTAGTCTATAATGTCAGAGAGTGATGACCTCTGATATGATGTAGATGATTATTGCGGTTCAAAAATAATGGGCTAATTACTGGTATTGACTACTGAGATAGCCCAAGGTTATTAAAATAACCACGTCAAGTATAAATTCAAGTAACTGAAAGTGTTACGGTCATGAATTGCGTCAATCTGACGACAAAGATGCTGTTGTATATTATTAGGGGCACCTTTCAAAAGTGGTCTTTCTTGAATTCCGAAGGGGCGTTGGCCAACGCTTCATATTTGTCCCAAGCTTTGGAGCACCTTTGAATTAAGCCTTCACGGCAGGGGTCAACGTTAAAAACATAGTGGCTTTCTGTCTGTCTGTCCGTTTGTGGTCACGATAACAGCCGTATTTTGTTAGATATCATAACGAAATCTATATATATGAAAATAAGGTGTCCTATGTACGTGATTTTATAACTCGAGAACCACTCAACCGATTTTCAAACGAGTACATGCGTTGGAAAGGTATACTTTCGCTGATGGTTTACAAAAAAAAATTTTACGAATATGCGTTATACGCACACTTTTATGATGGTGTGTTTTCCCATTTTTACAGTGTTACATTTTGTCGGTATAAGGCTCTGCTTGCTTGCGTCATTTGACTTATTTAATTTCTGTGTGTTTATTTTTAGTTTGAATGGTTTCTGTTGACAACTGTACTAAAAATAGGTTTCCACGCCCCCTATTACCGCCCACAAATCAATGAAAATGCTTCATTTCAGACGGTTTTGGTCATATAAGACTTAAATTTGGTAATTTAGTTTGTATGGTTACTGTCGGTAACTGTATTAAAAGTGTATTTCCACGCCCCCTTTTTCCGCCCAAAAATCAGTGAATATGCTTTATTTCAAGAAGTTTTGGCCGTATAAGACTAACATTTTATACTTAAGTTTGTATGGTTACTTTCGGCAACTGTACTAAAAATGGGAGTTATTACTATATAGCCAAACCCTTATTTTGAGAAGTCATTAAAATTGACTACTAGGTCGATTGATCTAAAATTTTGGATTAGTTTGTATGGTTACTGTCAGCAACTGTACTAAAAATTGGTTTTCACGCCCCCTTTTACCGCCCACAAACCAATGAAAATTTTTATTTCAACGGTTTGGGTTGTATTAGACAAATATTTTATAATTTAGTTCATATGGTTACTTTCAGCAAGTGCACTAAGAATAGGCCTGTCCCACTTTAGTTAAACTCACTTTTCGGGGAGTCAGCGTCCAGTGAAGCAAAGTGCGCCAGACTTAAGCTAAATTGAGCTGAAATTTGGGCAGTCGATTTGTTTCGATTACGAGACGGTTTAAGAGAAATAATTTTGGCGCACCCCTTTTCACCGCTTACTATAATTTTAGTATTAGACTAAAATTTGGTTATTTAGTGCATATGGTTACTATCGGCAGCTATACTGAAAATGGTGAATATATTTGGCATTTCTTGACATTTTCGTATATGGCAGTAAGGTGGTCTGTGGCAGAACAACGTCTGCCGGGGAATACTAGTTTAATATATAAGCTTTTTATTCAAAAATGGAGGTCAAGTTCGAAAATTAGCAAAATCGGATGAAAACCACGCCTACCTCCCATACAAAGTGACTTAACCAAAACTGTAAAATCTCTTTAAATTCCACAAAAACTAATTTAATGACTTAAAATTTATCGCAGTGTCTTTAATATTTATTGTAAACTTTGAGTATGAAATTTGTAAAAATGGAATGGGTAGGCGTACCTCCCTTACAAAATGACTTACCCAAAACGGTAAAATCTTTTTAAGTTCCACAAAAACTAATCTAATGACTGAAAATTTTGCACTTAAGCTTTAACCTTTAATATGCATTTTTAGTATAAAGTTTGTAAAAGTCGATTAAAAATCACGTCTACCCCCGATACAAAGTGAGTTCACCAAAATAATGACTTAAAATTTTTGCACAAAACCTTTAACTATTTATATAAACTTTAGGTATGAAATTTGGAAAAATCGTCATCAGTGGGGGTATTTTAACTTCGGCCCAGTCGAAGATAATTCCTTACTAGTTTTCTTTTTGTATTTCTTACTCAGATTTTTAGGCACTAGCAGTACATTTATGTATGTATTTGGCGATTAATAATTCAAAACAATTAACAGAAAATACATTTTTTTTCTTTATTTTTACCAACATTTAAAAGTATTCTTCTTCATCAGTTGATGAATTTCTTCCTCAGTTATCTCATCGTAGTAAAAATCAGTAAGTGCACACTGTGGTTTTAATTTATCTGCAGCATGAATAAAATTGAAACTCTTTTGAGTCACCTAGGTTGTATCTGTCTCAGTAATAAGGTATATGTCATTGCTGATAACTTTCCATACAATTAAGGTCCTTTCAACCAGGCTAGAAGTTTACGCTAGTGACCAGTAGCTGGGTGTTCTGAAAATATCGGAGATACTATCGATATATAAATAGTTGGTTTTCAAAAAAAAAAAAAAATTTCGATGGTTTAGGACTATCGATACTATCGGAACTAACACAACTATGTCAAACGCTATCAGACATTAGGATTAAGCTTCCCCGTATGAACACAGTCTAAGGCGCTTGATTTAAAGCAATTTTGCAACTCTTAGTTTGCAAAGAAAGCGGGTAATTTCGCACACACACTTTCGCTTGAGTAGCCTGCAACAAATGCGCGTTGTTGACTAGCGATGCAGTATCGTATAATTGCTATTTGTTCTTTTATATTTTCTAAGCACACTATCTTGAATTGTCAAATTATTCACCATTGAATTGAATTGTAAATTTCCGGCACTTGGATTTCCGGCACGGAACTAGGAAATAAAACAACCTCCATCTAAAGTAGGGGTGTTCTTATTTCAAAGAAAGCGATTACCAGAAAGGCACAATCTTTTATTTCGTTTTTGAGGAAAACGTGTCCACAGAAGCACTACCCTTTTTCGCGAATCAACGTAATCGTTAAAGGGAACTATTTATAGGCGACAAGAAGGAGCAAGCGCTTCTTTGATTCTGGCAAGTCACCTGTATTTAACGATATTTGCGTGGCAGGGTAGTAGCGTTTATTGAGCAGCAATTGCGAGTGTGCTGCGCGCTAGTTTCCATCAGAGCTCTCAACGTCGTGAACGGCTTATGAAAACTACAAACCTACTGGGAAGGCCAGCGCAGTTGAACTCAGTTTACACACGATATTAATTACTGGAGCATCCAACTAATTCAGCTACAAATCTTACGTGATTGTAAGCAACGGCTGCTGCTGGCGGACCTAGAAAATTTGTCACATAGCTAAGTAGCTCGGTTGGTAGATGCCTGGACAACCGCATCAAAGACAACTGAAGAAAATTTGTCAAACAAGGACGACAATAGTACCAACGAACTGGATAACACTGTGTGTGAGAGACCGACGCCAACATCCGATGTGGCATCGTCACTTGAGCTAAAATTAGGTCAAATTATGCAGCGGATAGCTCCAACAGCTACACTAGCCCCCACAATAGATGGTGTAGATAACTCGGCAAGTACCGAAGAGAATCCAACGGGTGGTACCGAACCAATAGCCTCAGTTTTTGAAAATCCGAACAGAACGTTATCAACAGCCATGCCAGTGGCCGGTCGAAAGTTTTACGATCTGCCTGAATTTAATGGACACCATGAAGATTGGCTAATGTTCAAAGAGTCATTTTTAGTGACGACTCAGGAGTGTCGGTACACTGACCAGCAAAATGTGCTGCGACTACAGAAGACAGTGAAGGGAAAGGCCAGAGAGGTGGTTGAAAGTTTATTTATACACTGCAGCAATGTAAATAAAGTACTTGACACGCTACGAAAGCGGTTTTGACGAAAGCATGAATATCTAGAATTAGGGATTTTCCAACCATTCCTGAGAACCACATCGAGCAGCTGCTAACCTTCGCAACTAAGGTAGAAAACCTTGCGTTATTTCTCGAAGCAGCATGTTGTGATCATCACTTGTCTAACCCTACATTGATGGAAGAGCTGATTTTTAAGCTGTCAATAGAGAGAAGACTTGACTGGGAAAGGTATGCCATGAATATAGAGCCTAGAGCGACAGTCCGCCATTTTAGCAATTGGCTACAGGGTATTGCAGATTTTATGAACGCAGCTGGTATAAGAAATGATGACCAGCAAAAACGCACAATGGGTAAAGGGGATCGTGGCCGAGTTTTCTTAGCAAACGAAGTGGAAAAAGCATGCAGTTCTTTGACTGCAAAGTTTGCAAAGGGAAGCATGGATTTGAAAAATGTGAGCAGTTTAAAGGCATGAATATTTAAGGTAGACGGCGGCTGGTGAGGCACCACAAGATTTGTTTTAACTGACTGAGTGCTGGACATCGTAAAGACAAATGCACAGCGAAATTTGTTTTTGACGTAAGCGGCTGCGGCAAGAAGAACCATCCACTTCTAAACGATCATCCAAATTATAAAAAGAAAGAGTGTGCAAGTTTTACACAGCAGTCTTTTACAGGTACGGTGGTGGACCTCGGGTCGAGTAAACTTCTCTTCAAAGTATTGCCTATTAAATTATATGCAAATGGAAAGGTCATCGATATGTTTGCGTTCATTGATGAAAGATCCGCAATAACGTTAATGAATCGAGATCTGGCCGACTGTCTTGAGTTAAAAGGTTCCAACAGTAATTTGACACTGCAATGGTTCGGGAATAATATGATCACGGAGCGATCGAGCAAAGTTGATTTGCAGATAGCTGGCGTAAGGCCATGCTGCAAGCAGTTTCCATTAAAAATGTAAGAACAGTTAATGTTATACGCCTGCCAACTCAAACGCTGGATATTAATGATCTTCATAGTAAGAATCGTTATTTAAAAGGTCTACCAAAGCATGATTTTAGAAATGCAAAGCCGGAGATAATAATTGGATTGGACAATGCTCATTTAGAAGTGAGAAAGAAAATCATGGCGGATGGCTGGAAAGAACCTGCTACTACGTTTACGAGTTTAGGCTGGGTTATCTATGGGCCAAACAGTGTCCGAAATGAAAGCGGATCCAATAGCTCTTCTTTTTCAAGAAGAGAGCTGTAACGATCTTGACACTCTAGTTAAAAGGTACATCGTCGACGATAGTCTGGAGGTTCATGGGAAAAAATGTTGCAAGGATCGCCAGAAATTGAACGAGGAAAGAATATCCAGACGCAGACAACCGTCCGCGGAGTGGAACGGTTTGAGACGGTTCTTCCCTGGAAATCGGACAATGTGACGTTACCTGATTTCAAAGATATGGCGCTTAAAAGGTTTTCAGCACTGGAAAACAAATTCAATCGCAACAAAAAATACTACTACGAATATAAAGCAATCATCGAAAAATATCAACAGAAGGGGTACACGAGGTAACTAAGTGTGGATGAAGCTGGCTTAAGATGCGAAAGAACCTGGTATTTACCACACTTTGGAGTATGTAACCCCAGTAAGCCAGGAAAGTTACGTCTAGTTTTTGACGCACCAGCGGAAGTAAAAGGAGTGTCGGTAAATTCAATGTTGATAAGTGACCCTGATCAGAACGAGCCTTTAATTACTGTCTTAATGAAGTTCAGACAAAGGCGCTTTGGAGTGTGTGCGGACATTGTGGAAATGTTACACCAAATTAAAAAACGCAAAGAAGACCAAGACTCACAGTGCTTTCTATGGAGACCGAAAACAAATGGGCAGCTCGAAGAATATGTAATGGTGGCAATGACGTTTGGAGCGACTTGCACACCGTCTTCAGTACAGTTTGTTAAGAATCTCATTGCGAACGAGTTTCGTGATACGTATCCAGATGCAGTCGACGCCATTGTGAGCCACCATTATGTCGATGATTTTGTTTATTGCTTTGATGATGATGAATCCGAAGCTTCGCGTATAACCGAGGAGATTGTGTGGATACACAAAAGAGGTGCGTTTGATATGGGTAAAATTATTTCAAATTCGCAGTAGGTTAACGAAAATTTTTACGCAGTAGGTTAACGAAGCCGGAATTGCTTGATGGAGGCCGGAGATCTACCAAGCGAGAAATCCTCAGTGTAACGATGTCGGTATTTGATCCGTTTGGCTTTGCCGCAAAATATACTGTTATGGCGAAATTGCTGTTGCAATCCATTTGGCGCAAAAAACTAGATTGGGATACGACGAAACCAGATGACGATGCAGAGAGGTGGCGAAAATGGCAGCACTGAGAGACATTGTTAAACTTGTTGTGCCTAGATGTTATGGAACTGGTTTCATGCAGGCGACAGTAGAGCTTCATGTATTTGGTGACGCAACCGAGTCTGCGTACGCTGCAGTGGCATTCTGAAGGATAGTCGACCATAATGGAATACGCTTGGCAATTGTGCTTGGGAAGTCAAAGGCTTCACCGATCAAGTTGACTTCGGTCCCAAGGCTGAAACTAAATGATAAAAGGCCAACGAAAATTCTAATGTGAACTGACTCTAGGACGGCACTTTCGTGGATATGCTCTGACCATCGACGCTACAAGCCATATGTAGGTCACCAAGTCGGTGAAACTTTGGAGAGCTCTAACGTTGAAGATTGGCGATGGCTACCGAGTGCACTCAATCCAGCAGATTTTGCAACGCGTCAGAGGTCTTATAAGAGAGAATCTTTCTGGGCGCAGGACCTTCTTTCCTGCATGAAGACGAAAGCAAATGGCCATCAATACAGGTATCATATGAAACAAATAAAGAAGTTCGTCAAAAATTTGTGATGGCCGCAATGAAAGCTGAGAGCAACATCTTTGAAAGATTTTCTTGTTATATGCGATTGAAGATGGTAGTTGCACGTTTTCATAATAATTGTCTAAAAGCAATGTGTGCACGATTAAATAAAGGACTGCGTCTGAAAAAATTGGAAACGGCAGAAAATATAGTTTGCCGTAATGCTCAGATAAGTGAATTTCCGGATAAGTACAACATTCTTTCCTCAGGTGGGAAAATCGATAAATCTAGCAAGCTGCTGAGCTATGCACCTTATATAGATGTAAATGGAGTGATGCGGGTTGGAGGACGAATAGATCGGGCAGTGGCCGCACAATTTTACACGCGTAGACCAATAATTTTGCCTAAGGTTCATTGAGTCACGAAGTTGCTGGTGGAGTTTTATCAAAGTGTATGGAAACACCAAAACGAGAATACCATTGGCGCTGAAATTCGACGCAAATTTTAGGTGCCGCATTTAAGAGTGGAAGTCAAACGGGCTGCGAGAAATTGCCAGGTGTGCAAAAACAATAGAGCCACATCTGAGGCGCCACTTATGGAGCAGCTACCCGAAGATGGGCTGACGCCGTTTGTAAGGCCTTTTTCGTATGTCGGCATCGATTGCATGGGTTCATTTATGGTAGCAATTGACGATTCGAGCTGTCCATTTGGAAATCGCGCGAGACCTCACAACCGACACATGGTTGATGTGTATCCGCAATTTTATGAACAGGCGCGGCACCCTAACGAAAATTCGATCGGAAAATGGTACCAATTTTGTAGGAGCTGATAGAGAACTGAAAAGGCAGCTCGGTGAGTTTGATCATGGTAAAATAAAGAACGTTCTAGCTACCAAAAATATCGAATGTCTGTGTAACTGTCCACTTAACCCTCACGCCGGCGGATGTTGGGAGCGCCTAGTTAGAAGCGTGAAAAGAGCCGTTGGACATTCGCTGCAGAGTAGAGGTCTCCAAGAGCATTCTTTACACAGCCTTATGTGCGGAGCGGAGAATATAGTGAACTCGCATCCACTAACCTACATACCTATAGATACACCCACATCTTAACCTCTCACCCCTAATCATTTTCTTATAGGTACAGCAAACGCCGAACCAACACCGCATCCCAAAGAAGAAAAGATGCGTGTGACGACTAAACAGTGACGGAAGGTCAAACTACTACAATACTGCTTTTTGAAAAAATGGTTATCCGAACACCTACCCGAGCTATGCCGAAGGACAAAGTGGTGTCATCCAGTGAAGCCACTTGAGATAGATGACGTGGTACTAGTCTGCGATAGCAGCATCCATCGATCGAGATGGCCAATGACGGGCGCGTTCAGCAGAAGTAAGGTGCAGTGGTGGCACTATAAGAAGACCGGCTTGCATGCTGGCAAAGTTAGATCTGGCACCAAACTTAAGACAAAAAATACTGTTTTGTAAATATATATGAAAAGGATGTAAAAACTGAATATTACACAATAAAAGCATTGATATCTAGTGTATGAATACTATCGCCAAATATGGACAATAAATACTATCGATAGTTTTCCACCTCTAGACAGCGACATGTTTCACCAATTTCGCCCATCTAAATCGTTTGTCATCGTTCTCAGAGATGTGTTAACCATGCGGAAACAGCGTTCTACCTGACCGTTAGCGCGTGGAGTTCTGGCCGCATTTCGTATATGGCGTAAATAATTTTCTTTACAGAACCCTTCAAACAGCTTTGATGTAAGCGCTGCTCCCCGATCACTTATTATTTGAGTTGGTATGACCAAAAATTAAGCCACATCTAAGAAAACTTTTATCAAAGCTTTCGCGGTTGTGTTCCGGACAAGTCTAATAATGACTAATTTTTATAATGCATCAATCATGCGAAACACATACTTATTTCTTTATAAGCAACTGGTTCTCTTTATTTTATGAAAATTGGTTTGGTGAAGTTGACCTAGTTTGTCGAGTAACCACCCTGTCAAGCCAGGATTTCACCGGCTTCAGGGAGACAGAACGATATATATTATATATATACCTATTGGAGTGGTGTTTTATTGGGTATGAGACCTTGTTTATCACACGACTCCGCCGTATACAAAAATTGTTGCTGACTAGACCTTGTTTGTCTTGAAAACGCAACCCTGCTATGCTGTCTGATTTTATCGATTTTTACTTAACTTTTTTTCTATTATTTTTTATACTTTAATAAAATTATATACTTTAAGCAATTTACTAAAACTTTTTAGTTTGTTAATAATACATTATTTCATTCAAAATCATACTTTATATTTTTGAATTGTATTAAATATCTTATTTTATAATTTTAAATTTGCTATAAAACCTGTTAAGGTTTGGCAATCAAGTAAATAAATAAATAAATAAATAAATAAAATTTCCTTTTTTTCCATTTGAGAACGGACCTACATGGTCTATGTGAACCGTATGAAATGAAATGGCACATTTATCTATTGGGTGAATATTAAAACGTGATTCATCCTTTCCTCTTTGGTTGTAGAGACACGGCAAACATAAGTTTATGAATTTTTTAACGATTCTATTAATTTTCGGAAACCAATACTCACGTTGAAGTCGTTTGATCATTCTGTCTATACCACCATGACCGACATCATGCGCTGTTTTTATAACTCGCCATCTCACGTCTCTAGGTACTAAAAAACGATTTACCTCATGAGTGATTTTATATAACCGATTTTTTTTTTTGTAACATATGCCTTTGCTAGTGCTTGAGTCGTTCTGCAATTTTTAATATTTGTGTCAGTTAGCTTAGCCGCTATTTTCTTTAACGATTCATCTTGCATCTGCAATGTGGATACCCAATCCGTCTCTTCCATGAGAACCATCATTACATCAAGAGCTGCAGTATCTAACTCACGAGATGGTTCTACTGGGCAACGACTAAAAGCATCGTCATGTGCGATTTGTTACCCGGTCCAATGTATCAACTCGAAATCGAACTCCTGAATGCGGAGCAACCATCGGTCAATTCGTGGAACTAAATTTTTTTTTTGTTCACTGTATCTTTTCGTGAGTTGCAGAAGGTTAAATTTTGAAAAATTTGGCCAATAAATAATATTTGAATCGATTAAGACTTTCTACAATAGTGAGCGCTTCCAGTTTGTAGCTATGATATTTCTTTTCAAGCTCATTTGTTTGACGGCTAAATAAGCAACAGCACATTTTTTCATCGCTTATCGGAATCAATACACTCATCAATACCCAATTGACTAGCATCTGTGTGCAGCTCATGATCTCTGTTTGGACTATAAATTGCTAAAGTTGGAGATACGCACAATTTTCCTTTGAGTTTGCTAAACGCGTCGTTTTGCTCCTTTTTCCAAGTAAATTTTGGCATCTTTCTTCATCAGCTTATTTAACGGATGCGCGATTAAAGCGTAATTTTCAATTAGTTAAACCGAGAAATTATTTTGTTTCACGAATGTTCGAAGGAGTCGTAAAGTTTTTTACAGCGTTCGTTTTTATCTCTCCCGGTTGAATGCCCTTACCGCTAATGATATGGTCGAGAGTTTATGGTATCCTTAAAAAACTCACATTTTGATATTTTAAACGTCAGATGTATTTCTTTGCAAACTTGTAGTAGATCAGAAAGAGATTCAATTATTTCCTCCGCATTTTTCCCAAAAATTACAATGTCGTCCTTATGTACTAGCACATTTTTATGACTAATAGTACTTGTCACTGTTCTCAATAATCTATTAAATACGGCAGGCGCATTTGTGAGATCGAAAGGCATTTTTTTTTATACTGGAAATGAACACTAGGAGTTACAAACGCAGTTTTGTTCAGGCATGGCCGCTAAACAACTGATGACACCTACCTTTTGGAAAAAGTGTCATCCTTTTCACCATGGAAATGTATTAAAAAGCATTGTGCATTAGTTCCATTGAACGGGTTGAAAATTATTACAAGATGCCAATTGTTTTAGGTGTCGATTTTAATTGCGAATTCAGACATGAATGTTCATAGTCACTTAAGGCAAGACCGGTGGTCTAGCGCTCGAAAATTTAAGGTATTTTAAGGATTTTTTTAAAAAGTTAAAATATTGAACAACGTTAAAATATTGATCATAAAAAATATTTTTTAATTTAAAAAATTGTTGATCTAGTTCAAATGCTTAATGAGACGCTCTCAAGGAAAAGGAGCATGGGCGGTGTTGTAGATTTTGACTTTTCTATTTATCTGAAAAATAAAAACCAAAAATATTGTTAAGCACTATGAGTGCACTATAGAGTGGAGCTTATTTAAAAAAGAACTCCCCAAGGGCTCAAACTGTTGTAATTGATGATAAATAACATGATGATGAAATCAGCGCACCAAGATTAGTGATTAGTCGAAAATAATACAAATATTGCTGGGAAAATCCAAAAATTAAAATTTTGTCCCCCTGAGTTATTCAAGTAATTTGAGGTGATACCCTTATTAAATTGAAAACTTTTTATAATAAACAAAAAAGTCTTAACTGTTTCCTTATTTCAAATGGAATTGCAAATGAAAATATTAAAAAAAATGTTTCTTTCATGGTCCACTCTAGTGCACTCGAAAAAAGATATGAAAAATTGACAGAATGACACGATATTGAAAATTAAGTTCTTAAAACAGCTTGTTTTTGACCAGTTATTAAATGTAAAATATACGATTTTTTTAAATAAAACTTTGATTCTAGTCCATCGATAGCTACTGATGTTATGAATTGCATATTTCAATTTCAGATGATTTGGCTGAATAGTTTTTGTTTTCCTACAACACCATGCCGAAAAAAGTAGTTTCGAGATATGAGTATAAAGAGAATGAATCTAGACTACACATTGTGGCTCGACACCTACTAAAACGGCTGCAGAAGTGAAAATAACGTCAGAAAGACTATACTTTTGAAATATAAAAAAAAAACCAATTTCATAAAAATTGTAGGAATTAAACAATTTTGTCTTGATAAATATAATTTGGGAATGATAAGCGATCCAATATTTGCACATCACGATTAGGACAACTATTGATATAATATTTGCTTCGATGACATAACATCTATATAAAATAAGTTTGATATTTTAGATATTAAAACACAATAATTTCATTAACATTTACAAAAATAATAAAAAATTAATGCAAAATAATAATTTAAGGTAAAAATTTAGTGGTATGAAATTTATTTTTTTTAGTTAAAATTTTTTTAGGTATTTAAAATTTTTCAATTTAAAAATTTTTTTATTAAAAAACCTATTACATTATCAAACGTATGAAAATGCGAAAATGCTTCGCTTCTCTCGTGTGTCCAGCCTTTATTGAGATCAAAAACTTAAAACTAAAATAACAAAAACAATATGCCAAGCGGTAAACAGAGAGAACTTTATCATGGCCAACGAATAATGTCTTTTCAAAATAACTGAAAATAAAATTAAATAGAATTTAAGGCAAACATCGAATAAAAAACCCAAGTAAATACAAAGCTGTGAAAAAGAAATAACTTATAGTTTAAAGTTAAAGATAAAAATTATGTAATGTTATAATTCAATTCACTCATTAATTCAATTAACTACTTTTATAAAACAATTGTCAAATCTATTAAAGCACTTCTTCAATAATTCCACACATTTGCTCAAAATTTTGCGCAATTTCAATTTGTTATTAATTTCAATGCCGGTACCAGAAAGATTGCTGTACGACTTATCAATTTTGTTCTGAATATTTTTAATTCCATTAACATTTTTTAATTTTTTTGCCATCAAGATATGGATATGGATCAAGCTGGAGTGTGAATATTTTCAAAAGTCCTATGCTTAGAATGGACAGCTGTAGAAGCAGGAACGGAATGTTGATTAGTATTAAGTTTTGGTGAAGAACCAGCAACAACAACAGCTACACCACGTCTATTTTTAATGGCATTGAAGTACTTGCAATGAACCAAGTCATTAGCGAAGTGATCATTACAGTTGTATTCAGCAACTTTACAGTTGACACACAAAATAGGCAATATCTGATTTGACGATCTGGGGCAGGAACCAGGACCATGATCGCTGATGCACTGCATACAACGGAATTTGAAGGACCAGGATGAGGCAGTGTGAGAGAAACGTTTACAAAGACGATATTGAACGATCTTGGAATTTATCGAGCATTCAAACTTTACACGAAATCATCGATGATCTTAATTTGCGCATTAGCCTCAGTGTCAAGCACCACTTGATATAAAGGAGTGGAATTTTTGTTCCGCTTGATAGTAGGAGTTTCAAAAAAAGAGATGAAAACCACACCATTTATTTGGTATTCAGCAAGAGCAGTTGAAATAAGATTGATGTCATCAATACTGCCATGAATAAGGCCACGAACAATAAACGAATTACATTTAATTCGTAGCCACCTTCCGATACAAATTTCATGATGCTGCTTTTCACTTGAAAATTCTGGCATACAATTCTTGGCGCAACATTTTTACGCTGCTGTACGAACTCATAGCCTGTAGTACCAAATTCCAATCTGAATTTTGATAAAATAATATTATAGTCTCCATTGTCGTTTAAACCGAGCTGAATTGGAGTTGTTTCAGCTTCAAGTTGGACATTGCTATTTTTTGCAACAATGGCCGCATTCTAGCCGAAAAAGTGCTCAAGTAGCGAAGTAGCATAAAATATTTTCGCTATATAAATTGTGACATCTCAAGGAACATGTTCTGTGAGAGCATACCATTCAGCCCGAAAGTTGTGGAACAGTTCTTTCCGCTGAATGCAGGCAATGTCAGCTCACGTATGAACTTGTTGATAATGGCCGCATTCAGCGCATTCAGCGCAGACAACAGTTGACAACTGTTGTGTAAAAATTCGCTGAATGGTATAAATTTGGTAGCGCTAACTAAAACTGATGAAGTAGCGAACGCCTTTTAATCGAGCTAACAAATTCTATGCTACATGAACACAACTGTTTGCTTAACTGTCAGATGCTGTTACTGACGCTGTTAAATTAATAAACGCAGCAAATTTAAGTGAGAAACCTTTGCAATTGAATTAAATTTACAAACAAATTAAATTGAATCTAACTTCTGACGTGTAGAGTAGCAACACATTCAGAGAAAAACATCGTAAACTAAGGTAGCGCTACCATTACAGTTCACAACAGTTGTCTGCGCTGAATGCGGCCAATGCTTTAATGGCTGCGACATCAAATTGACAGTGGCATTGGCATCACCAGCAATTGCAGTTTCATGAGAAATTCCACAGTCAGAAAAAGTGACATCAGCATCGTCGTCAAAAGCATCCAGCGAAGCAGCATTATTGATAACATTTCTCTTTTTGTGTTCAGAGCCAACAAAGTAATCGCTTGAATTTTCATAGCGTCGCTTCACAGCCTGCAGAAGACGCCAAAGAAATTTGGTTAGTAACAGACTTTGTAAGCGCAGCCAAATTTATATTTATATTAATGACATTATTATTTAAACTTTCAATCTGTGCAAATCTAAGCTTAATTTGATTTTGCAGCTCAGAAATAAGCAGATCTTTGACAGAAATTATTTTATTTAGTTTATCAAGTTTTTTGTCTGCTTCCATTTTTTTGATTTTCCGTTCAGTGAAAAAAAAATCAAATATGAACACCGAAAACACTAAACATGACGTCTTAACAGAACCACTTCAAAAGGATGACTAAAAAAGCTGAACAGAATGGTGCAGCTTGTAGTATGTAGCTGGCACTGTCAAAAGTTAAAATGCACTAAACACCAGTAGCGTAACTTTATTTTGTGCGCCCGCCCGCAGGTTTCTAAAAGCGCCCTGCTTTTTACTTTTAGAGTAAAACTATGTTGTTACTAGGTTACTAGAAGCGTAGGAGAAAACAAGAGAACTCTTGACAAACAAAAAAAAAAAGCAAAAAGAGACTTTTTTAATTCAATGGTCATATGATGATCATCATTTATTACAACTCTTATATTTTAAAAATATCTTATTTTATATATTTAATTTTTTTAGAATTTGTTTAAAAAACACTAACGTAAGAAATACTTTTTATAATAACAAATATAATAAAATTTATAAGATTTTATCACAAAGCAGGTAAAAAAAGCATCACATATTAATAATTTAAAAAAGTAAACAAACTTAATGATTGAATAAACGGGATCAATAATTTTTATCGGTGGAATGATAAGTTTCAGATGTTAAGTTAAAATGTTTTGTATTTGACGTTACCTGTTAACTAAAGAATTTGCTAACGTCACAAAATATGACCAACTGACTGATTCAAATAAAATCAGTAGCTGACTTGCTGAAAATATGAAAGCAAACGGGTAAATCGACTCCGACCATAATCGAATTTTGCCAAACAAAGACGACTTTTGCTCAAAATATTTGGCCAAAATAAGAAAGAGTGATCGTAGAGCTAAAAAATTTACACGAATATCTTTAAAGACAAAATTAAGAAATCTTGAAAAAGTTACACAAATCCGACCTCTGCCACATCCCCTTCCCATAAACGAAACCCACTTTGGGCCTGAAACTTCATTAGGTCTTGTCTCAAAACAACGAAATTTGCTACATAAATTTCTTAGATGATTAATTATATTTTAGTAACTCAACCTTGGAAAATACTACCCACTCAAATTAACTACGTTTTTGTTCATATTTGTAAGCTTTTTTGATTACAGCAAGGACATTTTAAAAATTGAGTTGTTTTGTGTTTTTAAATAAGTTTAATTTTGAAAAATAATCAGCTGCCATACATCAAATATATCTAACATTTTGACTCAATAGGTCACCATAAAAAAAATGTTTATCTTCCGTATTAGCAAGAATTTTTTTTTTTTATTTGGTGTAACGCAGGTCTAATGAAGTTTTTGTGAAAAACTTATAGTCAATCTTTCTCAAAATTATTTTTTATGCTTTTTAAAAATTGAATATTTAAAAGCTTTTAGTGTTTACTTTTATGATAAACTTAAGACCATATTTTAAAAATGTAAACAAAAACAGCAAGGTTGCCAGACATAAGAAATTTTAAACTTTATTTTGATATAAAACAAAAATGAATATAATTTAAATAACAAGAAAAATTTTATTTTTAAAAATGCAACTTGGATATATACTGTGCGTCATCCACCACTTTATTTATCATTTTCATCAAGAAACTTGAGGGCGTCCCTTGCTTAATTGCGCCCGCTCGCAACGCTGAACACACGAACACGTACAGAATGTAGCTGTGGTTTCAGTTGAACAAAATTTAACTTCAGACACAGCCACTGCCACAATCACAGCCATTCTGTTCAGGCAGTAAGCTAGGGCCAAATTACAGCATCCGTGATCGAGCAAAATTACGAAGAGCACGACGAGTCAAGTGCCTATCAATCTTGTACAATTTTGCTCGATCACGGATGCTGTAATTCGGCCCCTGCTCAGACAGCGCTGCAGTCGCACATAGCAAATTTTGGGGCCGAATTACAGCATCCGTGATCGAGCAAAACTACGAAGGGCATGACGAGGCAAGTGCCTATCAATCTTGTATAATTTTGCTCGATCACGGATGCTGTAATTCGACCCCTGGCTACCAAATTCTCGCGGGCAAGGACTATAGGTATGCTTCCTTACTAACTTCAAGTAATTGTAATAGAATAGAGAGTGGCATTTTGCTTGTTATTTTTCTCTCTCAAGCTTCAAAAGTTTGTGAAAAAACGCTTTCAAGCAACTTCAAGTTGCAACAACTTCAATCGTGTACGGTCACAGACCTTATATGTGAGAGCGAAAGTGATTAAAACTTGCAACGATCCATTTATTTATGAACTAAAAAAAAAAAGAAATATGTACATGTATTGAATAACTTTACTGCTTTAAATTTAAATGTATGGGGAGGCTCGTAGTTGAATTAAAAAATTTGCAGTTGGTTATTTTTAAACATTTTATTATTCCAACAGGTAAAATCGTTATAACTTTTTTGTGTATTTAAAAATAATTTAAACATTTTAAATATTCTATGATATAAAAATTAAAGAAAAATTTTGCGAAATTTAATATGGCTTGACATTTTTTTAAAAATTAATACATCAATAGGTTTGTTCACTGAAAAAAAAAATTGTTGCAACATGTTACTATCTCTTACTAGTAAAGCGTTCACGCAATCAAAAAACTTGCAACGAGAGAGGACAATGAGAACGTAAAAAAGTAAGAGAAAAAAAAGCTATAAATTTCTGATAGTACAATTTTCACTAGTGAACAAGAAAAAATTGGCAAATCTGTAAGTAACACAGTTTCTAAAAAACCCAATAACCATAGATTAAATTTAATACATACTCTACATGAGTATTTCCATTTTGACCTCTAAAAGCTCAATGGAAAAAAATCGTTCAGTTTTTTTAAAATGAGCTGCAAGAAATCTTCTTTTGTGAATATGCAAAAAAAATCAAAACGGTTTGTCATACTGTGTGACACGTCCTCTCATAAATAGTGGGCCTACTATATCAAACGATATAACGTACCGACTACAATTATTGGCACCCAAAAATTTGGCGCCAACTATTGGCACCCTTGCCTTGAATAGCATTTATATAATTTCGTTCAATTCCCGTTGGTTATGAAATGTAATTTTAAAATTCTGTGGTTTATTTCCTCTCTTTGTTTTTTATTGTATAAAAACATATACAAGCTCGGTTGTTTGTAAATCTCGGATCTGCAAGGGTGTTTTCATCGTCAATTAAAATAAGGTCTTACAGTGTTGATATCAATAGCAAACTGAAATTTGGTGAGTACTGTTTCTTATTTATTTATGGATTTTTTATATAGACTCGTTTGATTTCTTCATTAATTAAGCATAAAATAGTTTATTTTCGTCTTAATATCTAAATTTTTAGCGCAATATTGTAATTAAACTTGGGTGCCAACAATTGATTCCAAAAAACAAACTATTCAATTATTGGCAGGGGGTGCCAATAACTGAATTTGATGTTATACAATAACTGGCACTGCCAGTCATTATACTTTTATCTAGTGCCAATAATTGAATACTTCACATTTTCATATAAAAATACCAAAAGAAAGAGCTCGTACGATGAAAGTATTTTACAAAAATCTCTGTCAGCTTTTTGAAAAAGCAAAATTTCTAAAAAATCTTCAACCAAAAAATATAGGGTACCACGTTCCATACTCCAATTTCGTCTGGGTTCAAAATTTTCTAAAATTTGGCCAGGTCTACAGACTGTTTTAGAGAAACGCAAAAAGAAGCAATTGTAGATTGGGTGAAAGTCTCCCAGCTGAAAGTGACGTTAAATCAGAAAATTGTGGCATAAGGAGCAATTATTGCTTAGCCCTTTCATACTCGATGTTATCTACAGGCAGCATTGTACTTATTGGCTTCTAAGTACCTTTATTTTCATGTTTTTGTCTAGTGGTTTTTGCATCATGTGGCATTATGTTTTGTGCAAGTTTACAGCTATTTGCTCTATTGAAAACTTTGCACGTGTCGATTCAGTAGTCGTTCTTTGTAGAGTAAAATGGTTGAAATCAAGATCGGGATAGTTTCTCAAAAAAACTGTTTCGCCCATTCCACGCATAACGCAACACTTTTTTTCAAAAATTGACCTCATGGCTTTCGATTTGTCTTCTTTTTCGGCTATAGGTTCCTATTAAAATTTTAAGAACACAAGTTCATTTATTTTTTTTTATCGCCATTCGTTAAGAAGTTATTGACCTTTCAATTCTGCAAATCGTCCGAAAACGCCAGAATTGGAAAATTTTTAATTAATTGTATCTACGTCAGTTTTAATCCAATTTTATCAGCTGATCAAACCATCATAACTTTTTTGTTTTGAGACCGATTTTAAAATTTCTTGGAACAAAATCAGTTAGAATTTAATAATCTTCAATATGGCAACCTTGAAACGAAATTTTGTTCACCTTTTTACAAATAAAAGTAAAAAAAAAAATAAAAATATTTTTTTTCGGTATTTAACAGTTTTCTCTACCAAAGTCAAGTGTAAGGTCATCGAAAATATGAATAAAATGTTGGTCAAAGTTTTTTCCTAAATGACCTCTATATTTATTATGTAAACTTTATATGATTTAAATACACATTCTAAATGTTTGATAGTTTTAATCATACTTGATTTTAAATACAAATTCTAGTTGTTTGATAGTTTAAAATCGTTTATTGAGCTTAAGGTCAAAGTTAGAACAATTAACTTGTTCTAACGAATCTTTCCAAAGAAACAACAACAACAACAAAGTTTTTCAATATGAAAAGGAAAAAATCACTAGCTGATCTGATTGCAATTTCTACCTGGCTAAGGACGTCATCAGAAATCTTTGTGATACCCGTGAAAGCGCGCACTAACGCACTGCACCACCGGGGCGATGAGATTTAAAGTGTCAATTTCTCAGTTTTTTTCTCAATTTCATAATTTCAGAGGTCATTTAGGAAAAAACTTTAATTAAATGGTAGAGCTCGACCGAACGGAAACAGCTGAAAACAAAATCAGCAAAATTCTAAAAATAACTTCAGTAAACATGCTTTGTTAGTGCAGACTTCCAGCAGGCTGTTGGACTACATATAATAACATAATAACATAAGCATAGAGACTAAAGTAAAACAGAAATACAACAACAAAGGTGAAATTATGAAATTGAGAGAAAAACTGAGAAATTGACACCTCAAATCTCATCGCCCCGGTGGTGCAGTGCGTTAGTGCGCGCTTGCACGGGTATCACAAAGATTTCTGATGACGTCCTTAGCCAGGTAGAAATTGCAATCAGATCAGCTAGTGATTTTTTCCTTTTCATATTGAAAAACTTTGTTGTTGTTGTTGTTTCTTTGGAAAAATTCGTTAGAACAATTAATTGTTCTAACTTTGACCTTAAGCTCAATAAACGATTTTAAACTATCAAACAACTAGAATTTGTATTTAAAATCAAGTATGATTAAAACTATCAAACATTTAGAATTTGTATTTAAATCATATAAAGTCAACATAATAAAATGTTGGTCCTTATAAGACAAACCATTTTGCAGATTAAATTTTGCAAATATCTTTACCGTTATGAAATTTATAGGCGATAAATTGCCTCAAAGTGATAAGGTATGTGCACAAAAGTCGGAATTGCGAAAAAACATATAAAAGCTCCATCATAAAATTAGTTTCGACTTAAAGGCAACACTCTTCTTCAAATTTAAAAAATAAAAAATTGAAAAAATTACGCTTATGAAAATTACGTTTTATGAGAAATTAGCAAATATTTTTTTTTAATATGTTGGCAACCCTAACATCCAAAATTTTAAAGTTATATATATTTACCAGAAACTAATTTCTAATACATTTCTAACGGTACCTCATTTATAAAAATTGGATTAAAACTGACGTAGATACATTAAATTAAAAATTTTCCAATTCTGGCGTTTTCGGACGATTAGCAGAATTGAAAGGTCAATAACTTTTTAACGAATGGCGATAAAAAAAAATAAATGAACTTATATTCTTAGAATTTTAATAGGAGCCTAAAGCCCAAAAATAAAACAAATCGAAAGCCATGAGACGGACTCGTTATGCTTTATGCTTGGAATGGGCGTGTTTATACAAAAAGTGCGTAAAACATTAAAATAATTGTTTAATTGTTAAAGCAAGTGCACAATATAAATAAATAAAGATGAGAGAGTTATATACAAAAAAAAAATAATAAGAAAAGTGTTTAGTTGGTCCAATAACTCCCCAACGTTTCAAAAAAGCAACATCCTGTAACTAACGAAACAGGGCACCAAGGACTTTCAAATTTTTGTCAGTTCATATTTGAATAAAGACTAACACATATCTGACCTCAAAAAATGTGTAGAACAACCCATTTTACTTCGGGCATGAAAGGGTTAAAGTTCCACCAAATGTCTTAAAAAATAAATGTGTTTATTTACCAAAATTTTTTTGCAGAACATGACCAAGCTAAGGTCTCACATCAATATTTAATCAATCTCTTTTTTATTATTAGATGAAATTTGTATGCAAATTTTTTGTGATTTATTTTTAATCTTTATGTACTTAAAAATGGTTGAGTTCAATTTTAAATAAAATCTGTATCTTTTTTATCGGCTAGCTAGGTATGTAGGCAACTATGAAAAATAAAGGATTGCATTACATCCAGCTATCATATAATATTTATATATATTGGGTGCCAATTATTACGTTTTTATGGGTGCTTATAATTGTGGTAATATGCCAATAATTACAGTTTTTAAAGAGCCAATAATTGTACTCGAGCCAACGATTGTAGTAATCAATGTGCCAATAATTGTATTCACGTGCCAATAATTGTGGTTTTTGAAAGACTTTTTTTATTTTGGTTCTCACGAAACACAGATATCTCATATAAATATGTTAAAAATTGCTTTAAATAAAGAATTTCCCAAAAAATAAAATAAAATTCCAAAAATAACATTAACTTTAAAACAGAACGAATGCTATAGGTTACAAGGTAAAATTTCCTTATGGGTGCCAATGATTGTAGTCGGTACGCTATGTATTTATGTTTTCGTACGATCAGTTTTGAGGAATTTTAATATATAAAATTTTTGGATAATGGTTCTTACAAGAAATAAAAGTTAATGGTATGGGTATGTATACGAAGATAATTATTTTGCTTGAATAACGATGTGATTTTAGAAGAAGTTTGCTAAACTGAAATCACTCCTCATGCATTTAGGAAAAAGCAAAATAATATTAAATTCAAGCAAATATTTCCTAAGTTATTATAAAATTAAATAACAAATTTTTACTAAGCTTAAGCAAATATTTGCTGAGTTATTATAAATTCAAATAGCACATTTTTACTAAATTCAAGCTAATTTCTTGATAATTATTTCACTTCAAAAATATGCTAGATTTCAGCAAAAAAAAATCAAAATTTGCTATTCCAATTTATAACAACTTAGCAAATATTTGCCTGAATTAAGTATAAATTTGCTTATGCAGTTTATAATAACTTAGCAAAATTTTGATTAAATTCCAGCATAAACTGGAATAGCAAATTTTGATTATGTTTTTGCTGAAATCTAGCATAATTTTGAAGTGGCTGAGATTCTAGCGCAAGTTTTGCTTAACCACAATACAAATTTAGCAAACAGTTTTCTCCGTGTTTGATTATAATAATATGATGAATATAGTATGATTAGTTGATAGTACAATAACATTAATTTTTCGAAATTGTAGTAAAACAGATTTAATCTACTCTAGACATTATATGAAATGGAAATCAATTAATCACTTAAAAATCGCTACTTTTTGGGTTAAAGTTTTACTTTTACCTTGCGTGGAAGACAGACACATATTTTTAGCTATTACTATGCCCTTTAAATTCTGGTGATTATATGCCAGAGCTGTAAAAAATGCATTCATTTGTGATTTAAAATCATTTAATTCCCAATCAATGATGTAAAAAATTGATTGCATTCATTTTTTCAAATCATTGATTGTGATTTAAAATTAAAAATCTCAATCAATGATTTGAAAAAATGATTGCATTCTTTTTTTCAAATCGTTGATTGTGATTTGAAATTTCAAGTCTCAATCAATGATTTGAAAAAAGGAATGCAATCATTTTTTCAAATCATTGATTGAGATTTTAAATTTTAAATCACAATCAATGATTTGAAAAATGAATGCAATCAATTTTTTTAAATCATTGATTGGGAATTAAATGATTTAAATTCATAAATGAATGCATTCATTCATTTAAATAATTTTTTTTTTTTATTTAATTTAAAATATTTTGTTAGAAATGACAAAATTCAAATTTTTAAGGCCATCAAATTTTCACATTTTCGTCAGAGCAGTACTCTGTTCCGCTGCGTGAAATTATCGCAACATGTTTCTGAGCAACATTTTTTCACGACAATTTAATTGAACTGCCTGTTTATTACTACGTTAACCACTGGGCTATTGCGCAATACGATACAAAAGAAATAAACATGCATATGAACCAAATAGCCTAATATTGAGTTTCAGCGTTGCAATATTTCTTTGGTTTAAATTTTAGTACAGAAAAATTTTAGTTATGGGTTAGTATTTGTGAAAGTTTAAATTTTAAACCGCAAGGTTAAAAAATATGCAGTATACTTTGAGCTGTACGAAAATTTATTCCAAGATTTTTTACCGTGTATAAGGAATTGAAAAATTAAAAGAGTAAGCTAAACATGTGATAGAGCGCGAGAGCGAACCGAACAATAAATAACAAAATAAAATTAAAAAGTTCTTAAAAAAATTATTTTTGCTTGCAAGTAACAAAGATAAACTGTTAAACAAATAATATTAGTCTATGAATTTCCAATACTTGTTCAACAGAGATATCAATACTTTTGATAATAAGATACGTTACAGAAAAACATGGACCCCCCCTCTATAAAATGTGTTTTCTCATCTTGTCCCAAGGACTCAATCGAAGCCGGATTGAAGCATTGATCCAAACACACTGTTTAATAAAAAATATCTTACTTACTTCACACTGATATTTTAAAACATTATGTTATTGAGATTACAGTGACTGTTTTCAATGAATTAAATAAATGAATGAAATATCGTGAATGCAGTCAATAATTTCCAACCAAGGATTTGAAAAAATTATTGCATTCATTTTTTTCAAATCATTGATTGGGACTTGAAATTTTAAATCACAATTAATGATTTGAAAAAATGAATGCAATCACTTTTTCAAATCATTGATTGGGACTTGAAATTTCAACTCACAATCAATGATTTGAAAAAATGAATGCAATCATTTTTTTAAATCATTGAATGTGATTTGAAATTTCAATGTGATTTGAAATTTCAAATCACAATCAATGATTTGGAAAAATGATTGCATTCATTTTTAATAAAAATTACATGATTTAAAATCACAAATGATTGCATTCTTTTACAGCTCTGTTATATGCTCTGAGTTTAAAAATTGAAAAATTTTAAAAAGAACAATTTCCATAAAACATAAAGTCATCTAAATTCCTTATTCTGTTAAAGGAGGTGTTGTCGTGGAGGCTGAACTTTCCGACTGTTGAACTAAATATTTATTTGACCACCTTACTGTTGAAATTAGCAAGCACGATTTTTCGTCGTGACGGGGACAACGCTTGAAAACATTTTCAAGGCGCTTGTAGAAAGCTTCTTTAGTCTCAACGGCCTTGTATTTTGTCGGAGAGTGAGCACATACTAGGCTTATGTAAAAGAATTTGACATTGATACGGATTATGGCCAGTCGTTCGCTTACTGATGTGAATCGCAGGACGTGATGCCAATGTCTCTTGCCAACTTCAAATTCGCACACAAACTCGTGCTTCTCCGCATGGTCGCTGTAGTAGTAATATCACAGGATTTTATTTGGATGTCAGCAACACTGATATCAGCTTTTTATCTTTCCAAGATATTAGTCAGATTGAAAGGGGCTAAATCATTATCAGTTTTTCGTTTGCGGTATTCGTCATCAGATTTGGGGATCAATTTTTTATATTCTTTTCTGTTTGCATTGAAATTGGTTTTATGGGTGAGCTTCAAACCCGACACAGAACCTATTTTAGCTGAGGTGCACATTAGACGCCAAGCTGACGGATGCCAGTTTTGACGATGCCGAGATAACACCACGTGGAGTTTTGAGTCGACTTGAGACAATTTCACATGGATAATGCTGGCCTCGCCATGTTAAGACAGTCAGACACGTTGTCATGTGGAGGTTCGCCCCTGTTTGGAATATGAATATGCTAATTATATTGTTAAAAAAGTCCTTAATGTATATTTTAATCATGCTAAAGTTAATGCAGTAAAACACATACTTTTTAGAAAAAAACTAACTTTTCTACGTTTACCACATCTTTTGAAAGCAATCTACAACTATTCAAAATTTTCAACGTTCCAAATGCTGTGTGAAACAACGTCGATTTTTCGAAAGTAAAAGTGCGTTGAATTACCTTTCCAACAGTAGTTCAAACTTAACATTCGGTTATGAATTGCTATATGAATTTACGTAACTCTGCCAAAAATCACGCCATACTTTTTTCCTTCAAATTTAGTTTTTTATTTCTGTAAACAATGCTCCTCGCAAAATTTTACACAAATCGGATATGGTCATTCCGTGAGGCCGGTATTTTAGAAAATTTTTAGAACTATAAAATAAAACTGCAGTTGAATTTTGTTGCAATATTAGCATTAAATTTTAAATATTACTACTGTATATTTTTACCAAAATTAAACAGAACTTATTGAATATTAATATGTTCTTATCAATACCAAAAAAATTTTGAATTTAATAAGGGTGTGCAAATTTACTATAGTCTTTGTAGATATTCTATTCTCAAAATTGTAGTAAATTCCAACAAACACTTTTTTGAGTGTAGGAAGCGAATGTACTGTCAAAAAGCAAACACACCGATAGAGGGTTAAGTGTGATATAAAAAGATAAGTAGACAGGCATATAGAAGGGCAGTTAAATGATGAGACAGAATACTATATTTATAGCTGGAACTAAAACTAACATGTGTACAAACGGATATTCACACCCAAAACTATAGAGAAACAACAGAGACGAGCAGTTGGTATGATAGCCAAGGCCAAAAATACAACGTAGGATACTTTTTTACCCCCACCTACAACTGATCATACACACTGCGGTGCAGAACTATAGCCCCACCAACCTCTTAATACATTCCCATCTTTCAGAATCATTGGGAAAAAGAAAAAATACAGTTCAAAAGGACATAAGAAAACAGTGGCCCATTATCATAGTCGAAATAAAAGTCGACTCAAAATTTAGTATAAGCATTTTTAACAGTTTTTTTCATATAACATGTTATCAAAAAGCTTGCACTAAATTTAGAGTCGACTTTTATTTTGACTATGATAATGGGCCAATAAGTTTAAAAAGATTTTTTAAAATTTTTGTAGTTTTTTTAACAGTTATAACGTAAAGTTTACTTTGTAGGCGGTGCACAACTATAGCCACACTTAAGTATTTTGCATAAATTAATGAACTTTTTCTCGTTTGTGTTTAGTAATGACATTATTTTTTTAATTAATAATGAGTGGAGCCACTCACCGTTCTTCTGTATAAGTTAAAAATCCTATTGGGCATACTCTGAACAAGGTTAATTCGAACAGTTTGATCAACTGACTCCGATGCGTCAATAACGACCATTTTAAGGTCCAAAACAATGTTATGTCTGCGTACATTTTGCGTACAATTATTTTTCAGACGTTATCAATTGGATTTAGGTCCGGAAAACAGGCTGGCCATTTCAAAATTTCAACTTTATTAAAATAAAAATTGTAAGCATTTCTAAAAGGTTCGTTATGGTCTAAAATAAAAATGTTTTTCAGTCTATAATCGTATTTGATCTTCCGAATTCGAGGCGGTAAAGTTTATGAAGAAGTAATAATCTAGGCATTGACTTTTATTTCTGTCGAACAATATGGTTAGCATTTTTTAAGACCCGATTAAAGGTAAATTTTGAGACAGTTAACCGACATCCACTTTCTATATGTACTCCGCTCTTCATAGAGTTGCTAGTCACATTGATAATTTTGTTGCTTATCACCCAAGAAAACCAAAGGTTTCCGCTTTTCTTATTTTTCACGTAATTAGTTAAACCTACCAAAAAATTCAGAACTGCTTTGTCTAATCGATTAATTTTTCGAGAGAATTTGCGAATACAAATACATTCTTAAACAAAAGCAGAAATTTTGCCTTTTCCTAGGATGGTTAAATATTTACCATGTGGCATTGCAAAAAACAAGATCATAAAATTTTTAACTTGTTGAAAAATTTGAGCATACAGAGCGACAGCTTGCAAAATATTGAAACACATCGGAGTGTGGCTATAGTTATGCACCAGCAAAAAATAGAAAACTCATTGTAACGGTACATAAAACGCGTCCAATTTTGAGAGTTGCTCATCTAAATTGGCAAATTATGTATACGTATATTAGGGCCAATCGAAAAATTTAGATCGTATTCTAAGACATCTCAAAAGTTGCATATGGTGGTCAAGATCTACCAAATAAAATTTTAGGAAAAAATAAGGATGTCTTCCTCTCCCGCAAGGACAAAGTTGTTTTTTGAGAAAACAGTAAAAAATCACGATCTCAAAATGCTTTGTTTTTTGTCAGAAAAACTACATATGACTTAAAGTAAAAATAAATAAATAATTTAACTAATTCCGCCAAACACGATGCCTTCCTCGATTTTTGCCAAAACGGTCCTGTGTGAAGGATATTCGAATCTAAAGGTACATTCGAGGTAGCACAGAACTTTTGATTGCTATCTGATTGTCTAAATTTTGGCAATTTTGGAAATTTTGATTATTGTGTTGACGTTTTCCTTAAGATTGGCGAATTAATAATTTGCATAGTTTTCGCATATTCATTCTCTTGTTTTTGAGAAATGTAAACTTAAATGCAATTTTTTAACTTTTTCAAAAAACTTAATATAAGGTTTTATATCTCGGGCACTAGAAGTGGTACGGAAGATAATTACCTTAATTTAGATTCTTCATATATTTCTGAACAACACCCTGTCCAAAAGAATCAATTTATAACATCAGTTTCAGACCACGATTTTTTTTCCTATTTCGATTTCTTAAAAAAATTTCCCGTCCAGCATGAATTTTATTATTTCGTTAAAACACCTCAACTCAGCATTCACAAAAATTTTATACAAAAATTTTGAGTTTCTGAGCTTGCCATTCGATGGGTCTCAATTGACCTAACAATTGTTGTTTAGGAGTGTTTTACTGAAATAATAACCCTAAAGGAAATATGAACAAAATTGTTACATTTCATGCTTGAAGTAACTTTTTTTATATATCAAAATAGGAAAAAAATCGTGGCCTTTTCCTGCTGCTTTAAAAAAGATATTTTTAAACAGGGTTTCATTCAAAACTATTTGCAGAATCCGAATTAAGAAAATTATCTTCGGTACCACTTCTAGTGCCCGAGATATAAAACCTTGTATTAATTTTTTTGAAAAGTAAAAAAATTGCATTCAAGTATACATTTTTTCAAAACAAGAAAATGCATATGGAAAAAATATGCAAATTATTAGTTCGCCATATTTAAGGAAAGCCTTAATACAGTAATCAATATCTCCAAAATTTAGATAGTCAGAAAACAATTAAAACTTCTGTGCTATCTTGAGTGTACCATTAGATTCGAATATCCTTCACACAGGACCTTTTGGGTTAAAACCAAGAGTAGCATCATGTTTGCCAAAATATTGTTAGTTAAAGTTTATATTTACTTTTGCTTTAACACAAATGTAGTTTTTCTTACAAAAATTAAAGCATTTTGAGATCGTGATTTTTTACTGTTTTTCTCAAAAAACCACTTTGTCCTTGCGGGAGAGGAAGATATCCTTATTTGTTTCTAAAATTTTGTTTGGGAGATCTTGACCACCCAATGCAACTTTTGAGACCTCTTAGAATATGAAATTCGAAAAAAATTGTAATTCGATACGCCCTAATGTATATGCTCTTTTGAATGCTATAAATAAAAAATGTTTGGCATTTCATGGCCAGACTTCATTAAGTAAAATTAGGGTGCGGCTATAGTTCTGCACCGCAGTGTATAATATTGACACTTAAATATGACACTTTTACATCAGTAAATAAAGTCACCCTTGTATCTGCTATAATAACTTTATATTGGCCATGTAAATGAATTATTAAAATGCCTTTTCATGCAGAATTTTTTTCAGCGCTAAATCTTTATGACACCTTGCAATGCGCCATTCCGTTTTTCGATGAATAAAATCTTTTCAAGTGAAGTCATGCATTTATTGCTACTATAAGCGACAATACACATGCTATCCCTGCTGCTCCAACAAGTGCTTCTATGTGTAAATCCTTCTTTTTCGACAGCCAAGATACTAAAACATTATTTTTTCTCCTTCAAAAATTGGTTCTGCTTATATTTCGGTGTTACATATTTGTTAATTAGTACATGCAATAACAATAGAATTCAGCTACTACAGCTTTTCGCATTTTCTCAGCATTGATTCGTTTTAAGATAACAACATAAAGATCATTAAAATATCTAAAATATATATAAATAAAAAAGTGTTTAGACTTAAAGTCTAAATCATTACAAAAAAACGATATAATAATTAACCTCATAAAGCATTGAAGAAAATAGATTCAAAATAATCTAGCATCTGAAGAACACGTTAGATAAAATAAAATAAAAAAATATAACGAATGAAATAAGAAAATATTTGTTTTCAATAATCTTGGCTTTCCCTTCTTTTAGCCGTTTTGAAAAATTTGTTCTAGCAGGTCTCTTTGAAGCCCCGAGAGCAGAACATCTGCAAAATGTTCCTGTTTTATATAAAAAGTATATGGGCATATAAAGGCACTAATACTCACTGAATCGATAGTTATGTAGCTGAGAAAAAATATACATATTTTGCTGCACAAACAAAAGATGCACGCCAACCTTAGAAACTAAATGAAAAACTAAATATAATAAACTGAAACTAACTATTATAAAGATTGCAATTAAGAGCTTTAGGTTAAGTAATTTATAAAAGAAAGCAACGACAACAAATCTGTATAAAGTCAATCACACAGCAGACTAGATTACTAGACTACTATAAAGTCTTCTCATATTTATCAACAGGCGAGCTATGTTTACAGAGTAAGAAAATAGATTTGACAATTGCATCTCATCTATACTTGCATCGTATCAACGAAATTATACAGAAGCAGGTGTCTTCTTAAGAGATAGTCACTCAGATGCCTGATGTGTGCGTCTACCCATTTCTACAAGAATGTCCTCCTCTGTCCCTTTGCAAATCAAAACGGTTTAATGAGTGCCGCCCAAGTTATTATCTCTATTGAATTAACTTTGTTTTTGTTTATATATTCAAGATATGGTTCTTTTGTCATGGACAATTTTAAAATCTCAGATTTACGTTAGTTCATTCTAGGAGGTGAATCGTTAAAGTTGTTTTTAAGCTCTGTCATCGGCTTCCTTTAAAGAAAGTTATTTTTGAAGAGTGCGAAAGAAGTAATCGATCATGGCGGAAAAGACTCTTCTTAAACAGCATGCAGGCAGCGTTGGACTTTACCATTACTATCACCCAGAGCTGTATTACTCTTTACCGAATGTCAGCAGTAAGTTAGCTAATTATACTATGTTTGGCTACTTAAAGAAAAAACTTTTTGAAGGAAAAAATTTACTAAGTTGAGGAACTTATGTGTCATCATAAAAGTTTATATACCTGCTTAACATAGTTTTAAACTTTCATACTTTACATAAAAAAAGAAAATGGTCAAATTTAAAAGACAAAATTTTCAATACTTACCGAATCCAAAACAATGGTATATATAAAAATAAAATGCTATACGTATGTCGTTTATAAACTTGCGGCCCTCTCAACGGATTTCATGAAATTTTGAAGATTTTTTTAGACGATATAGGTACCGAACGGTTTGTAATTTGAATCAAATTGTAAAAGGTTATGTGAAAAACCTTTTTTCTTCACTTTTATCTTAAAAGGGTTCAGGGAAATAACGCACAATGAAATAACGCCCAAAATAAAAAATGAAATAAAGCCCAAAAATTTTCCATACAAATTTTGGTGTTATTTCATATTAAAATAATGCCCAAAATTTAGGGCGTTATTTTATTGAAATTGGGCTTTATTTCATTTTTCTATTTGTGGCGTTACTTCATTATTATTCAAATATAACTCTTTTTATGTGAACTATTTGTCATCAAAATGTTAGATCATTTTCAAATTCAATTCAGAAGTACTGTAGACTGCGAAGCCGGTGTTGGACTTACTGAGGGTCGTAATTCCTAAGCAGCGGCCGAAGGCCTTCTATTAAAAAGAGAATTATATCCATAAGTACTGTAAAATGAAAAAAAGGGCATGTCCGTAAAAAGCCCAAATGGTTTTCTTATTTATAATACAACGATTTGTCCTTATACGAAAAGTGGTTTTGAAATTTCGTACAAGGAAAAACCATTTTATCGGCCAAATATCATTTTATGTGGTGGGGCAATATTTCATATTAAAAAAGATCCCGAATTTGGGCCCTTATTTAATTTTTCGCTTTGTGTGCATTTTTCCAGAAGTCTAGAGCCTTCCCTGGTTACTTTATCGTCGCGGTCAGAAGAACCACAATTGTTTTTTTTTAATATTCTGAAAATTAGGGCTTAATTTTTCATTTCCGTTTAGGTTTTATTTCATAATGTACTTACTCCTAAATGTTAGGTTTTATTTCATCTTTTCTTTGGGTCCTATTTCACCAGAAATTAGGAGTTATTTCATCTTTTGACATTAGAACTTATTTCATTTACTGTTAGGAGTTCTTTCATTAGGAGTTTTTTCGCGGAGCCGGTAAATTTTCCCAATTTTTTTCCAAAAAGATTTTGGGTTTTATTTTCTTTTCGGTTTGGGCTTTATTTCATTTTTCTTTGGGCTTTATTTCATTTTTGATTTTGGGCGCTATTTCATTTTTGTAAGTCCAAAATATTTTGGGTCTTATTTCATTTTCAGTTTGGGCGTTATTTAATTTTTTTGGGCTTTATTTCATTTTTTATTTTGAGCGTTATTTAATTTTTTATGCCCAAAATGTTTTGGGCTTTATTTCATTTTTTATTTTGGGCGTTATTTCATTGGGCGTTATTTCCCTGAACCTCTTAAAAGACGTAAAAGTTCGAAACTCATTCAATTTCAACCTTAATTCAAATTCAATTTATTTCAATTTACTTGTTCATTGAAGCTAGCCTTATGTAGTACATCGTATACACGTTTAATATACATATATCATTTAATTAATTAGCTACATACAGACTAAGTTTTCTTACTAAAGCTTACTAAATCAAAAGAAAAAAGCCTAATATAAAAAAACGCTCATGCAGTTGTGGACAATATAAAACGGTCACTCATATGGAGTTTTTTCATTACTCTTAAAAAATATAATTGTTAATAATTAACTTAAAATTTTTATTTTGTTTTGTTCCTTTAAAAACACCTTAAATAAATGTTAAATAAAAAGTTCAAAAAATTCCATTGAATAGTTATAAAAAAATATTATTTATACAGCGGCGAAAATTTCATTGGACATAAAAATAGGGTTAAAGCAAGAAAATAGTGAAATTAATAAAACAAAGTTATTAATTCATTCTAAAATTAATATTTTGTTGAATATCCATTATTATCTATTACTGCTTGGCACCGTTTTGGCATCGAATTCACTAAATCTAGACACGTTTTTTGTGGAAAGGAGTACCAAGCATTCTTCACTAGCTCCCATAATTCTGCTTTATTTTTTGGCTTTATTGGTCCAATGCGTTCCTTAACCGTTTTCCATAAATTCTCTATCGGGTTAAGGTCCGGTGACTGCGCAGGCCAAACCATAACTTTGACTCCATTATCCGAAAATCATTTTTTGCCAGACCTGAAGTGTGTTTTGGGTCGTTGTCCTGTGGGTATTTCCACTTCAGCGGCATTTCCCAATCAGCAAATGGGAGCATTACTTCTTGCAGTATTTGGACGTAATGATGCTTATCCATATTTTCCTTAATCCAAAATATGGGCCCAACGCCGTGCCATGAAAAGCAACCCCACACCACCTCCATAAAGCATGATACAACCACCTCCATGCTTACATGTTTTAGTGGTATAGGGTTGGTTATATCCCAGCAAAATTTTTGAGATAATGTGACATGCATTCTTAGGGACACTGCTTCAAGAAGACATTCTATAGATCCAATTGTGCTTCTTAGCCTTATCGACAAGCGCTTTCAAGGAGCATTCTCATAAATTACTTCTGGAAGATATTCAATTAGCATTTAAATTCAATAAACGTAAAAAAGTGCATATAATAATAATAAGTATTATAGATATTTTCCGTGAGATTTTGTAAACAACAAAAAACCCAACCACTTTCCACACAAAAATGCCGTAAAAATCGGAAAAAGCGTTATTTCACGTGGGATTTCTTAAACCCCCAACACACCCAAACCCTTCTCATTTCCAATACAAAATCGCGAGAAAATTGGGAAAAGGAATATTTTCCGTGGGATTTTTTAAACCCCTCTAACCATTCTATGGTATGCCTTCTTAAAGTTCTCCTGGAAAACACCTACTAGAATCCTTTCATTGAAGGGCTCAAAGAAATCTTCCATTGAAAAAATTCTGGAAGCACTTCTAGAAAAGACTAAGAGAAGCATTCCTTCCAATGACATGCATATGTTAAAAGAATGCCTTCTGGGTATGAAAGTGGAAGGGATAGAATTCAAGACTCTCGTTTCCACTTTACCATCTTTTGGAAGCACTTTTTTTGCTGGGATGCTGCATTTTTTTGGCGTCTAACAAAAGTTCTTCCATCGTTTCCTACTAAATTTATTTTGGTTTCGTTGGACCAAAGCACATTTCGCCACTTTTTGCTATTTTCAGTACCTGTCCATTCAATGTGGGATTTTGCAAAGAACAAACGATTTTTTCTATGCCTTAAAGTCAGCTTCGGCACCTTTCGCGATATTCTTCCAAAAATATGTTTTTCTACTAATCTCCGCCCAACAGTACAAGAGGACTAATTAATTTTTATGATCTATTGAATAATTACATGAATTAAGATTGTGAGCTTTAGATCAAGTGAGTTTTCAAGAAGGCAACAACAACAACAACAACTCTGTATAGAGTCAATCACTTAGCTGACTAGACAGTCTGTTTCGGAAATCGCTACATATTCCTCATCAGTAGTCTTTGAGTGATTAAGCTGTGATCGACTCACCTTTCAATCATGTGAAATCAAATTTCAGAATTAAAAAGTCAACTGGCCTAGTTTTACTGGATGTTGAAAAGGCATTTGATTCTGTTTGGCACAATGGTCTTGTTTTTAAGTTAATAAATCTCCAGTTTCCATACTATTTAATAAAAATTATACAAAGTTTTCTTTCAAACCACTATTTTTGCGTTAATATTGGGAGCACACACTCCAGTTTCATAGAAATCCCAGCGGGTGTTCCTCAAGGCTCTGTCTTAGGTCCACTTCTGTATATAATTTATTGCTCGGATATCCCCAAGCACCCATTATGTGAAATTGCCACTTATGCAGATGACACAGCTATATATTTTTCGAATGAATTTGGTCATACGGTTGTGACGACATTACAATGTGCTTTAAACGAGTTAGTTCTATATTTCGAAAAATGGAAAATCAAGCTTAATGCTAGTAAGTCGCAAGCAATCTTTTTTACTAGAAAAAGAAACCCTTGCTACCTCCCTAGCTCACAAATAGAAATCTATAATGATCCTGTTCCATGGGTAGATAATGTAAAATACCTTGGTGTCATTTTTGATAAAAAACTACTTTTTAGAGATCATGTAACTCACATGATAGCAAAATTCAATATTGCAAAATATCTCCTTTATTCTCTATTAAATAAAAAATCCCATTTATCCCATGATAATAAAATAATTTTAGTTAAAATGATTTTCCAGGGCATTTTACTATATGCATGTCCAGTATGGGGAATTTGTGCAAAAATGCATCTTAAAAAAATGCAGATTTGCCAAAACAAACTTTTAAAAATGCCACTCGGTCTACCTTGGCACTACTCGACTAAAGAGCTACACCATCAAAACAATGTAAACTTAATACAGCACCGAATCAAAAAAATCACTGATAGGTTCAAGATGCTTTGCTCTATGTCTAATAATAATTAAATTTGCAATTTATATTCAAGTAATCCCCCTTAACCCACATGGATTGGTGCTGCTGCAATTCGACAGCTTGCTACTATAGTTTGCGGATCTCTGCATTTTGTTGTAGCGTGTTTTCAAGCAGTGGTGTTTTTACAGTGCGTGCTTGATTACTCTGTTACTTATTGATTAAATAAGTTTATATTTATGTATATATATGTTTTTTTTTTTTTTTTTAAATTATTTTCCAAGTTCATAGTAACTAAGCACAATCTCTGATCTAGTCATTTTTTTTTTTTTTTATATCTCAATAAGTTATAATGTACATTTACAAAGGTTTTTTGTAGTAGTTTTCCTTTATAATGTTAATGTTTAAATCCAAAGCAAAACTTTATTAAAATAATGTGTATGTTCTAGTAGTTATGTATTGAAATTACAAATCTCTGTATCTATTCATTTGTTGAGCGATCATGTATTGTGTTTACTACTTAAATCTATAAATAAATGAAAAAAAAAATTGAAAACTTATTACATAGTGTAATAAATTATCAACTAAGGCAAACAATTTAAATGAATTTAACTTACCTATGTAATAGAACAAAAGAAAATATTTACAATTTAAAACTACAAAAGTGAAAGTATTAAATGTACTTGCAATATTTACAGTATTTACAATATTTACATATTTACATGAATGTAACTTACATAAAGTAATTTAATAAACGGTTATTGTAATTTCTAAGATAATATAATCTATAATAAGTACCGTATTATATTAAACTAGCAAATATCCGCTGCTTCGCCTGCGATAAAAATATTAAATACCATGTAAAAATTTTAAATCTTAAAATGAAAGTATTTAGTTGTATTAAAACAAATTCAAAATATAAAAATTATTGTGTTCGTTTTGTTTAATTATGAAAAAACGGTATATATATTAAGAAATTAGGTTAGGTTAGGTTAAACCGGATGCCTTCGTTAAGGCTCACATAGACCAATTCAGGTCCTTAGTTGTACCGGTAGCGAACAAAACGAACCTTTGTGTTTATTTAAAAGTCTTTAAAGATTTGCGTTGAATTCGCAAACCTTAGGAGGGATTCTAGAGACACCCTGGCTACATCTTTAAGTAACGGGAACGTCGATGAGCCTAGGTATTTTAGTCTCGATCTAAGTAGGGCGGGGCATGTGCATAGTAGGTGCTCCAGGGTCTCCACTGTGCCCAATTCTTTGCACTTCCTGCAGTTGTCATCCGTGGTGATGCCCAGCTTCCTCGCGTGGGTTGCCGTCATGCAGTGACCAGTGAGCATGCCCACTAGTGTCCTGCAATCCTTGCGCGGGCGTGCCAAGATGAACAGAGTTCGTTTTTCGCATTGTGCATTGCACATGATTTTCGAGATTTTGCACGATGTCGTATCTCTCCATCTACGATTCACTGCTTGTGTGGCTCTTCTTTCGAGGTTCCTGTACAACTCTTGTAGCGGAGTAAGAACATGTTCTGCTAGTTCTGATTCCAGCCCGGCGCCTTCCTTTGCTAAGTAGATGCGTACTCTCTTCGAAGCGCATAGTGCATCTAGTGCATCTCTGCCAGCCAAGACACTTTTGGACTTGATGCTAGCGGAGCGCATGGATTTGATCGCCGCTTGACTGTCAACGAAAATGTTGATGTTAGAGTGTTGTGTGTCCATGCTGAGGGCTATCTCAGCAGCCTTCCTTATGGCAAATATTTCCGCCTGGAAGATGCTGGTTCGTGCTTTGGAATTGACTATCGTGCGAGGCACCATGTAGTCCGTGCTACTAGGTATATCCTTTCCGATTGTACAATGTCCAAAATTTTTAATGTGTATGTTGCCTGCCGCCGTAAGGCGTTGTGCCGTTTTTCCGGCTATTAGTTTTGCGTGTATGTCCGGGGGTCCATACTTAGAATCGTTTCGAGCGCTTTAGTTGGAGTTGACTTCAGTGCCCCCGTGGTGCATAGCGCTGCCTGCCGCTGAGTTTTCTCCAAGTGCCTGAGGAATGTTGATTTGTTAATAGCCGGCCACCACACAATAATCCCATAGAGTAGAATAGGACGCACTACCGGTGCATATATCCAGTGCATCAGAAAGGGTGAGAGACCCCAGGTACTGCCTAGCATCTTCTTGGATGTGTATAGCGCAATGGTGAATTTCTTCACCCTTTCTTCTACGTTGGTTTTCCATGACAGCTTGCTGTCCAGGACGACTCCTTAAAATTTTGCGTGAGTTTTCGGTATGAGACGTATATCGTTCAATTTCGGTGGTATCCACTGTGTTATCTTGTACCTTTTCGTGAACAGAACCAGATCCGTTTTTCTCTGCATTAATACTAAGACTGACTGAATTTGACCATCTAAGTACATCTTTGAGTGTGCTCTCCATTATGGAGCTTACTGTTGATAGACATTTCCCTACTATAATTATGCTTATGTTGTCTGCATAGGCAGTTATCCTCGGGGCTCTACCTGCGAGCTTTTCGAGTAGTTCATTAACTACAAAATTCCATAGCAGTGGCGAGAGGACCCCTCAGCCCGCACCTTTCTGCAGTTTAGCAACTTGTCTAACCATAGGTTTATTGCTGGTGGTGCCTCTATTGCATGTAATCCACTAAGGATTGCGGTGGTTGATACATTGTTGAATGCATCTGAGATGTCTAGAAACGCCCCGAGTGTGTATTCCTTGTGGTTGAGGGCTTTTTCTAGGGTTACTACTAGGGAATGTAGTGCCGTTTCAACCGATTTCCCTTTCGTGTATGCGTGTTGGTTGGTTGATAACTGGATTGAATTGTTTCTTAGGTGCAAGTCAATCAGTTTCTAGAGCGTTTTGAGTACAAATGAGGTCAGACTTATTGGCTTGTAGTCTCTCGGATAGAGATGGCTGCTCTTACCTGCCTTCGGTAAGAATACAACCCGCGCTGTCCTCCAAGCCACAGGTACAAAGTTTAGGCTGATGCACCCGTTAAATATATTCTTCAGCCATGGGACGATTCGCGATTCGGCCGTTTGCAACATGGTGGGAATTATACCGTCTGGTCCCGGAGATTTGTATCCCGAGAACGAGTTTATAGCCCATACGATTCCGTCCGACGTTATTAAGTCGTGTAGAACCTGTGCGGGGTTGTCCTGTGTCCTCGTATTATAGCAATGTTTGGAGCTTCGGTACAGCCAGGAAAATGCGCCTTTAAAAGCACCTCGAGGGATTCCTGACTGCTCTCCGTCCACTGGCCATTGCCTTTGCGTAGCTGGCTCTGAATGGAGGGCTGCTTTGAGAGTAGCTTCCTGAGCCTTGCTGTGTCCGTAGTTTTTTCTATGCTTGAGCAGAAGTTCTTCCAAGAGTGTCTTTTTGCTCTGCGTACGTTTGTTTTAAAAAGTTTGAGCCTACATATGTATTTCCCCCAAATTTCCTCTTGGTCAGCTATCTTAACTAGTTTAAACTAGAAAAATAAAATTTTTTTCTGACAAATTTTTTTCATAAGCTGTGGAAGCTAAGTTTTTGAGTTTTGTTTTTACATTCATATTCGCTTGTTTCTGTTGTTTTTCTTCTTCGTTTGATTATTTGTCTCATTCTTACATTAGCAGTTAAACGTCAATTGTATTTTAAATTTTTGCTACATACTTTTGTTAATCGCTGTATACTTTTAGGAACTTTTAGTACAGGGTGGTTACAACGTTAATTTTTCTTTTTTTATTCTTTTTATCCTTATTGATAAAATTTGTTAAAATTTTTGCTTGTCATTTAAGTGCAGTGTTTTTTTTTTTTGCCTTATTTTCGTCATTTTATCTGCATTATATTAATGTAATGCTCTGTAAGGGGTGAAACTGAGCGGTTTTTATCATACTGGTTATGTGATAATGCTGTTTATACCAAACGTGCAGGCGTGACAGGCCGAGTTGCGGATTGTATTGAGGAAGTTAAAGGGTTGCGTTGGTCTTGCAAGAAATGTAGATTGGCTGACATCAACTTCTACAAGCTTTTCGAGCAGACAAAGCAAGGCTTATCTGAAATAAGTAAGGAACTTTCTTCGCTTTCTGCAAAATTTTATAAATACCAGTCTATTTCGACGATTTTAAATACATCGAAGAGTCCATTCCTTCACCCAAAAAGAAAAAAAAAACACATGTCTTTGCGTAGTCAGCAAAAAACGGACTCCAACTCTACATTCTTCTGTACATGACAATGCTGATGACATGGACATTTGTGGTATAACAGCCCCTCCACCTATTTTAACTTCTACTTCGAATACAGCAAACATATCGATTTCTGCTCCTTAGACAGTGCTGGCACCTCCACCTTCATTGCCAGTCATGTCTTATGCCCAAACTGTTTCTCTTTCACCAACTTTGGTTGATTCCCAGGTTGTTCCTCTTACTTCTCAGGTTTCTGTTCCACCTAAGCCAATCATTGCAATTCCACCAACTAAATCATTCTTTGTTTCTCGCTTAGCTGCGGATACAACAGAGGTTGATATAGATTTTTTCATTAAATCAAAGTTAAATTTTTCCTTGCATCTTTCGGTTCATAAATTGAAATATTCAAATGTAAGATCGATTACTTCTTTTAGATTAACAGTTCCTGAAAATTTATTTAATTCTATAGTTGAAGTAAACTTTTGGCCGCCAAACACAATTGTACGCGAATTTGAATTTAAAAGCAATCCAAGACCGGTAAATGTTGCACATTTGCCACGTGCCCGAAATAGCCCTGAATCTCATCCAAAAAACGATTAATAAACCGCAAGTCTAAATTAGAGCTTGTGTACCAAAATGTCAGGGGTCTTAACTCCAAACTTTCTGATATTTTCATAAAAAGTTTTGATTTTGAATATAACATTATAATTTTTACAGAGACTTGGCTTCGCTCTAATATCTTAAATTCTGAAGTAATGTGCAATAAATTTAAATTTTTTTGTAAAGATCGTCATGATAAGATCGGTGGTGGTGTTTTGATAGCTGTTCAAAACTCGCTTGTATCTGAAGAATTGACAATTCTTGACACCAGTGACATTGAGTTCATTTGTGTTGCAGTTAAATTAAATAATAGTATTATTAATGTTACCCGCTCTTACATTCCTCCTAAATGTGACTTAACAATGTATTTAAAACATTTACACGCCATCGAAAAAGTTCATAATTTGTTAAAAAATAAAGACGTTCTTATTGTGCTGGGTGATTTTAACCTACCTTTTGTGACTTGGAGATCGTCTGACGATTTTTTGTTTCTTACTACTGTTTCCAATAGTGATTGGATAAATGATTTCTTAGATAATTTATCTGATCTGTGTCTTCAACAAGTCAATGATATTTTAAATATAAACCACAGAACCCTAGACCTTGTATTTGTAGATAGATGCAATACTGTTAATCTCCATTGTTCGAATCCCGTATCTCTTCCAGAAGATGTACATCATCCAACTCTTGAAATAACAGTTTTACTCCCCCACGAAAAAGAAGATAAAGTAACTGCTGATGCGCGAAATAAAAAAGTTTATAATTTTAAGAAAACGGACTATGTAAAACTTAATTCCTTGCTTTCGCAGACTGATTGGTCTCCAATTTTAACTAGCGGAACATCATATTCATATTATGACGTCGAATCTTCTGTACAGTTTTTCAATGATACTCTGCAAAGGTGTTTCTTATTGTCCGTCCCAAAAAAAAGTGTTTTTCCAATCCTTTAAATCCACCCTGGCTAACAAATGATCTAAAGGCACTTAAAAATTTAAAAAATCTTTTAATTAAAAAATATAAAATAACTGGTTCTAGTTTAAACTTTGCTTCCTATTCTTCTTGTCGTTATAGATATCAACTATTAAATAAACAATGCAATTCTGCTTATATAATTAACATAAAATCTCAATTTAAAGATGATCCAAAACTTTTCTATAGTTTTGTTAACTCAAAACGTAAATCCTCCAGCTTTCCACCCCTTCTGAAATTCAATCAGGAAGAATCATCTTCTGACAATGTGATTTCTAACATGTTTGCAAACTTCTTTAAATCAACTTACTCCGATATACCATTAAATACTAGCACGGTGTATCCTTTCTCCCACCTGTTAACTCTTTTGAAACTCCTGTAATAGACCCAAATATTGTTATGTGTTATCTTCGACAAGTGTTGAAGTGTCGATTATGTGTTATAATCTTCTCTTACGACCGGCCCTGATAAAATTCCAAGCTGTATTTTAAAGCAATGTGCTACAAACCTGTGTAATCCTCTAGCAAACATTTTTAATATTTCCTTACATGGTGGTTATTTTCCTATTATATGGAAGGATTCTTATATTATACCCCTTCATAAATCTGGTTCCAAGATAGATGTTTCTAACTATCGAGGAATTGCAAAGTTAAGTACAATCCCTAAGTTATTTGAGAAAATCAGAACTGATCAATTAACCCACTCCGTGCCTTCCACCATTTCTGTCTTTCAACATGGTTTTCTGAAGGGTAAGTCCACTACAACAAACCTCTTAGAGTTTACTACGCGTATCATAAATGGTTTTACTTTGGGACTGCAGACTGATGTTATTTATACGGACTTTAGCAAAGCTTTCGACAGTGTTAATCATAATCTTCTTTTGAAAAAACTCAACCTTTTGGGTTTCCTGCCACATTATTAAATTGGATAAATTCGTATTTATCTAGACGTACTCAAAAGGTTTTATATAAGAATTCTCTTTCAAAAAGTATTTCGGTCACTTCTGGCGTTCCTCAGGGCAGTCATCTTGGACCGTTTTTGTTTTTACTATTCATTAATGATCTTCCTTCGGTAATAAAACACTGTAACGTCTTAATGTACGCTGACGACGTGAAACTTTTTCTTTGTTACAAATCACCCGAAGAACGACATCTTTTACAATCTGACCTAAATAGACTTGTGGACTGGTGTAGCTTAAATATATTTAATCTCAACTTAAAAAAATGTAAGCAAATGACATTCTCGCGTAGATGTGCTAATAACATAAATTACACTATAAATAACACTAACTTAGAAATAGTTTAAAGTTTTCTGGATCTTGGTGTTATTATGGATTCAAAACTTCGCTTCAATCTCCACGTTAATATGGTGATAAATAAGGCAAGAGGAGTCCTTGGTTTCATTAAATGATGGGCTAAAGAATTCAGTGATCCCTTTACTACTAAATTATTATATACCTCTCTCGTAAGGCCAATTCTTGAATATGCACCAGTTATTTGGAACCCACAATATAATGTCTACATCGATGCCATAGAATCCGTTCAAACAGTTTTCGTATGACATACGCCTTAAAATTATTTTACTACCTTCCCTAAGAAGCAGAAGAATGATGCTTAATGTCATGTTTCTGTATAAATTACTTCCTGGCGAGATTAATTCGGAATATCTCATATCAGCTCTAAATTTTAACATCCCAAAGAGGGGAACTAGACATTTTCTGTTTTTCAAGTTGAGTCAGTGCAGTTCTATTACGCTCTTCATGAACCTTTACGATGTATGTGCAGTAATTTCAATAATAACTTCAACTTGACTAATTTTTCTGATTCGGTAGACGTCTTAAAACGGAAAATTATATTACATTTAAATAATTAAATCAATTTAACTTCATCCTATTATACACTCTTAAAAATAAATATTAATTTACTATAGTTATTATAAAGGGTCCGCCAAATAACTCTTCTTTTTTGAAAATTCTAAAAAAAAACTACTGGATATTTTCTCAAATTTCTCTTTTTATTTGAAAGTACAATCCTTCCGGTTATTAAGAGAAAATAATTTCATTCAAATGGCTGCCTCGGCTTGCCATGCAGTAGCCTACACGATGGGTCCAATTTTTAAGCACATTATCGATTGTGTGCAGCTGTATTTCACCAATGGCTTCACGAATATTGTCCTTTAAAGCGTCAATTGTCTCTGGCTTGTCGGCGTAACACTTATCTTTGAGGGCACCCCACATATAATAGTCCAACGGTGTCAAATCGCAGCTCCGGGGTGGCCAAACGACATCAGCTCTGCGGCTGATAATGCGATCTTCAAAAACAGGGCGCAAAACATCGGGTGTAGCTTCGGCTGTGTGGCACTTAGCGCCGTCCTGTTGAAACCAAAAGTTTCCAATATCCTCCTCTTCATTTTTTGTGAACAAAAATTCGTTCAACATGGCCCGATAACGATCGCCATTGACTGTAACGGACACTCCTTGCTCATTTTCGAAGAAAAATGGCCCAATTATGCCTCTGGACCAAAATCCGCACCAAACAGTGACTCGTTTTGGGTGCAGCGGCTTTTCAATGTATGCGTGCGGGTTTCCTGTGCCCCAAATGCGACAATTTTGCTTGTTTACATACCCGCCAATATCAAAATGAGCTTCATCTGAAAAGATGATTTTTTGGCAAAATCGGCATCTTCTGTAAAGCGATCGCAGGCCCACTTAGCGAAGCGAAAACGCATTGGATGGTCAGTTGGCTTCAACTCCTGAACCAATTGGACTTTGTATGGCGTCATACCAAGGTCTTTATGCAAAATTCGTCTCAATGATGTCTTCGAAATGTTCAATTGTTGAGAACGACGGTGAATTGATGTTGATGGCGCTTCACGCACACTTTCTGCCACAGCAGCAATATTCTCGGGTGTACGCAGTGCTTTTGGCTTTTCACGCTTTGGTTTATCGATGAGGATGCCAGTTTCTTTCACTTTTTTCACAAGATAACAAACATACGGAGCTGACGGTGCTTCTCTTCTTCCAAAATCCGTACGCAATTTTCGCACACATTCTGCAACATTACCATGATTTTCAAAGTTATGTCGCAATATTTCCCAGCGTTGTTCAAGCGTATATACAACCATATTCGTTCAGCGGAAGGATAAAACTAATTATCTGTCAGATCAGACATGAGCTAAGTGTTACCATTCACGAAATATGCACTAGTTGAAAAAAAAAGTTAGATGGCGGACCCTGTAGTAATTTTTTGTTGAAGTTTAAACTGATGTTTAATTTTACTATAAATCTTACTATGATCTTTGAGTATTTACCATTTAGCACTATTCTTAGCATCATTAATCAATAAATGTTGAATTTTGCAGCAATATCAACTGCAATGACTTATATTACTACATAAATTGAACTAATGAAACAGATGTTGAATACTTAACACGCACAATATATTCAACAGATGTTCAGACGATATTGCTTGTCAATGTGTACGGATCATTATGTAAAAGCTATATGGTTTTTAATTGCAAAAAATTTAGTAATAACTCGATTTTTAGTGAAAATTTTATTATGCTATAGTATCTTATGTTGTACAACACAAAAAAAAATGGGTATATTTGAGCAATATGTTAATAATTACATAAAAATCTATAAAAAATATCTGTGTTTCATTTGTTTTTCTCTTTCGGTTATTCATCGGCTGGAATTTCTTTATGCAAGTGTTTATGTCTCATTTTGGTGTTTATAGTGTTAATTTAATGAAGGATAAGCAGTAAAGATAAGTCACATTTATTTCTGCACGTGCCGTCAAGAGTGTGAAGTTTAAAGATATATTAATTTGTGAGTTAAACCAAGAATGTCAAAACTAAGAATGTTGCATGTACTAGAATATCAATAGAAATTTAATTGATTACATCAATTGTTGTAAAAATAAGTTCAAGTTGTTGAATTTTGCTAGCATGATAGTAGTAATTTTATTATGGTACTACATAGATGATAGCAATTGATGTTAAATTTTACTGCAATATCAATATTTTTTTATTGATATTGTAGGATACACACCTTTACGGTATGAATTAGATACGAGTTTTTATACTTAAATAACATTAAACAATATAACATTAAAACAAACAACAATAAGCAACATATTTAAACAAAGTAATAGGTTACACACCTTTACGGTATGCATAACCTCATTTTATTTTAGTGTATAAAAATAACACTAAGAACATTCGAACAATTAAACATATGTTCATGCTAAGTACTAGCATCTATTTCACTCACACACATTACATTGATATTGCTTAATTACAAACATATGATTATTATATTTTACTTTACTCCTACACTAATTAAGGAACATATGACTATGTTTACATTTTTCTAAGTACACAAACAATTGTTAACTAGTTTTCAGACTAAGTACTGTTATGTGTAGTATAAAAGGAAGAACAAATTTCAAATAAGTGGCGAATACGCCGGCTAAACTGTTAGGCAGGACCTTAAAATACTAATAATAAATCCGCGAGTCCTTTTTTGAAATAATCGCGAACCCTTACATGGCGATGCTATGTCGCGAATTAAATTATGTGGCGATCCTGTTGCCAAAATATTATTACATGGCGACCCAAAAACATATTTACTACATGGCGATCCTGCCATGTCCAAAAACATATTTACTACATGGCGATCCTGCAAACTGCACATCATTTTCATTTGCCGACAGCAAATCAAAGCATACCGGAGTACGTCCCAACAGGCGGCAGTGCTGGACCGGCTATTTTATATTAAAATGTTACATGATGATCATCCTTCTATTGAAATTATAATTAATTTTTTCAAATAAACAACATATACTTTTTATCAAAATATAAATTTTTCGCAAAATTTTTTGTATTTTCATATTTAATATTGTATTGAAAGAAAAATTAAATTTTATATGAATATATTTCTTTTCTATTCATCCTTTTTTTTTGTAACTCGCGCTGAAAATTCGTTTTTTTAGATAAGCAAATAAAAATTTATCTTTATATATTTTAACTTTTTGCAATATTTCACTAATGTTGTTGCACATTACATTAACACTGCAAAAAATACTGATTTTTAACAAGACAAAAAAAATTATTATATTAAACGGACTAACAAAAACGTACTGGCTACTACAATAGGTATGATTCAAAATGAACATACGCAAATCACTAATTCTAACAACACGAATTGTCCATCCCACAAAAAGCCTCATGAACTTTTTGTATGGGATTGTGCATCAATAACAGACATTAAAAGAAAAAAGAAAATTAAGGTTCAATAAAGAAAAAGGTTTTAAGGGTACCAAATTTGAAATTAACGATGATTAAATAATTATACGATGTAGTGATAATCCACTGTTCACACCGCTGACTTTGGAGAAGCTATCATCAAAAATATATAATTTAGGAATACCAGAAATTAAAAGAATGAAAACACAAAAATAAGGTTTATAACAGAAAAAATTATAAGAGTACTAAATTTGAGATATATGATGAGGAAGTAATTATACGATGTAGTGATAATCCACTGTTCACACCGATGACTTTGGAGAAGCTATCATCAAAAATGTATAATATAGGAATAGAAGAGCTCGCGCTAAAGAGAAACGATGATATATTTAAGACCATTGCAATGGATAAATTCAAAGAAATTTGTAATTATCAACATAACTATCAACGAAATTTATAATAATTTAAAAAGAAAAAATGAAAATTTGAAAATTTTAATTTATAATGAACCAAAAAGAATAGTCGACAAAGCAAAACAAAATCAAATAATCAAAGAATACCACAATTTGACACACGGAGGTCACCTCGGTATAAGAAAAACAATAATGAAACTAAAAAAAGAAATATATATGAAAAAATATGAGTAAAATTATAAAAAACTTCCTACTAAATTGTAACACTTGCAAAATAAACAAACAAACTAGACATACAAAAGAAAATTTAACAATGACAGACACACCAGTGAAGCGTTTTGAGGTCGTTTCAATCGACACAATAGGTCCTCTACACTTATCGAATAATTACAGATAATAACTCGCAAGAATTAAAACATCGTTTAAAATATTCTTTAGAAACACAAAGGAATTAATAAATATTGCAAAAATAAATACTTAAAGTAGAAAAATATAAGAATACGAATCCGTTCAATTTAAATATAAGTGATAACGTTTTAATAAAAAGGATGAATAGCAAAAATCAATCTTATTATAGTCCTTATGATTTTGTAAAAAAAGAGGAAATTTAATATTATTTATAATTAAACGATATTTATTAAATTGTAAAAAAAGGAGTACATTTGATAATAAATTTTAATAGAAAACTTAAAGAATATCAGAAAAACATGTTGAAGAAACTTGTAATTTAAACTAAATTTTTAAATTTTGTATATTTAATAACATAAATTAATTATATTATATATTGTATAAGTTAAAAAAAAATTGATTTTTCAAAAATTCAAAATAATTTTTATCTTAAGGGTGAGGGTGTAGGATACACACCTTTACGGTATGAAATACATACGATTTTATTATACTTAAATAACATTAAACAATATAACATTAAAAAAAACAACAATAAGCAACATATTTAAACAAAGTAATAAGTTACATACCTTTACGGTATGCATAACCTCATTTTATTTTAGTGTATAGAAATAACACTAAGAACATTCAAACAATTAAACATATGTTGATGCTAAGTACTAGCATCTATTTCACTCACACACATTACATTGATATTGCTTAATTACAAACATATGATTATTATATTTTACTTTACTCCTACACTAATTAAGGAACATATGACTATGTTTACATTTTTCTAAGTACACAAACAATTGTTAACTAGTTTTCAGACTAAGTACTGTTATGTATAGTATAAAAGGAAGAACAAATTTCAAATAAAGTCAATTAGTTTTGAGCTTCTAACAAGCTACCTACTAATTCTTTTAAGTAGTCTTGAGCTTTCAATAGCTGCCGACTATTTATTATTATGCCTTTGCACTTTTAAAGTGAACGGCAAAAATAATAAAAATAAATTTAGAGCCAGTGTTGAATATACGCCGGCTAAAATGTTAGACAGGACCTTAAAATACTAATAATAAATCCGCGAGTCCTTTTTTGAAATAATTGCGAACCCTTACATGGCGATGCTATGTCGCGAATTAAATTATGTGGCGATCCTGTCGCCAAAATATTATTACATGGTGACCCAAAAACATATTTACTACATGGCGATCCTGCCATGTCCAAAAACATATTTACTACAATATTGCTACATATTTTACTCAAACATAAGCACGTTTTGTTGAATTTCACTACAAGCCAATAATAAACAATATGTTTAATTAAATAAGGGTGTGTAAATTTATTACAGAAACAGCCGTAAAACTGTTGCCTACAAGTGTTGTAGTAAAATTTAACAAAAACTTTTTAGATTTTACCTAACGCAGTTTTATAACAATGTAATATCGGTAATTGAGATTGTTCTGTTTCTCCTTTTTGTCTCGATATAATGTTTTAAAAAGTAAGCACCATCAAATATGAATCGTTTTTAAAACTAACTTTTTAATTATTCAATATTTTAATTTTAAATCGAATTGTGATTTACGTACTTACGTGGTTTCCTGATTTGAAATTAGACTGAACTCACACTATCACCTGGATAAGTGTGTGTGGATTGGCGTTGGCCCAAATGCATATCCAACTAATTGGGATTTTGATTTGGCGGATATGAGATTTACCTCATTTCCACGTAGGTTCTTGAATTGGATAATGGCCGCAAACCAGTTAAAATGAAATTAGTGTTTTGGATTGTTTTTGAAATCAGGATTGTTTTTCGGGTACCTTAAATTGATAATCACTATAATTTAATTCGATGTTGCTTATTTTTATAGAATTAAATATGCTTAAATACGCGTTTGTTATATATTAATTTTTAAATTCCGCTGAAAAGCCAATTAATGTGCTTAGTGGAAAATCCTAACTGCCAATAGGGGATATGTTTAGTACGTAGGTGCATTCTGTCTGTCCCGGCTGATCCGGGTAGGATCTAGAGTATAAATCGTGCATGCGAATAGGTCGGGTATACGTATTTTTGGAAGATTCATACCTCCGGGCGAATCCAAAAAAAAAAAATTCTTTTAGGGCACGTCTTTGCTCTGTAAGATCCGAACTCTACCATGGTGGTCTGATCTTACGCTTTGTTCGCGTGGGCTTACAGGAGGCATGATAGGCCTTGAGAAGATGGGCCGAGAGAATCTTCAGGGACCTTTCAATGCCCTCTTCCGTATTAATTTGTTTGGGAGCTGGTAATTTGGTCTCAATGATGCTTCTGAAGCGGTTCCAGTTAGTGTTTCTGGGGTTTCTAAAGATCTTTTGAGCTGGAGTGTAATTAAAGCTTATACTGAAGCTAATATTATTGTGGTCTGAGAAGGAGGGCTGTGCTAGCACCCTCCAATTTGTGACCAGAGTGTTTTTGCCAGAGGATATCGTTAGATCTAACACGTTCGACAAGGTGGGGCCTACATAAGTGGGTTCCTCGCCGATGTTAGCTACACTGAGTTTATGTTGTAAAATAAAGTTAAGTAGGGTGTAGTGAATATATATAAAATATAACTAAGATATCTTACTGCAGTGCAAATTCAAACTTAAACTATCAACGTTTATTTTAAATTAAACTTACGTTCACCAACACTAAAAATTAACGTTATTAAAATTTACTCATTTAAGTTAAAACAGCAATTGTAATTAAAAATTAATTTTATAAAAATATTGCTATACTACTTACGCTAGTTAATTAACGACACTAAATTTAACGTTCACCAACACTGAAAAATTAACGTTACAACAAATTACTTAATTCTAATTTAAAGCAACTAATACAAATTAAAAACTAATGTTAGTTAAGTACTAAAAAGATTGCTACACTACTTACACTAATTAATTTATTAAATGCCTCTACTTTAGACTAATTATAATCCTAATATGTTAATAGATTTAAGGATGATATAAAATAAACAGTCTTAAAACGAGATTCTAGCTTAACATAATAAGCTGCCTTTTTATTTAAAAGTTCCTGGCACTCTTAAGTGCCGGCTTTCAAATTTAAAGTTAATTCATTCTTACCTGTGGCGTTTTTAAGCGCCGGCAACCAAAATTAGGCAGGGCCTATTTTAACGTTGCTAGGACCAACACTACAAGGGACTCACCTCGATCATTGATATCTGGGCTGCCCCATACTGGGTGGTGTGCATTGCTTGTGACAGCTGCTTGATTGTTCCCGCCGGCGATTGCTACCATTCTTTGTAGCTCGTCTGGTGGTGCGTTGACGTCATGCGCCATGTAGCATGAGGCGACCAGGATCGGCTCGTCCGCGTCGCCCTCTAGCGCCACGACAGTGAGATCGTCAGTGCTGTAATGAGACATTAGATAAGTATAGATGCCTTTCCTTATAAGGATGGCTGTTCTTGTTCTACTTACTGTTGTTTCGAAAAACGTGTTGAAGTTTTGTGACTTTAGGCCAGATACCGCGTTGCCCGAGGCAATCCACGGCTCCTGTACTAAAGCCACATCGTAGCCTCCTTCCTCCAATACGAGAAGGAGTCTTGCGCTGGCGGTTTTGCTTTTGTGCAGGTTTATCTGAAGGACTTTCAACTGCATTAGGCTGAAGATTCTTTTACGGGGTCAACTTTCGTGAGCGTGCCTCCGTCACCCGCATCTTCCAGACTGAGTCACGGTCACGGCTTCTAGGCCGAGATCTTGTTCCACTTCTCCGGACTTTAGTGTGTTGCTGTTCTTATCCTTGGGGTGGCGCTTTTTGAGGCGCAGATAAACACTACCAACGCCCCACGCCATCTTCCCGTAACGCGCGTAGAGGATATCCTCTGCCTCCTTGTTGATTTGGAGGATGTAGTGTTGCCCCCCGCTACTACCAGGTAGTGGATCAGCAACCTTCAACACCCTCCAGTCAGCTGTTGGCACGTCCGGATTTTGTTTCTGGAGAAGCTTCAGTGCGGACTCCTGTGGCACTACTCTTGGGAAGAGTACCTTCGCTTTTGCTAGGGACGGGATACTAGTCCTATCCACTACTTCCAGCTGGGCATCCTCCCATAGGCCTTGGAGTGTCAGGGTTACTGCTTTTACCCAGTGCAGAGTTGGATCATCGTTGCATTTCAGGTTCTTAACCCCATTGAGCCAGCCCGCTCCATCGAAGGTGGGCATGGAGCTTCAGGTTGTGCTTCCAACCTCACGAACATCACCTCGAGAAGCTTCATCTCTACGGATTTCCATCTCTCGAGGGTCATTTTGCCTTGGGGATCACTCCGGTCGATCAGTGCTACGATCAGGTGTCGTATATTAAGAAATTACTTTATTTAACTTGAATAACTTATTTAAACGGTAATTGTTATGATGACATAAATTTACCTGCCTTTCTTTTTTTTACTTTTGAAAAAGTCCTGCATAACAGCGTTATAAAAAAATTTGGGTAAAAAATTTTTAAAATTTGTAATCAAAAATGTAATTTTTTACATATATTCTGAGAATCAATATATTTTTCTTAAATTGTTGTAGTTAGTCGGCCTTCTTCAAATATTTATTGTTGTTATTGGGCCTCGGCCAAACAACAATTCTTCTTAAATTTAAAAAAAAAAACTTTTGGCGATATCTCAAAAACTATAGACTTTCTCAATGCATAACAATGCATTTTTGTATGGACAGTCGTTGATTAATAAAATTAACGGTAATTTTCTTTTCATTAACATTTTGTACGGATATTAGTTATGTTTTAAAAAAACCTGTTATTATGACATTAAAATTCTTGCGATATCTCAAAACTATTGATTTTCTCAGTATAGCTCATAAGCCTTAGAATGAGAAAAAAACGATTGAAATTTAATGTTTTGACTTAGCAAGCAAACATTTTCGCTATTTTCAAATAGATTTTCATCCAATTTTCTTTGTTTGAAAGTTCAATTACGTAAATTGGGAAAATGAGAAAAGGTTTACCGCTACCTCAAAAATGCAATGTTTTATATTGTTTTCAAAAAACCTCTAAAATATCCAACTTGTACTAAACAATAGATCAAGAGTTGCTTTTGTTGTACATATTTTTTTAATTTTAATTTTTTTTTAATTTTCATTGTCCTTATTCTTTCATATAACATAATTTACCTGCAAAAATTGTTCTATTTTGACACCAACAGTTTCTTTCATTAAAAATCATGAGTCACCTAACCCCACCCCCCCCCCCCACCCCTATGATTTTTTGATGAAAACTAATTTGCTTAAAATGTTGTTATATTTTTTCAATGTGTTACAGCTTAAAAACTAATTTATGTAAGAAACATTTTCAAATACAGCTTAAAAAATAATTCTATGAAAAATATTTCAAATATTTCAAACTATTTCAAAGTTATATACATAAATCTGTGTTTTAATCTATTACCTTATCTATATATTCATAGTTAACCTTATAGTTATAGTAGAATTTGTCCTGACCCAATTCAATGAATTTTTTATGATCGTTTTGTGAATTTGTAAAAGTGTAAATTGACCTTCGAACAAAACACATGCTAGACGTTTCCGTTAGAAGCATCAATGCATGACGATCAGAATTTTCTGATATATACAGCATTCTTATTTTAGTGTAGTATTGCCCGGCAGACGTTGTCCTGCCGCAGGCCACCTTACTGCTATAAACGAATTTTCATGCTATTCGGGAAAAAAAAATTATATAATCGCCATTTTTAGTACAGTTGCCGAAAGTAGCCATATGAACTTAATTAACAAATTTTAGTCTAATACAACTAAAACCGTTCGAAGTATAACATTTTTGATTAATTCTGGGCGGTAATGGGGGTGTGGCAAAATATTTTCACTTAAACCATCTCATATTCGAAACAATAGAATGCCAGAATTTCAGCGCAATTGAGCTTAAGCCTAGTGCGCTTTGCTTTACTCCAAGCTTATCCCCCGAAAAGTGGACTTAACTAAAGTGGGTCATGCACATTTTTAGTAAAGTTAGCGAAAGCAACCATACAACGAAGATTACCAAATTCTAGTCTCATACGACCAAAATCGTCTGAAATATAGCATTTTTTGCAAAAAGTGGGCATGGAAAGGAAGTAGACGTTGGAAGAACAAATCGTTTGATACCTTTATCGTGTTAATCTGTTCAGTGGATCTTCCGTGATTGTCAAACATCCGTGCATTGTCACAACGCTTTTTATATATTCGTATAGATTAGCTAGATTAGTTATAGACTAACACAATCTCAAGTGGGGAAAAGCTGGCTGGCAAGGCTGCAAAAGATAATTTATGCTTATAACTGAATTCTGCCAACTCCCCTCAAAACATTAACAAAGAAAATTAATTAATACTGTATGAAAGCAAGAATCTCCCTGAAAGTAAAGCTAGATTCACTGATCACCTTCAGCAAGGTTCATTTATAAGGTTGTGGCACTTGAGAGTAATGCATTCTTTTTCAGCCTTTGCTCGAACTGTCACTGTGCTTTTCTTTGTTCTAAGCATTCATTTTCTTCATTTCTTTTCATCCATTCTGACAGTTCGACCGAGCTCGCTCTCAAGTGCCACAACCTTATAAATAAGCCTTTACCTTCAGCATGTTTTGAAAGTTTTTTCATATGGCCTCGACAAAGAGAGAAAAGCTTTGTTTGCTGTTATATTGTGCTCCTGGTTGAATGTGGGCATCAAATAAAATGCGTGTTTTTGCAATAATTAAAGAATACATTTTTCGAAAACCTTGGTAAGCTATAACAATCTATATTATCATAGGAATCGAATAAAAAAAGAATTATCAAAATCGGTTCAGCAGTTACCGAGCTTATTCTGGATCAAATTTCGAGAGTCTCCTTTTATATAATAGTATAGATAATAAGAGCCAGTTTAAAAATTTTTTAATTTTTTATTGAATTAGAAGAAAATGAGGTAAGTTCTATAACACCAATAGTTCAAAACCAAAACTGCAAAATAAATTCATATGTATGAAACACATAATTTTCCTTTAAAATGAATAAAGGATGAATTTATTGCTGTCTTTATTAATTTATTAATTTTATTAATTTATTAAAAAATCTGTAAATAAATTCATAATTCATAAAAAAAATTATTTTATTGCTTTCTTTATTAACTTATTAATTTTATAAATTTTTTAAAAAATCTGTTTGCTAAAACTAAAAACTTTTTTAAATACCTTCAACAAATAGATTTTAGACAAAATTTTAATAAAAAATCAAAATACAGAAAAATTCTAGGAACTTTATATTTGTGGAGAGGAACGCTTAGTAACTTGATTTGACTGAGGGCAAGGCATAACACTTGCTTCAGATTTAATATTATATGTTTCTACAGCTTCTGCCTCACTAAGAATATCCTGTATTAAAAGTTTTTACTTGATTACTCCCTTCTTCCATTCTGTGATATCACAACAGACCAATAATGGTCTAAGTGGGCTGGTCGCTGGTCTGAAGACCTGCCGCTACCTTAACCTAACCTAACCTAAGGCTGATTAAATTTAAATTATGACTTATAAATAAAATATTTTTGACGAGTTTTCAAGTCATTGCTTACTTTTAGACTTGTTTCAAAATATAGAAAATTATTTATTCTTGGAATTTAGGTAAAAAATCACATTTTAATTTTGACAACACTGTTCATAGTGCGATTGAAGTCTTCAAAGTTTTTATATACGTTTTAGAATTAACAGTGCTGAAGACTGATACCGCATCATCAAATAGAATTTAACAGAGCTCACGCAATCTCCCTAGCTGTAAATGGCCACATAAAGTAACCAATGATTTCCTAAAGACATTGTAGCTGAGAGGCCTCCAAAGCCTGTTTACAATTTTTAATTACATTTGTTTGCACATGGCCACTAAAGCACTGATGACATCTACCTTACACAGTAAGCGATGATGAGAGTAAGTATGTACAAGATAGAAAATAGAGGAGAACAAAAAAAAAACATTGAACAAAATTTACAACTATGCCAAAAACACATCGAGAACAAAAGAAAACACACTGAAAATGATGAAAAGCAGATGACGTCACAAATTGTTTTCACAATAATTTTTTATAATATGATAAATGGATTTATTACCTTTCCTCTATCATAGTTATTTTAAATATAGTTTTGTTTTAGTTTGCAAGATTAATAATTTCACAAATAAACTTTTCTGCAAAACTTAATCTTAGAAAACACGATGTTGTTAAACAGACAAATAAAGTCAAACTGTTGTTTGAACAATGAAAATAAACTATCGACATTAATAACACAAACAAGATTTTTCACATACCGCTTACAGTTCTAAATTACAATGTCATCACCGAAAAATTTTTACAAGCGTACATAGTAGAACTAGACAAGGTAGTGTTAAGGCGGAGAGCCGGTGACCGAAACTGTCAAAAGGAAGTTGAAAGCTCATACCATGGTAGAAGGATAGAGGTATATGCAGCGCTGACTGTGCTCTCTTTCCATACTGCCATGTTTGTCAAATTTAGCTGTGTGGCGAATGGAAACAAAAGAAAATAAAGAAAAAGTTTTGCTTCGTTTTGACAGTTCCGGCAGTATGCTCTCATCTAGTGCATATACCTGTATTCTTCTACCATGGCTCATACAAAATCTGCAACCGATGAGAATGCGATAAGAAAGCGAAAATAGGCAAGAACAGCAAAATGGTTGAACTCCACAGTTTTGGACACTGAGAAAGAGAGCACATTCAGCCCTAACACTACCTTGTCTAGTTCTACTTTGCAAGCGGGTCTTTATCTATTCTCTCTTTGAAAAGAACTTTGAGATGAGGATGAGGTGTAGTTCCATGTAATATAAGCATGTTTGTTTTTTGTGTTTACTTATATATATACAGAAACATTCACAAGGAGCATGGTATAAGGATAGAGGTAGCTGCAGCGCTGACTGTGCTCTATTTCCATACTGCCATGTCTGTCAAATTCAGCTGTGTGGGGAATGGAAACAAAAGAAAAGAAATAGAAAGTTTTGCTTCGTTTTGACATTTTCGGCTCTCAGTATGCTCTCATCTGGTGCATCTACCTGTATTCTTCTACCATGACAAGGAGCCGCATTCGACCGTGGTGATATAAACTGTATTACATTTTACAGCAGAGCCTGAAAATAACTTTTAAAAATATAGTTTTTAAAGTTAAGTCAGACTTGTTAACTTTTTTATTTAATTACAAATTACTTTTAACTTTTATTTATAAAAATATAAGTTAAAAGTTTACTTTTACTTTTAAAAATAAAAGTATTTAAAAATAAAAATAAAAGTATAAAATAAAATAAAAGTTTCAAAAGACTTTTAAAATTAACTTTCTAAATAAAAGTCCTCAAAGACTTTTACAATTTTTTTTTTTTTAGTCTTTTAAAGTCTTCAAAGACTCTTAAATTTGATTTTATTTTATAAAAGTTAAAAAACTGTTAAAAATAAGAGATATTAAGTGAGAATTAAAAGTAAAAGTTATAAATAACTCTTACTTTCGACTATCAATAATAACTTTTATATAATAAAAGTTTTTGAAGACTCTTATTTCAGAGACTTTTTGTAGAGAAGTCATAAAAGTCTTAACCTCTGGTTTACAAGCTATTGCAAAATATTTTACTAACATGTGAATCAGTGGGTAGGAAAACTCCATTTGTTAAGCCGCTGTAGACGTGCAACTTATTGCAAAATTAGTTGATAATTTTTTCTACAAATACATGATCATTAGCTCAATATTCGTGTGCAATTATTTTTAATTAAAAATTTCGTTAAAAAATTAATAAAAATGAATGCATATCCAAATTATCAAACGGATTTTATTATGGGCGAGAGTTAGGAAGATGAGAAACTTCAAAAATAAAAAACAGCAATCATAAAACGCAATGCATGAAATTATTTAAGCAATGATGTTGGTTGCGGAGTTTACTACAAACACATCAACCAATTAAAGAAATGAATATTTGTTGATTTTCATCAAACATAAATGTGAATTTATAAAAAATCAAGTGAATTTTAAAGAAATTTAAATTCAAAATAGATATTGTATTCCCACCAACCACTTCTTTTATAAAATGACATTGTATAAGAATTCAGTACTCTCATAAAAAATAATGAAAATTTAACGCGTAGAATTTTTCGTATTAAATATTTTATTGGGCATTTTTATTTTGTATTACACTCAACCGTATGTTTAATGAATTATTGTAGTTTGACCGAAATGTTTAACCCTTTCAGACCTGACGCTAAGCTACTGAGAATTTTTTTATGATTTTTTGGAGTAAATGGTCTTTATATGATATGAAAACATATTCAATGCCTAAATTTTGATATTTTCATATCCTTCAAGGATTTTAAAAAAACGAAAGCTTGTACTGAAAATATTTGGTTTTTTTTCATCAAATGTTGTCAATCATTTGAGATTTTAAAATATATAATTTTTTTAGTTAAAATGTGTCAACTTCACTAAAATTGCGCTATTAGTTAAAAACAACTAACTTCTACGACTCATTTAATAAAAAAATTAAATGTAACGCAAGAATTTCGTGAAAATTTAAGAAACGACAAAATTAACATCTAAACAATATTAAAGGTAAACATATATAATAACCTGCGCAATCATGTAAAATTGATAAAATTCGTGAAATAGCAGTAAAGATATTTAGACTTAAAGTTACCCGCACAATTGAGGCAACACGGTCTGAAAGGGTTGTGCAAATATATTTTTCTAAGTTCAAATAATCATAATATTAAAACATATTAGGGCAGTTCACGATCTTGTTGCATCGTTGCAAATGCAAAATAAACAGTTTTTACAAAAACAAAAAGCATTGAAAAGCTTTTGTAACATATGCTTTTTATTTTTGTAAAATCTGTTTATTTTGCATTTGCAACAAGATCGTGAACTGCCCTATTAATCTACTGGATGTGAGATTTATGGGATTTATGAGATCTCCGATGTTAAAGCATTCTGCCTTGTGCTTTTGAGACCTTCAATTTCGAAATCAGCTGGCTTGTCTCACTCATTACACGTACGCTACATGAGAGAGTTTATTACACCATTTACTTTTATATATTATTTCTATGCCAGAGGTTGTCAAATACACTGCGGTGCAGAACTATAGTCGCACTCTATTTTTACAAAATTAACTACGCCCATGTAAAGAAAACAAAATTTTATTAAAGACATTAGAGAGAACATTTACCGTTAGCAACTTTAGCAAACAACATTCAAAATAATTTTCTCTTTACGAACCGTTATAATAATATTTCTATTTTAAAGCTGGTGCATAACTATAGACGCACATTCGATATGCTTTACTTTTTTGAGAGTTCTCGCCGGTGACGCATTAAAATATTAACATTTTCGAGTTTTTTGGTTAGTTCTTTAGTTAATTTTTTACAATGCCACGGGGTCAATATTTATCCGACATAGAAAAAGGAAAAATTTCCGCTTTTAGAGAAGAAGGTGTCGGCATTCGCGAAATTTCTCGAAGGCTTAAGCGCTCAGACAAAGTTGTTCGCAATTTTTTAAAAAACCCAATTAATTATGGTAAAAATAAGAAAGGAGGAAAAAAAGAAAAGCTGTATTTGCGTGAAAAGCGAAGAATAATTAATGCAGCCAGTAATTCTATGAAGAGCGGAGCACAAATTGCAAATGACTTAAGTTTAAACGTCTCAAAATGGACCGTTAATCGGGTGCTGAATAATTGTGACCATATTGTTCGACAAAAATTGAAGTCAATGCCGAGATTATTACATCGCCATAAGGTTGCCCGCCTTGAATTCGCAAGATCAAATATGAATACTGACTGGAACAAAGTATGTTATTTTTCAATAACTTATTATTAGAAATGTTAATATTTTTTTTGTTTTAGATAATTTTTTCTGATGAGAAAAAATTTAATTTGGATGGTCCGGATGGTTTCAATACCTACTGGAGAGATTTGCGTAAAGAGCCACGCTATTTTTCAAAGAGAAATTTCGGTGGTGGTTCCCTAATGGTTTGGGGAGCATTTTGTGCAAACGAAATGCTGGAGGTGGCATTTCCAACAACTCGCATCAATTCGGAAGAGTACACAAAACTTTTAAGGACAAATCTGCTTCCATATTTGGAAAGACGCCGCACTGAAAATTTAATTTTTCAGCAAGATAATGCCTCTGTCCACAAAAGTATGTAACGAACACCTAAGAATTATTCATTTTTTTTATACAAAATTTTTTTTTTAGCAAGTACAAAAACCATGTAAGTGCATAAATGGCAATACTTTTGTGTTTTGACATTTTGCTAGCTTCAGTATGCTTCTGAACAGTTCCTATTCTTCTCAGCAACTGAACCTTATCAGAGAAGAGAGAACTAACTTCCTTTTTCTTTGAGCTGCCAAAGCATCAACACGCTTCGTAAATTTTACCTTACCTAATCTAAATTTTTAGATCAAAAAACTCCGGTAAGTTCATTGAAATCCAATACGTTTAACTAGAATTCTCGAATACATTTTAATACAATTTTGATATTGTATTTACTTAACGCAATATTTTCAAGTTAAAACTAATTTATTTACGCAATCTAAGGTTCTTTCGAGAGTTTACTCAATCTTAATTTGCCCAAAGGAAAATCCTATAAAACTTAAATACTAGTCGCTAGTAATACAATTTTTAACAATTCTGGATAAGCCTAAATAGCCATAAAAAGGTAAATTAATTTCTAATTTCCTAATTCAATCAAAGTGAGAATATGATTTTCGAAAATTTTAGAAAAAAGTCATCGATCATAATTGGTAAAAAAAAAAAAAAAAAAAAAAAGCTCATCAACAAAAACTCAACGTAACCTAGTGAGACATCGTCTTAGTCGAGCATCGCTATAATCTCTTTGAAGACTCACTAATCACCGATCATGATCTATTCATGGCTTGGTAACAAGGGAGAGTAGCGTGGGCAATCATCAGTTGCAAGACACAGCAAAGGCGAACCAGTTTTCAGTATGCCTCGTGCTAAACGGCACGCAAAAACCAAAAGCTGAAAAAGCGAAACCTTTAAACTATAATTTTGGTCCTAAAAAGTGCATAAAAGTTAAATTAATCAAAAAAACATATATTCAAAATCATGAACAGAAATAATTTTGCGAAAAAAAAAGCTGGCAGAGTTAAAAGCTAAAGAAGTTTATAAATTTTGCCTAAAGCTCATTTAGATTCAGTTTAAGCAGAACTAAGGTGTTCCTATTTATTGCAACTTCATTCTAAGAAAATTTAACATTACTACGATGCTTATAATGCATTTAATTTTATTACTTAAATTAATTAAAAAGTGAGCTTAAAATCAATTTAAAAACATAGACAAAATTCTAGATTACTATAAAGTGGTAAAAGTGGAGAAATTTCTTATAAAAAAAAATGGTAGTAACGTGAAGAAAAAGTAAGCTACAGTTTATATAAATTAAAAATAAAGATTAAATTAGCAATAATTATAAGTAAAATAATTAAAATATTCGATGTAGCTGGTAATTAAAAGTGGTAATTCTCAGGTACATACTTGCTCACGCACACATTTGCCCACTCACACAGCGACATATCAATCCAAACTTTGATTAAGTTTGATTAAAAACAACAACAACAACAACAACAAAAAAAAAACAAAACACTTATTTTATCTAAAATTAATATTAGCATCATAAACTAAAGCAAAGCATCGATCGACATCACCGAAGGCCTTCAGCGATGGACGTCAGCAACAAAGTAATAAGAGTAAGTAACAACAACACTACTTTCTTTATTATTATTTTTAAAATAACGAAATAAATTAAATATCTAATTTGAAACATTGAGACAATACACAAATTAAAGTAGAAGTAAACAAAAGAAGTTAGAAAGTCATTGCTAACTATATTTATGCATTTTTAAAAGATTTACAATGTAAAACAAAAAAAAATAATAATACAACAACAACAAAGCTAATCAAAAGTTAATCAAAACAAAAAGCAAAAAAGAAAAAAAGGGGCAGCAGAGAAATTATTAAATTCTCTTTTAATTCACCCAGTTTTTAAAAACCAGTATTTTAGTTACATGCACTGCGTTAATCGTGTCGCACTCACTCTCTCTATGTTTACTATTGTTTCGGGCAGCGTTGAGTGCAAAAATGTTAGTAGCTTGCTTTTATGAATCCATAATTTTTGAATGATTTTCTTAAAGCGAAAATTTTAAAATAATATTTGAATTAAATTTAACTTATAGATCAAGGCAAATATTTCTACAAAATAATGTTTCCTAACACGCCTCTATTTATATATATGTTTCATTAACAGCTTAAGTCTTGTTGCAATGTTAAGATTTCAATCTCTAAAGATTTCAATCTACATATAAATTATGTTAAAAAATTCTTTAATTCTTCTTTTGTTATTACTTTGGCTAAAAGTACACATCAGATTGTGTGTGTGTATGGAGCAATATGTGTGAAACGCAGCTGCATCAAAAACTGAGTTCTATTTAAAAACTTATAAAATGTTATTATTATGGATACAGATATAATACTGGGTCAAAGGTGCCTACTATTTTTTTATGAATAATTTCTACACTATAACTACACTAAATTAATTTTGATAAATATTTTTGCTACTAATTATGAAATAATACTTAATATTGAACCAAACGTGTATAGACAAGCAGAAATAAAATTACAATTGAATTCGAATTTTATGATTTAAATAAATATTAAATGCAGTTTGGTGTTAAACTTAAGGTAGTTTTTGGAGAATGTTTAAATGAAATACTTCATGAAATAAAAACTTAAAATAAAATGATTGGCTAAATAAAAATAATTTTTCTAATGTAGAGTGATGTGAAAGATATGGTAGAATATGGTTCTTTCGGGGTCTTGCAGAAACATCGTGCATAGTAAGGCCAAAGGTAGGGTGGGTATAGAGCACGTATCTTCACATACATCTTGAAGATAGATTTTAATGTGATAATAGTTGATCCATACATTTTGCTTTCATCATGAATTTTAATGATCACTTTGGGGACTAGTTTTGTGAGTGGTCATTCCGGTCCATTATAAAGTTAGAATATTTAAGAGAGTCTAAAATAATTAGTAAATGTATGTACGTATGGTTTTCTGGTAGGTTGAAGGCGTCACGTACCCCCCAACGACTGATAGCTAGTGGCTTTAATGGCTCTCGCCCGACTCCTTCAGTCTCTAAACATCTAACCAGTGCATGTGTGTCTTTGGCATACAGTCGTAAGAATAAACACAATGATTATTTTATCATTTGATTTTCTACAGTACACTACAGTTACAAAATGGCGCCCAACGTGGGGCAAACAAAGTCTTTTCTGCAATTTACAATCAAAAAATGTTTTTTTTAGTTTTTGTTTTCTAGACTTGTGTTTGCACACAAAAGGTACATGCTTATCCTTCTGATAGGTCTGTATACATATCCGTTTGATAAATTTCAAAACAAAATTTCGCGAATGTTTATTTTAGGTTTTTGGTATTTATGTTTTTTAACAGAAGAATATGTGTTCATTTCTGGATATCGACTATTTGGCATTTGGTCCGAGTAGCTATCGACCGATATGTTAACTGGTATTTATTTTGATTTAAATCGTATTTGCCTGACTCAATTTAAGCTGATAACATCAATAAGCGAATAAAAAGTCTGAAAATAATATTTTTGTATTTATGAGTTAAGCCTTTGAGTATTTTTTGGAAATATAGTTTTTTTTTGCTATTCGGAGCGAAAATCTGTCCGAAAATATTTTCATTGGTAATGCTTTTTTCGAAATTCTAATTTTGTGATATCTATAATTGATTCCAATAGGATTATGTGAAGATTTAGTTAACGTTTATACAACAATTTATACAAAGAGTGTTTTTATTCTTTTTATCAATATCCCTTTTTTTTGATTTCTTATCAACTATTTTCAAATAAATCTTCGTATCTTTCGTCAACATCACTCAAACAAGGAAAACTGTGATAAATATATAGTTTAATTATTCGGTAATCGAAATTTTTTTTAGGTATTTTTCTTAAAATTTTATAATTCTTAAATGGCTGTAAGGCACAGTTCTGAGGATTTGCCAGCATTGGTTCCTCACGCAGAATCCGCATGCACAATTTGTTTGCAACCCTTATCCAATGGTTCAGAATGTATGATCACACGATGTAACCATGTGTTTCATAAGGCATGCATCGAACATTGGCTAGAAGATTCACAAGAATGTCCAAATTGTAGGCGTGTGTCGCAAGCTAACGAGTTAGTAGTAATTAGCGTTGAAATGCAACCTTGTAGCACTAATTCGATTAATAACAATACAAACTCAAACCAAAATTCAGCGCGTAGTCATAGTGGGAATCGTGGTCGTGGAGCAGTTCCCAAACGACATTATACTCGCGGATCTAGACGAAAACTTGAGGAGAGCTCTGCTCAATCCTCACTTGGAAATTCTCAACCAAACCATTTAAATTACAACCAAAATTATTCGCTTCCATTATTAGATGTAGATAATCAATCAAACAATACAAGAGTAAATGTAACTCATACGCCCCATATTGCAAGTAACAATATTAATGCGCAAGCGATAGATTACAATCAAATTTCAAACATGATTGAAACAAGTTTACAGCGTATGCTGTCTAATATTCAATTACAACCAAATCGTATTAATAGAACTGCACCCCCAAATACTTCCAGTGATAATATTCCTGATATAAACCCTTCTCGAATGACAGATAATGTAAGTAGGCATAACGCGTTACATACACAAAGAAATTCTTACTCTAATTTGAGCGCTGAGAAAATTACTTCCATAATGCAAAATTGGAATGTAAAATTTGACGGTTCGTCGAATAGTTTAAGCGTCGAAGATTTTGTGTATAGAATCCGTTCGTTAACGTCGTCAAGTCTTAATAACGATTTTCAAGCTCTCTGTAGTAATTTACATATTTTACTTTTTGGGAAAGCAAAAGATTGGTACTGGCGTTACCACAAACAGGTAAACCACCAAGGTATCCAATTTGCAGCTTTTTGCGATGCTTTAAAGGAACAGTATAAAGATTTTAAAACTGATTATGATATTCGCGAAGAAATTAGGAGCCGAAAACAAAGGCCAAATGAAAGTTTCGAAGTCTTTTATGAAGCAATTTTGTCCTTAACTGATCGTTTATCAGAAAGCCTTTCAGATCTTGACCTAATTGAAATTATAATTAGAAACCTCAGAATTGACATAAGACATGAACTCTTATATGTTAAGGTCAATTCCATTGCACATTTGCGCAGCCTTTGCCAGATGAGAGAAAATCTTTTATCTGAAGAATCCTTTAGACGTAGTCAACAATCGCGTAACGTGCAAGGTACAAATTTTACACAGCGTCGTCATGTTGCAGAAATAAATTTGAGCGAATTAGTAAATGAAGATGATACACTAAATTCGGAGTCCACTAGTTCTGTGAAAGCCTTGCAACAAAGTGTTTCAAAGTGTTGGAATTGTAACCAAGAAGGTCATCATTGGCAAGACTGCTTAAGCGAAAGGTTAATATTTTGCTACGGATGCGGGGAAAAAAATGTTTATAAGCCCCAATGCCCAAAATGTATTGCCAAACGCTCGGAAAACTCGAAAGCGGGTCCTTTCAAAAACAACCGAACGGCAACCCGTTAGTATTAAGTACCCATACTAAGTTAAATAAATTACCGGCTGGTTCAGCTGATATTAATTTAAAAGAAAAAATAAATACAAAAACTAATACAGAAATTTCTAGTAACATAAAAATTTTAAAACGAAATATTTTAGATAAAAATGAATGTAAGCCTATATTATATCCTATTCGTCCATATCATGAACGCTGGATTGAATATAATGCTATAAAACGAAATATTTTCAAAGATTTTTCCAACATGAATTATGCTACTAAGAAAATTAAAAGATCCACTTTGCGTCTTCGTAGATTTTGGAAAGTTGTAAAACTAACAAAAAAACTACTTGTTTCTGCTGTTTTCAATAACAACGAAGATATGCGCTTTTATGCTAAAGTTTCCTTTTTGAATAGAACTGAAATCGGTCTTTTAGATACAGGTGCAAACATTAGTTGCTTAGGCTCTGACCTTGCTCTTGAAGATTTTTCTAAAATAAAAACTTTTCAGAAAACAAATACTTCAGTAAAAACCGCAGATGGAAAGCTACAGAAAGTTTTAGGATGGATTGAAGTCAAGTTAGAATATAAAGGCGAATCAAAAAATCTAAAATTTTTCATCATACCATCGATTTCTCAACGTGTTATCTTAGGTATAGATTTTTGGAAAAAATTCAATTTAGCTCCCCATTCAATTTCAGCAGTTGAAACTTCAGAAGAACTCGTTTTGGAAAATAATAGTTCTGATGATGAAAAGCTATATCCTCTTTCGACCCAACAGCTTCAGCAGCTAGAAACGGTCAAGTCCCTTTTTCCGAATTTCGAACTTCACGGATTAGGCAGAACAAAACTGATTGAACACCATATTGATGTAGATGAAGCAAAACCAGTAAAACAACGCTTCTACCCAGTATCACCAGCAGTAGAGCAGTTAATGTTTACAGAAATCGACAGGATGTTGCAGTTAGGAGTAATTGAGCCATCGACGAGTGCATGGAGCTCTCCCATGAGAATGGTAGTAAAACCAAACAAGGTTAGACTGTGCTTAGACGCCAGAAAAATTAATGAAGTCACGAAGAAGGATGCATATCCGCTTCCCAGCATTGAAGGTATCTTCGCGAGATTGCCAAAGGCAAACCTCATTACAAAGATTGATTTAAAAGACGCCTTCTGGCAGATTGGTCTTTCTGCGGATTCAAAACCGCTAACAGCATTTACCATTCCAGGACGCCCATTGTACCAATTCGTTGTCATGCCCTTTGGTCTTTGCAATGCGGCTCAAACCATGTCACGACTCATGGATGAAATAGTTCCACCAGATCTGCGTTATTGTGTATTTGGATATTTAGATGATTTATGTATTGTGTCAGAAGATTTTGAGACTCATCGTGCTATTCTAGTAAGGATTGCTGAGAAATTTAGGCAAGCTAATTTAACGATAAACGTTAGTAAGAGTAAATTTTGCGTTACTCAAGTGAAATATCTTGGATATTTGATAGGGAATGGAGTAATTGCAACAGATCCCGAAAAAATAAATTCAATCTTGCTTTGGCCAGTGCCAAAAAATATTAAGCAAGTTCGAGGCTTCTTAGGACTCGCAGGATGGTATAGGAGGTTTGTTGAGAATTTCTCAGATGTCACATTTCCCATTACAGAGACTCTTTCCACTAAGAAGAAATTCTCTTGGACTGATGAAGCTCAGAAAGCATTTGAAAAAATAAAAGTTTTACTTACTTCAGCCCCAGTGCTCGTGAACCCTGACTTTTCAAAAAAATTCTTCGTTCACTGTGATGCTAGTAATTACGGCATAGGTGCAGTTCTCGTACAAATTTCAGACGAGGGAAACGAAAAACCCGTTGCTTTTATGTCCAAAAAATTGAATTCTGCCCAACGAAATTACAGCGTTACAGAGCGAGAGTGTCTAGCAGCGATTGAAGCAATAAAACGATTTAGATGTTATCTTGAAATGCAAGAATTCGAGGTGATTACAGATCACTCAAGTCTTGTGTGGTTGTTGAGACAACAAGATCTCAGCGGTAGACTTGCTAGATGGGCTCTAAAATTACAGGCTTTTAAATTTTCTATAAGCCATCGGAAAGGGAAAGATAATGTTGTGCCCGATGCTCTATCCAGAATTCACTGTGAGGAAATTTGTGCATTAGAAGATATGGGCCCAGAAATTGATTTGAATTCCTTTCACTTCCAAGACGGTGATTATGAGACATTAAAGAAAAAAATTCTTGAAAAACCTGATAAATATCCTGACATAAAAATTGTTGATAAGTTTGTATACTTCAGAACAGAACATTATACTGGTGATCTTGAGAGTGATCAAACAGCATGGAAATTGTGGATACCAGAACAGCTTCGTTCGCATGTGCTAGTGAGAGCTCATGAATCAGTCATCGCTGCGCACGGAGGTATTAATAAGACACTGAACTTAGTTAGACGACATTTCTACTGGCCAGGGATGGTACGAGATGTAAGGGATTTCATCAAAAAGTGTGATGTTTGTAAAGAAACAAAAGCTCCAAATATTTGTTTAAAGCCACCGATGGGAGTACAGGCTCAGTCCTGCAGACCATTCCAGCGCATCTATATAGATATATTAGGTCCATATCCTAGAACAAAACTTGGCATTATAGGATTACTTATTGTCGTTGACCACTTAACTAAATTCCACTGGTTATGTCCATTGAAAAAATTCACTTCCAATGCAATTCAAAAGTTTCTTTTGGAAAGCATTTTCCATATGTACGGTGTACCTGAAGTAGTTGTGAGCGACAATGGATCGCAGTTCAAATCGAATGACCTTAACGCATTTTTCACAAAATTAGGAATCGTTCACACATATACAGCTCTGTATTCACCTCAATCGAATGCGTCTGAGAGAGTTAATAGATCCTTAATAGCAGCAATTCGAGCATACCTAAAAACTGACCATCGTCAGTGGGATGAAAATCTTACCGCAATCAGCTGTGCTTTAAGAAACTCATTGCATGAGTCCGTAAAATGTTCCCCGTATCATGCATTATTTGGCTTTGATATGATCACACACGGATCTACGTATACGCTTTTGAAAAATTTAGGAATCTTAAACGAATCCATATGCAAATTAAACCGCGACGACCAATTAGAATTGGTGAGGCAAGACCTTAGGAAAAATATTAAAGATGCATATGACAGAAACGCACAACAATACAATTTACGATCCCGTCCAGTTACATTTAAGGTAGGTCAAGAAGTCTTCAGGCGGAATTTTGCTCAAAGCAGTTTCAAGAAAAATTTCAATTCTAAATTAAGCCCAGTTTTCGTAAAGGCTCGCGTTCGAGACAAAATTGGTAGCCACTACTATATGTTAGAGGATTTACAAGGAAAAATGGTTGGCACATTTCACGCGAAGGATATGCGGCAATAATTCAATGTTTTCCATCTAATACCTTTGTTTAATAATAAATCAAAGTATTATCTGGTTTGTAACGAACACCTAAGAATTATTCATTTTTTTTATACAAAATTTTTTTTTTAGCAAGTACAAAAACCATGTAAGTGCATAAATGGCAATACTTTTGTGTTTTGACATTTTGCTAGCTTCAGTATGCTTCTGAACAGTTCCTATTCTTCTCAGCAACTGAACCTTATCAGAGAAGAGAGAACTAACTTCCTTTTTCTTTGAGCTGCCAAAGCATCAACACGCTTCGTAAATTTTACCTTACCTAATCTAAATTTTTAGATCAAAAAACTCCGGTAAGTTCATTGAAATCCAATACGTTTAACTAGAATTCTCGAATACATTTTAATACAATTTTGATATTGTATTTACTTAACGCAATATTTTCAAGTTAATACTAATTTATTTACGCAATCTAAGGTTCTTTCGAGAGTTTACTCAATCTTAATTTGCCCAAAGGAAAATCCTATAAAACTTAAATACTAGTCGCTAGTAATACAATTTTTAACAATTCTGGATAAGCCTAAATAGCCATAAAAAGGTAAATTAATTTCTAATTTCCTAATTCAATCAAAGTGAGAATATGATTTTCGAAAATTTTAGAAAAAAGTCATCGATCATAATTGGTAAAAAAAAAAAAAAAAAAAAAAAGCTCATCAACAAAAACTCAACGTAACCTAGTGAGACATCGTCTTAGTCGAGCATCGCTATAATCTCTTTGAAGACTCACTAATCACCGATCATGATCTATTCATGGCTTGGTAACAAGGGAGAGTAGCGTGGGCAATCATCAGTTGCAAGACACAGCAAAGGCGAACCAGTTTTCAGTATGCCTCGTGCTAAACGGCACGCAAAAACCAAAAGCTGAAAAAGCGAAACCTTTAAACTATAATTTTGGTCCTAAAAAGTGCATAAAAGTTAAATTAATCAAAAAAACATATATTCAAAATCATGAACAGAAATAATTTTGCGAAAAAAAAAGCTGGCAGAGTTAAAAGCTAAAGAAGTTTATAAATTTTGCCTAAAGCTCATTTAGATTCAGTTTAAGCAGAACTAAGGTGTTCCTATTTATTGCAACTTCATTCTAAGAAAATTTAACATTACTACGATGCTTATAATGCATTTAATTTTATTACTTAAATTAATTAAAAAGTGAGCTTAAAATCAATTTAAAAACATAGACAAAATTCTAGATTACTATAAAGTGGTAAAAGTGGAGAAATTTCTTATAAAAAAAAATGGTAGTAACGTGAAGAAAAAGTAAGCTACAGTTTATATAAATTAAAAATAAAGATTAAATTAGCAATAATTATAAGTAAAATAATTAAAATATTCGATGTAGCTGGTAATTAAAAGTGGTAATTCTCAGGTACATACTTGCTCACGCACACATTTGCCCACTCACACAGCGACATATCAATCCAAACTTTGATTAAGTTTGATTAAAAACAACAACAACAACAACAACAAAAAAAAAAACAAAACACTTATTTTATCTAAAATTAATATTAGCATCATAAACTAAAGCAAAGCATCGATCGACATCACCGAAGGCCTTCAGCGATGGACGTCAGCAACAAAGTAATAAGAGTAAGTAACAACAACACTACTTTCTTTATTATTATTTTTAAAATAACGAAATAAATTAAATATCTAATTTGAAACATTGAGACAATACACAAATTAAAGTAGAAGTAAACAAAAGAAGTTAGAAAGTCATTGCTAACTATATTTATGCATTTTTAAAAGATTTACAATGTAAAACAAAAAAAAATAATAATACAACAACAACAAAGCTAATCAAAAGTTAATCAAAACAAAAAGCAAAAAAGAAAAAAAGGGGCAGCAGAGAAATTATTAAATTCTCTTTTAATTCACCCAGTTTGTAAAAACCAGTATTTTAGTTACATGCACTGCGTTAATCGTGTCGCACTCACTCTCTCTATGTTTACTATTGTTTCGGGCAGCGTTGAGTGCAAAAATGTTAGTAGCTTGCTTTTATGAATCCATAATTTTTGAATGATTTTCTTAAAGCGAAAATTTTAAAATAATATTTGAATTAAATTTAACTTATAGATCAAGGCAAATATTTCTACAAAATAATGTTTCCTAACACGCCTCTATTTATATATATGTTTCATTAACAGCTTAAGTCTTGTTGCAATGTTAAGATTTCAATCTCTAAAGATTTCAATCTACATATAAATTATGTTAAAAAATTCTTTAATTCTTCTTTTGTTATTACTTTGGCTAAAAGTACACATCAGATTGTGTGTGTGTATGGAGCAATATGTGTGAAACGCAGCTGCATCAAAAACTGAGTTCTATTTAAAAACTTATAAAATGTTATTATTATGGATACAGATATAATACTGGGTCAAAGGTGCCTACTATTTTTTTATGAATAATTTCTACACTATAACTACACTAAATTAATTTTGATAAATATTTTTGCTACTAATTATGAAATAATACTTAATATTGAACCAAACGTGTATAGACAAGCAGAAATAAAATTACAATTGAATTCGAATTTTATGATTTAAATAAATATTAAATGCAGTTTGGTGTTAAACTTAAGGTAGTTTTTGGAGAATGTTTAAATGAAATACTTCATGAAATAAAAACTTAAAATAAAATGATTGGCTAAATAAAAATAATTTTTCTAATGTAGAGTGATGTGAAAGATACGGTAGAATATGGTTCTTTCGGGGTCTTGCAGAAACATCGTGCATAGTAAGGCCAAAGGTAGGGTGGGTATAGAGCACGTATCTTCACATACATCTTGAAGATAGATTTTAATGTGATAATAGTTGATCCATACATTTTGCTTTCATCATGAATTTTAATGATCACTTTGGGGACTAGTTTTGTGAGTGGTCATTCCGGTCCATTATAAAGTTAGAATATTTAAGAGAGTCTAAAATAATTAGTAAATGTATGTACGTATGGTTTTCTGGTAGGTTGAAGGCGTCACGTACCCCCCAACGACTGATAGCTAGTGGCTTTAATGGCTCTCGCCCGACTCCTTCAGTCTCTAAACATCTAACCAGTGCATGTGTGTCTTTGGCATACAGTCGTAAGAATAAACACAATGATTATTTTATCATTTGATTTTCTACAGTACATTACAGTTACAAGTAATGCGACTCGCTCGTGGCTGGCTTCGAATAATGTCGAGGTTTTGCAATGGCCAGCCTGTTCCCCAGACCAAAATCCAATTGAAAATATCTGGGGGATAATAGTTCGAAAAATATACGCTGAAAACAAGCAATACAACAGCATTTCAGACCTGAAAATGAGCGTGATTGACGCATGGGAGTCAATTGATCAGAATGTTCGTGTAAACTTAGTTCAGAGTATGCCGAACAGGATATTTGAGCTTATTCAGCAGAAAGGAGGCCCTAATCATTATTAATTTGAAAAATAATGTAATTTCTTTGGAAAACAGCTTTTAATTTCGTTTTTTTATGTTAATTATTTAAATGCATCTATAGTTGTGCACCGCCTAAAAAGTGCATATTATGGTATAACGATGAATAAGAATAAAAAAAAAGTTGAAATACTTTCTTTGACGTGTTTTTGTCTTATGTCCTTTTAAACTGCATCCTTGATTTTCTTTTAAATTTTTTCAGAAAAGGGAAATTGTAAAAAAGTAGGTGCGTCTATAGTATTGCACCGCAGTGTAGTTAACCGCGGATCACTAAGGACCCACGAAAGTAAAAAAATGTTATTTCTAATAAATTTTTAATGTGGGTCAAAAATTTGAAGACTCGTCAAATCTTATACTATTATACGAGCAATATTTATTTGTAAATGAGCTCTCGAAAATGGCGCAACCGATTTCGATGAAATTTTCAATAGAGGGGTTTACGGGGCGAAAACTCGATATAACTAGGTCTAATTTCTGAGAAAGTTCATTGAGTAGTGAACATTGGGGTATTTGACCTATTTGACCGAAATTATTTTATTCGGTAAATATAAAAAAAATAAACTGGCTATTTCAGCCCTTGGAAGGATTTTGACCTAGCTTCTATTGATCAATTGTGTTGTGCGTGTTTTTAAATGTTTGATCACAAATGTTCGAGAACTGGACCTACGTGTTTTACGCTGACTCCGAACAGCTTATGTTCTCAAGAAGCTTTACATGGCAGTTTTTACTCTCTGAGGTTTGCCATTGTCTGCTGAAAGGTGACGACAGCACAGAAAAATTAATTCAGTTGAAAAAACTTTCTGTCTGAGCTGGAATTGAGACCGGGCTACCACGGTTCTTTAGCTTAGGGGCCACGCACTCTACCCACTAGGCTGCGGTCGCCCAGTAAATAGTTTCTATAATATTAAAGGCAAATTACGTTTTTTTCGTAGATTTACGTAGATTTTTTGGCGCTATGCGTACTTTTAAACTGTGAAGTAGAAATATTGGTCGGCAAATTGCTGATTACAGAAGCTTTAAATAAAGCTTTAATGAATTGTTTTATCGATATAAATACAATCAAAAAGAAAATATGTCAACACAAGGGTTTTGGTGGGAGGCCGAGTTGTGCTGGGTCGCACAGATACTATATTTTAAATGACTAAAAACTACATTACGTCATCGTTTTATGTATGATTGTTTTTCAATCGATCAGAAGATTCTGTTTTCAGAATAACTAAGTACTTATTTGACAAATATAAATACAAATTTTGCTCTCTTTTCGCTAACGAAAAGATGTATGAAATTATTTCAATTTGGATGGAAAATTAGTAAGTAAAATAATACAATCAATTTCATATGATAAAACTTTATTGATGCTCTCCATATCAAAAAATTCAAAGTTTACTTTTGGAGTAAGAGTAATAAAGCGCGACGAATAAGTTTTAGTTAAATTTTTAACAGACATCAGAAAATTTTCAGCTCACTAAGAAAAAATATTTAATAGAAATAAAAAAATATATTTTTTATAGCTTCATGCAAATTAAAATGGACGCTTTTTGATGTTAATATATTAAAGTGTGAAAATTGTCTTAAAAAAAAGTAATCATACTGCTCCAGTAACAAATGTAATGAACATTCAAAACTATTTCTCACTACTTAACATAAGAATTAACAGTTGATGGTAACAATAATTAAATCGTCAAGGAAAAATCTGTAGAAATTCTCAGATCTGTTTGATTTTTTAAAAATGAAGAAATGATCAACATGGCGACATATTTATGTAAGAAAATTAATATGAAAACTATTCCATTAGAAAATTTTATTTGTCCTTAAATTTAATATTTTTTGCTGGGTTTTCTCCAATTAATTTCTATAATGGTTTCCTTTAATGACTTCAAAAATTTTTAATTTGTTCTACGTACTCCCATGTTACTAAATAAAAAAAAAAATAAACAAAGTCAAACAAATAACACATTTTATTTTGGGGTATAGCATTTTTGACTGGCGCACAATAGGGTATTTTAAAGAAAAAGTGAGTATAATTTAAAAAAAATTTAAAGGTACATAGAAGAGTTTGATACCTTATGAAAGAAGATAAAATTCTGCATCAGTAGGTAAAAAATTGTTAAAAAATATTGTACCGTTTACAGCAAATGCACTTTGAACGTCATAACTTTTTTCATTTTGAGTGCGCGCCGATAAAAACATGTTTATCTGCAATTTTAAAGGTTTTTTGTACAATTTTTAAAAAAATTTATATTAAACTATGATGGAATCCTGTTTAGGTATTTAAGCAACACAAAATCAATTTGGTTTTTGCGAAACATTTTTCTATGTATTTTATTTCTGTAATTTAAAATTACCTAAAAAAATGTGTATTTTTACTATGTTAATAGAGATATAGTTGTAAACTGAGTATAATTGAGTAAAACTGTATTGATTATTGTAAGCTACCGACATTCTAGTTACATTCTGTTAAGAAAAAGTTGCTTCATTGCTGTTAATTTTCGCTATATTTAAATTTTTTTACTATAACCAGAGAGAATATATAAACGAGAGATGTCATAGAAACATTAACAGAACGTTAACATAAATCCAACGATCCGAATATTAATACGGTTCGAACAATTGGTTGCAAACGTGCGCTGCCAGCAACACAGACTCTGCCAGCAGAGAAAAAACCACCACCAAATGCGAGACAAGCAACAACGAAAAAACACTATTTGCACTGCTACTTATTGGGATGTTTGTGTGTTTATGTAGAATTTGTTTTGTTCTTTGCTTGTTTATGCTTTTGATCATATTTCAAATTATCAAATTATATTTCAAATAATAATTTAAGCGAAATAGCGAATATTTATTTTATTTATCGATACTTATGTTATCTATTTTATCTCTGTATGTACAATGTATGTACAAACAGACATGTACATTGTACATACATATATATTTTAATATTTTACCTTTATACATTTTATCCATGTTTTGTAAAATTCTAATTTATCCATGCATTTGTATGAAAAATTAAAATTTTTTAAAATAAAAATTATGACTTTTTTAAAACGTGACGTTTGCAATAAAAACCAGCATGTATTCATATGAGTTCGATAGGAGTGCGCTATATTACCGCGAGTTGATCTTTTTGTTGTAATTTGAAAAACATATAAAAATTTTTGGACTTTTTATATATTGTAACGAAGCTGCCGGTCTTCCGGCTCTATAGCTGAGGTATTCTCAGTCGTGTCCAGGATTCGTCACAAAAATTAGATTTATTTGTTTCAGGTTCTTCCAAGTAAAGCTTTTATTTAACGTTTTAAGTTTGATTTCTTACAATTTTACGTATAAACTAAGTAATAATAATAGTAAGGCGATATATAGTGATCAATTTGGTGGTGATTAATTTTTATGGGCGTTGACGTGCTGAGTGGGCGGAAACTCTGGCGTCTTGGTTACAGTCCTTTCTGTTCAGCCGGTGCGTTACTAGTACTACTCTTCCTCTTACGCTCTGATGCTGCGCTCCCAGCTAGGATGATGCCCCTTGAGAACTGACGCTACGCCTCACGAAACTGACACCCGTTGTCCCTTGCGAGCTGACGCTGCGCCTCCAAAGCTATAACCAGTTGTCCCTTGAGAGCTGATACTATGCCTCACTAAACTGTCACCCGTTGTCCCTTGCGAGCTGACGCTGCGCCTCCAAAGCTAAAACCAGTTGTCCCTTGCGAGCTGACGCTGCGCCTCCAAAGCTAAACCAGTTGTCCCTTGCGAGCTGACGCTGCGCCTCCAAAGCTATAACCAGTTGTCTCTTGCGAGCTGACGCTATGCCTCACTAAACTGACACCCGTTGTCCCTTGCGAGCTGACGCTGCGCCTCCAAAGCTATAACCAGTTGTCTCTTGCGAGCTGACGCTATGCCTCACTAAACTGACACCCGTTGTCCCTTGATTAGGAGTAAGGTTCGTCCTCAGTCTTTGTCTCGCCTGTTATCCTCGCCACTTGTCTAAATAACTCAATCACTTTAACACAATCTTACTTCGGTGTGTCTTCCTCTATATCCTCTATCTTGATATGGTTCGGCAGCTACTCCCTTTTGTACTTCCGCTCGCTTTGGTGGTTCGTCAACAACTCCAGTAACCTCAATCGCTCGGCTCACTTGTCTGTCAGCAACTGTAGTGCACTCAACCGCTCGATTCAACTGTCTGCCAGCTACTCCTCTGTAGGCTCAACCGCACGGCTCAACTGTCTGTCAGCAACTGACTGTCTTCTCATCATCAAATTTATTGCATACCTTCGCTAACGTAGCAGCATTGCTGTTATGGTCCAGTTAGCCTCGCATGGCACAGCAGTTCATGCAACGCAGATAAGCAGCTAGCACACAGCTAAATAAATGGTGATTATGCAAAGCATAGTCATATGGTCAAAATAAAACAATAAAAAAGAAGAATACAACGATTTTATTTTAATAAATTAACCGCACTTGATCAAACAATTTTACAACTTCACATCTGTTTTGCCAAAACGTCAAATACATAGAAGAATACACAGATATTAAAATGAAATAGATCTTCCATGTTTATCTATGTAGTCAGAGATGCATTTCTGTTTTTATCTGAGCATTGCCATGCGTTGCCATGTTGTGCATAATCAGATACACACAAATCCTATTAAACAGATTTCGATGTGACGCTTGTTAAGCCATGCACTGCTATGCCATGCGAGGCTAACTGGACCATTAGTTAGTTATACTCATGTCTCCGTTAACATGTTGACACCGCTCATTGGTGTTGCCATGCTCTGCTACTCATGCTCTCGTCGATATGTTGATAACGCTCAGTGGTTTTTCTTGGAAACATGCTTATCGTGTTGCTGGTCACCCATCGAAGTACTCGCGGTCCCGTTGGCGCTTAATCAAATGTTGCTAATTGTTGGTAGCTTGACTGTTTTGCTGTTAGCTATTCGTACTCATGTTTTTGGTAACATGTTGACACCGCTCAGTAGTGTTGCTGGTCACCCATCGAAGTACTCGCGGTCCCGTTGGCGCTTAATCAAATGTTGCTCATGCCTTATATACAAATAACTCTTAAACATTTATGTTGGCACAGGGTGCGTTGTTCAAAATTAGAATTATATAGTATTTGTCTTATTTTATGCAATTTAATATAATTTAAAGTAATTTATATTTGAAATAAATAAAGTAAATAAGAAATTCATTTGTTGCTTCAAGAACTTAACAATAAAATTAATTCATCTTATATATTATAATTATTCAGTTCAATAAGAAATATAGATATATATATATATATATATGTAATGTATGTAAGTATCGATTGTTGTTGTTAATTGTATTCATGTTGTTGTTGTTTCGTTTTGATGTTCTGGCTGTCTTCGTATTATTGTTGCTGTTTGGTTTTATTGTTTTGTTGTCGTGTTGTTGACTCTTCTAATGTGTTTTTGCGTGTTTGCTTGTGGTAGTTATATGTGCGGCAAAACTGGTGCCTGTTTTGCCTCGTCACATTCCCCCCTTACTTCGCCGGAGGTTCGACGCTTGTTGTTACTACTCCGCTGCGGGAGATTCGGATCTGGTACTATGCGTCAAACGGTGTGATATGGTTTAAGTTCGGCAAGGTGGGCAGTGAGGGTACGCTTCTGACCAGGCTTTCTTATCTGGACGATGACCGGGGACACAAATGCTTCTACTTTATATGGGCCGTCAAATCGAGGTGCCAATTTTGCTGCAAATTGGTCCGCTGCTTTTGACAGGTGGTGTTGTTTCACCCACACCAATTGGCCCAGTTCTGGTTTCCATGTTCTGCGCCTTAAGTTGTAATGTCTAGCTTGCGATTGTGCGATTTGCTCCATGTTTCTTCTAGCAATCTTAAACACTCCTTGTAGCCGTGCTGCATGTTCGGTAGGGGAAATCTTTTTTTGGCCGGTTCCCGTGGTAAATTCATCGAAAAGTGTTCTGGGGAGACGTGGTTCTCGTCCTTGAACAATGAACGCAGGGCTATAACCGGTGGACTCCGATTCGGCAGTGTTATAGGCGAGAGCTAGTTCGGGAAGTAGCTCGTCCCACGTGTTCTGGTTTTCTTCTGTAAATTGCGCTATCATTGTCTTTATGGTTCTATTTGTACGCTCTGTAGGGTTCTCCTGTGGTGTGTATGGTGCTGTGTACCTTTGCTGTACTCCGAGATCTTTTAAAAAACATTGAAAATTTCGACTCGTAAATTGAACTCCATTGTCTGTAATTAGTACTTTGGGCACTCCAAATCTTGCCAAAATTCGTTCTCTAAACGCTTTTATTAATTGCTCGCTTGTTGCCCTCCGAAGTGGCATCATTTCTGTCCATTTTGAGAATTTGTCTACAAAAACGATTAACATCGTATTCCCGTGTTTTGATCTCACTTTATAACTTTGGCAACTTTTACATCCTCTGACGTACTGACTTATGCTGCGAAACATACCTGGCCAGTAATATTTGTTTGCCACCCTGGCTATAGTTTTGCGTATTCCTAAGTGGCCAGCGGTAGGAGCATCGTGGTTTTCCATCATAACGAGGTTTCTGAGATAGCTGGGTACGCACAATTTCCATGGCGCACTATCTTCGTCGCCAACCGTTCGGGGAAAATGGTGGTACAACTCTCCTTTTTCAATAATGTACTCTGGGTGTTGGTCCGGGCTAGTCTTGACTTCGTTTATGCGTCGTTCGTACCATGCACATTTCTTCTGATCACTTTGTTCTACAGCGCAGCTGCAAGCAGCCTCGAGGGGTTGTCTGGAAAGAGTATCGGTGATATTTGAAATTCCCTGGGTTGCCTTAAAACTTTTCAGCTCGTTCTTCAAAAAGGCTTTAACTTCAAAATTTCCAATGTCTGGTTTAATTTTCGTGTGTTGCGCGATATTACTTTGTTGCACAATTTTCAGTGCCGGTGTAGCTGACCTTAGTCTCACAGTTGGTACCGCAGGTGCTGCTGCGACTTTTGCGGCTTTCGACTTATTTTCCCTGCGACCTCTTCTTCCTTTTCTTTTCCTGTTGACTTATTTTCTAATGGTAACGCTTTCGACGGCAGTTGATGACGCAGGTGCTGCTGCGACGACAGTTGGTGACGCAGGTGTTGCTGCGACGGTATTTGATGACGCAGGTGCTGCTGCGACGGCAGTTGATGACGCAGGTGCTGCTGCGACGGCAGTTGGTGACGCAGGTGCTGCTGCGACGGCAGTTGATGACGCAGGTGCTGCTACGATGGCAGTTGATGACGCAGGTGCTGCTGCGATGGCAGTTGATGACGCAGGTGCTGCTGCGACGGCAGTTGATGACGCAGGTGCTGCTGCGACGACAGTTGATGACGCAGGTGCTGCTGCAACGGCAGTTGATGACGCAGGTGCTGCTGCGGCGGCAGTTGATGACGCAGGTGTTGCTGCAACGGCAGTTGATGACGCAGGTGCTGCTGCGACGGCAGTTGATGACGCAGGTGCTGCTGCGACGGCAGTTGATGATGCAGGTGCTGCTGCGACGGCAGTTGATGACGCAGGTGCTGCTGCGACGGCAGTTGATGACGCAAGTGCTGCTGCGACGGCAGTTGATGACGCAGATGCTGCTGCGACGGCAGTTGATGACGCAGGTGCTGCTGCAACGGCAGTTGATGACGCAGGTGCTGCTGCGACGGCAGTTGATGACGCAGGTGCTGCTGCGACGGCAGTTGATGACGCAGGTGCTGCTGCGACGCAATTCAAAACTTTTGTGTGCTCCTGTGCCCTTCGTACTCTTGGCAGATCTAGGGAAAAATCCCCACATCGTAATGATGTCCCGATGCCGTACAGAAAATCCATCCCAAGGATCAAATCGTCCAAAACTTCAGGAAGGATGAGTATCGCCAACCGCACATAGTTCTCACCCAGGGATACCTCCGCTTCTAACGCCTCTGTAACTTCTTGTCTGCTTCCATCAGCCAAACTAATCTGCGTTTCGGTAGGCCTGAGTTTTAACGTAGTCCGCAGCTTTTCTGCATAATATTGGCTGATGAAACTCCTTGTCGCCCCTGTGTCCAAAGTAGCCTTCATCCAGACGTCATCAAGTGCTACTGTGGCCACTATGCGGCCCTCTTCTGCTCTAAGACCATCTAATGCTGTCGAGACTCCACAAAATTGTGCCTCCACTCTCCTCGACGTAGAGGGGGCCTTCCGTCGTTTCCCTGTCTTTGACGGCAGCAGTCGTAAGTCCGAACATTTCTTTTCCCACATTCCCAGCAGAAAGTTACATCTTGGTTTTGGCAGTTGCGTGCAAAATGACCGATCTGTCCGCAGCGTCGGCAAGCTGTGTGTGAATCGATGTATACGGCTTGTGTCGACTGCTGGCTACCTGCCTCTTTCATATGAACCTCTGGAAGTTGGTGGTTGTTGTTCGACTGCTTTAAGTCTTCGAAGTCACCTGCCAAATTGATAAGCTCCGCCAGGCTTGAGAACTCTCTTCTCTTCACATAAAATTGAAGCTCGTGGCAGCTATTCCTATAGATCCGCTCTAATTGTTGCTCCTTGCTGAGATTACCATGGCGCATCAGGTTCTGGATGGCTATGACGAAATCCTTAAACTTCTCGCCTGCGAATTGTTGCCGACGGCGTATTTCGTCTTCCAGTCGCTCTAAAAATCTAGTCGGCAAAAAGAATCCCAGAAAGTCCGTCTTGAAGCTCTGCCAGTAGTTCCAGTGTGCGTTATTGTTGCGGTACCAGTGGAGTGCTTGTTCGTATAGCAACTCAGGCATGCACCGTGGCAACAAATCTATATTCAGATCATATACCTCCACAAGCTCCTCGACTCGCTCAATGAAGGCTAGAGCGTCTTCCGTCCCGTTGAAACTCACTGACCACTTCTTCACTCGATCTATGGTATCGCTGTAAAATGACGGGCGTAACCCACCTCTCTGGGCGTCAGCATATGGCTGTGGCCGCGTCTGGTAGTTCGACGTGTTTGACCTCCAGTTCGGCAAGCCGTTTCTCCTGCTCCGGTTCGTAACTATTTTCATTGATCTGGGCTGCGAACCATTTCCGCAGTTCTTCTACCGAGCCTTCTGCATCAAATTTAAATTACTCAGCATAGCTCAAGAGATCTTCTCGTCGAAGCGTGTACACCCTTGTGGTCTTAACCATGATGACTTTCTTCGATTCTTGTAAATTCTGCAAATTCTTTTGTTATCGTCTTTTCTGGTTTTTTTCCTTTTCTTGACAATTTAGATTATTTTTCTAATATACTTCTCCAACGTTGCAGAAAATCCTTTTTTTTTTTTTTTGCTAATCACAATCTATGTTGCTGTTATCTTTTCTGCGTATGCCAGTCGACCACTTTTAAATCACTGCACAATTGCTCACTTTACTATATTTGGAAGGGTCCCTGCTCGGGCGCCATGTAACGAAGCTGCCGGTCTTCCGGCTCTATAGCTGAGGTATTCTCAGTCGTGTCCAGGATTCGTCACAAAAATTAGATTTATTTGTTTCAGGTTCTTCCAAGTAAAGCTTTTATTTAACGTTTTAAGTTTGATTTCTTACAATTTTACGTATAAACTAAGTAATAATAATAGTAAGGCGATATATAGTGAGCAATTTGGTGGTGATTAATTTTTATGGGCGTTGACGTGCTGAGTGGGCGGAAACTCTGGCGTCTTGGTTACAGTCCTTTCTGTTCAGCCGGTGCGTTACTAGTACTACTCTTCCTCTTACGCTCTGATGCTGCGCTCCCAGCTAGGATGATGCCCCTTGAGAACTGACGCTACGCCTCACGAAACTGACACCCGTTGTCCCTTGCGAGCTGAAGCTGCGCCTCCAAAGCTATAACCAGTTGTCCCTTGAGAGCTGATACTATGCCTCACTAAACTGTCACCCGTTGTCCCTTGCGAGCTGACGCTGCGCCTCCAAAGCTAAAACCAGTTGTCCCTTGCGAGCTGACGCTGCGCCTCCAAAGCTAAACCAGTTGTCCCTTGCGAGCTGACGCTGCGCCTCCAAAGCTAAAACCAGTTGTCCCTTGCGAGCTGACGCTGCGCCTCCAAAGCTATAACCAATTGTCTCTTGCGAGCTGACGCTATGCCTCACTAAACTGACACCCGTTGTCCCTTGATTAGGAGTAAGGTTCGTCCTCAGTCTTTGTCTCGCCTGTTATCCTCGCCACTTGTCTAAATAACTCAATCACTTTAACACAATCTTACTTCGGTGTGTCTTCCTCTATATCCTCTATCTTGATATGGTTCGGCAGCTACTCCCTTTTGTACTTCCGCTCGCTTTGGTGGTTCGTCAACAACTCCAGTAACCTCAATCGCTCGGCTCACTTGTCTGTCAGCAACTGTAGTGCACTCAACCGCTCGATTCAACTGTCTGCCAGCTACTCCTCTGTAGGCTCAACCGCACGGCTCAACTGTCTGTCAGCATCTGACTGTCTTCTCATCATCAAATTTATTGCATACCTTTGCTAACGTAGCAGCATTGCTGTTAGTTAGTTATACTCATGTCTCCGTTAACATGTTGACACCGCTCATTGGTGTTGCCATGCTCTGCTACTCATGCTCTCGTCGATATGTTGATAACGCTCAGTGGTTTTTCTTGGAAACATGCTTATCGTGTTGCTGGTCACCCATCGAAGTACTCGCGGTCCCGTTGGCGCTTAATCAAATGTTGCTAATTGTTGGTAGCTTGACTGTTTCGCTGTTAGCTATTCGTACTCATGTTTTTGGTAACATGTTGACACCGCTCAGTAGTGTTGCTGGTCACCCATCGAAGTACTCGCGGTCCCGTTGGCGCTTAATCAAATGTTGCTCATGCCTTATATACAAATAACTCTTAAACATTTATGTTGGCACAGGGTGCGTTGTTCAAAATTAGAATTATATAGGATTTGTCTTATTTTATGCAATTTAATATAATTTAAAGTAATTTATATTTGAAATAAATAAAGTAAATAAGAAATTCATTTGTTGCTTCAAGAACTTAACAATAAAATTAATTCATCTATATATTATAATTATTCAGTTCAATAAGATATATAGATATATATATATATATATATATATGTAATGTATGTAAGTAGCGATTGTTGTTGTTAATTGTATTCATGTTGTTGTTGTTTCGTTTTGATGTTCTGGCTGTCTTCGTATTATTGTTGCTGTTTGGTTTTATTGTTTTGTTGTCGTGTTGTTGACTCTTCTAATGTGTTTTTGCGTGTTTGCTTGTGGTAGTTATATGTGCGGCAAAACTGGTGCCTGTTTTGCCTCGTCACAATATTTCTCTATTTTTTGCACATAAAGCCTTATTTTGTGCATAAAACTGGTATGCATTTCGTTTGCAATAAATTGCTATTGAAATGTTTTCTGAAACATCATTTAATAAAAATACAAACAAATTATGTGATTACGTTCAATAACTTGGTCGTAATTAAATTTTTTACTTGAAGTGTAACATTTTGTAAATTTTGAGTTATAGTACTCTTACAAAAAAATTTCAAAAATTTAAAAATGTAAAATTTAAAAAAATTCACGGTTGGCTAAAGCATAGTCTTATGCTATTTCAGGCAAAAAATTACAAAAACGAAAATTCAAATAAAAAAGTTATAGCTGTTGAAAATTGATTTTTTTTCAAAAATGCTCGAAATGCCTTTTTTTGGCATTTCGAACACAAAAAAAATTAATAAAAAATTGATATAAATATGTTTCTTAGTGAAAATGGCTTCAACAATATAAAAATAAATTTTCTGATTTTAGTTAGAAGAAATTTTGGAGTTCCAATGCTACTAACATATCAGACCCTGGTTTTAAGGTAAAAAATATTAGAACTACCCCAAAAACCTACCAATTTTATTTTATGTTTGTGTGTCTATGCAGAATTTGTTTTGTTCTTTACTTGACGTCGTTGTTATGCTCTATTTTATGCTTTTGATCGTGTTTCAAATTCTTCTTGTTTTGATACACAGAGCTGAAATAAAATAAATTTGCGATTTGTGCTGTTTCTTTACTTTCCCAAATATGAAATAAGTGAGTGTCGTTTTGGCTAAACAAATTAATTCAATATGAAAAATATTTTATTTTATAGGTATATAAATTCTATATACTCTATATTTACTTCTATATTCTATTTATATATCTGTTAATTAAAATAATGTAAAATCAAAGAATAGATCATACTTAATTACAAAAATTAACTATAATTATAAATATATATAACATATATGTATTAATGTTCCTAATGAAAAATACCGCATTTTGCTGACTTAAGCAAAATTTGTAAAAATTATATACCCCTGGTTTTTTTTTATTATTATTGTTATTTTGAGGAAAAGCTTAAGAAATTCATTGCTTTAGCATCATCGGGACAATGCAATGGAAAGTTTTGCAGTTCTGAATGGTCGACTTATTGCTTATATTATTCTGATAGGAAAAATTTATGTGATTAAAATTTAATCAGGCATCCTGTAGCTAGAGATTGCAATAAAATCAAAAACTTAAAGAATATCAGGCATGTTCTGCATCCCACTTCCGAGTGGAAGTGAAAATAAATCATAGTTAAATTCGATATTTGGTGATCGAAATATCACTTTTTTCGTTAGTACAATAAATTATATTAATTAATTATATAAAATACAAAACGAAAAAAGTGATATATAGAACACCATGCATCGAATTAAGTTACGATTTAACTTCACTTCCACTCGGAAGTGGAATGCAGAACATGCCTGTATATTACTTATTTAGAAATTATTAAGCTTAAAAATTATTATAGTTTATAGTTTAATTATAGTTCAATTTTTACACTGCTCTCAATGATATACTTTGTTAATGATATCTTCCAGGAGCTTCAGATAAAATTTGCTTTGCTTAGAAGATTGAACCAAAAAGTATGTCCAGATTTGAAGTCCATTTGAATTTGAAGAGATTTTACAGTTTAGATAAAGTCACTTTACATGGGAGGCGCGGTTTTAATCCGATTTAGTTGAATTTCATACTTAGAGCGGATATTAAATAGCAAAACTTATATACACAATTTCAAGTCCATATATTGAGTTTTGTGGAATTTAAAGAGATTTTACCGTTTTAATAATGTCACTTAGTATGGGAGGTAGGTTTGGTTTTCATCCGATTTTGTTTATTTTCAATCCTGATATTTATATTTTAAATACAAGCTTAAAGACCAAATTGTATTTCGAGAGCTTCAAAATTATGGCTATAATCGTGTCGACAGACAGACAGGCGGACGACAAACAGTTTTTTATTATTTGGACCCATTCTAACAAAAAAAAGTCAAAAGTTCGCCCCGTCGTCTAGGTGACTTGATACAAATTTTCAGGGTTCAATACCCCACTGTGTGGCGTTGGTAAGTGCGAAGTCAAAAGAGTTTGGCAACCACTGCTCTTCTACCATAACGTCGACATTGTTTGACGTTACTCTTTTGCATTGCCTTCACTTGGTTTTTTGTTTTGGTTTTCCTCTTTTCCACAAAACGTTTTTCGTTTGTCTTCAGTCGCAACGTGTTTAAAGAGGGAGGTGGCTGTTTGTGTATTTTTACAAAGAGGTTAATGGAAAATTTTTAAATTTCAAAGTAATGGTTTTTAGAATATAGCAATTAAAATACGAAAATAAAACAAATAAGTCACCCTTCTTATCTGTGCAACTAGCAAAAACACGTCTGACTGCTGAGCATCTAGAGAATATATGCTAGTCGAACTCCAACAATGCTTGAAGCATATCAAAAACAATAAACAAATGTTTTGGGTTGTGCAAAAATCTTGAGATAAACTTTTTAAAGTAAATTTAATGTGATAGCTTGTATCAATATCAAAAATAAAGTATTAAAACTTTAAAGAAAATTTCTCTAAGATCTAAATTAAAAAACTAATTATTTTTATATTTTCTATAAATAAAAATGCACTTTCAAACGCGTCCAATTTTGTTGACATTAAATGACTACGAAATAAATCAAACGGCTGAAAGTTTTAATTTAGCTAACTTAAACATGGTGAAATTATTAGGTCTGTTTCCGTACTCGATTCAAGTAACTTAAAGTTGCTCAAAAGCGTTATTTTACAAATTAAGCGTTATTTTAAGCTCGAAAGAGAAGAATAACATGCAAAATGTCACTCTCTATTATATTACAATTACTTGAAATTAGTACAAAAACAGACCTAGTATTTGGCGAACGTGACGTTTACCAATTTTATTTAATTTTGCTGCGCTTGTCAAAATATTGCGGTAGAAAGAGCGAAACTGTTGATAAATGTCAAATAATTTTTTTTGCTGATTATATTGCAGCAAATAAAAAAAAGTATAATAATAAACAAGTGCAAGTAGTGCGAGTTAAAAATTGTTAATATTAAAAATTTGTAAAATAACGCTTTTAACCCTAGTTCGGCCGACGATGTTTATTACTCATTATAGGCCGACGCAGCCACCCCGGTGACTGTGTTGTAAATATTATTAATTCTGCATTATAGAGGGAATTTTGCGAAAAAGTTGGAAAAAATTTAAAATAATTATGTGCCAACACAAACCGCTGATGAGTACAATTCTTCTCTCTCGAGCTTCAAAAATTTGTAAAATAATAATAGGTGTGTTTCCGTAATCTACACTGTGTAAGATTTGTATAACTTCTGGTAAGCTCGAACTGAGAGAGTAAAAATTAAATTTGAGAATATTGGCAAAAGAAGGGGAAACAGCTTCTAGCAAGTTTCGAGCACAAAACAGCTGATTCTGACAGCAGGCGAGTCAAACGTAAATAGCGCCAATTGAAATTGTCGTAATTTTGTTTGTGAAGTAAATTTTTTAAGCTATAAAATCGTGGCAAATGTAAAAAACGCCAATTAAAATTATCAATTTGATTGTGAAGAAAGGTTGTTTAAAGCCATTGCATAATTATTTACTTATACCATGGTTTTAAGTTATAAAATTACTTTAAATAATTTATTTATGGTTAAAAATGGAAGGCCAAAAGAAACTGCAATTTGTAAATTTATTTTTAGCAGCACAATTTGTGAATATTTATGAAAAACATAAACAAACATTTGACATTTGCCTACTCTTCTTGATGCTTGTTCTTCTTGCTGCTTGTTCTTAATTTACTCGAAGTCTTGAGCAGTGTTGCCACTCACTGCATTTTCTTCGTAGCAAAAAATGTAACAAGTCTTGCTGCAGTGTAGCCAAAAAATTTTAAGCCTAGCTTAACACGATGTAACAGTCATTTTGCACTTTTGAAATGACCTAGTGTTGGTTGTAGGTCTGGTCGAGTACAACACAAAACAGCGCATAAAAGTTGTCTAACACCCTGAAAATTTTGACTTACCGTCAAAAAACCAGTTTTACGATCATTCATGCACTTTCTACCAATTTAATCAATCAATTATCAACTGCTTCAAGATTCTATGTAAGTTTCGTAAAGATAATATATACTTTTTCATTTGAATTTATTCAACTTCACAATTTATTGGAAACAAATAAATTCAACAAGTTAAATGAAAATTTAAAAAAAAGCTTTTAAATAATGTTCCATAACTTTGTCAACTTTTGGTCTAACGAACACTCAATTCACTCGTAAAATAAATGTATGTTATTTTCTAATATTTATCCGATTGCTATGCTTTTTGGAGAAATTGTGTCGAAAAAACATCGGCATTTTTAACAAATACTCATCGAGCTGTTCAGTTTTATTCAAAGTAACCACTGTAATCAATATTGTTTTGGATTAAATTTAAAAAATTTTAAAAATTGGAACATTTTTCTTCTCACAATTGTCACAGCATAAATTATTACTGTCAAAATTATATTTTTTGTTTTTTTGTTTGTTTGTTGGTAATGCAGAACCGCCGAATTTTGCAGGTCAGAAAATTCTGCATTTGTTATACTATTGAGGTCAGAATTTTCGAGAAAAGAACACGATTTATTTTGAGGTCATTATTTTTTTTTTAGAAAAGAACGGAAAAAATGCAGAACCCTTGAAGAATTCAGAAAAAATGCAGAATTTTTTCCAGAAAAGTGTTCTTCCATTGATCTGTCAGTGTTTTTCCATAGATCTGCTTGGCTATGGCGATACGGATACAGGATAAGAAGGATTTGTTTAAGTAATTTATGCTTCGTTCCATTTTCACACAAAATTTATTAACAAAAATCACTTGCAGTCAATAAAAAATTTCAGATTGTTTTGCAAACTCTGGCTTAAAATTAAACATCAGCTATTTTTGACAAGGGTGGCAAACATTTTGTTGATAGAGTTCAAAAATTCGCGTTCACCTTCTTAATTTCGCCATGAACTAAACAATACAACGGCAACTAAGACTTCAACACACAGAAATTTTATTCAACTTAGAATATCGAATCTGCTGATATAGATACTTCTAAAAAAAGTATGGAATTCATTACTTTTAAAATTCTGATTTAACTTTTTTTTTAAATATTAATTCTTAGTTAAAAAAAAAAATCATCAATTTTTGTTGTGCAAGCTCTAAAGACTTTGAAACTAACCTTCGGATTGAGTTCGAATTTTCAGAATATACTTAAAACGGTATTAAATGTAAATGTAGTACAAAATTTGAGGCTTTAAAACTTAAAAATTACCAAAGTTTGGAAGGTGAAACCAAAAAACGGTATCTTTGATAAACATAAAATTTTAATATTTTCTTTAAAAATGGTCTTTTTCAGTTTCTGAAATTTTATCTGCCAATTTTTACAAACAAAAAAGTTACGACATGTTTTATATGGATTTTTTTTTAAAAATATTACACAAAAAAATACAAAAGTTTAAAAGGCTATAAAAAAGGTATCTTATAGTCTTACCCATTCTTTTCTTAACTTTATCTGATGTATATACTCTCTATTTAAAATGGTATCTGCCTTTTTCACAAAATCTACAGGTTTGACATTTTTAACATCATTACGTTTTGTGAAAATTGTATGGGAAAATCGCATTTATGATGTTTTCTAAAAAATTGTATTTGAAAATATGTATAAAATTGATTAAAAAAAAAAAAGCAAGACCACGTAAAATGAACTCTCTCCCCAATTTCATAAGTTTTGTTGATAAATTTTTGTTAAGTAACATGAGAAAAACTAAGAATACATTTTTTTTTTTTTGTAATTTTAACAACTGAACTGACTTGCAATCCAAGTAAGTTAATTAAAGTAAGCAATAATATTTTTTTTAACAGTTGTCGTTTAAAAACAAATTTAAAACAAAAAAAAAACTTGTTATTGTTCTTGCATCAAGTTTCATCAAGCAAAGAACAAATCCAATTGTTTTGATATATTAAAAATTCAAAATTCCAACCCGTAGTCCGTTTTTTTCTATCAGGTCAAGTTTTGGAAATATAGACAAAAATGTGAAAAACGGTTATTTATGTGTGTACTGAACCATATATATTTAACACATCATCTGATTTTTAACACAGCATCAGCAGAGTTTGAATAAGTTATATTGGAACTAGCCATTTCTTTTTATTTAAATTTATTTTTTTTTTTGTAGTTTTGAAAATTGTGACCCTCAAAGTTAAAAAATTTTCAAAGTTTCAAATTTAATGCATATGTGACAAGGTTGCAATGTCACTTTTTTGTCTTTTCAAGCAACTAAAAAAATCTTTTATGTCGGATGGACCATATCTGGAATTTTAGTAAGCATTTTACTTTTTGCCAATGCCATTGATATTTTATGGCCTTATTTTGTAAAACGCACACAATCACCTCACTTGGAGTTTTTTCTCTGGCAATTTTATTTCCATACCAATAAGAACAAATTCTCTCTCTCACTGAAATTTTACTTTAAAATATAATGATAAATAAATATAACGCAAATGACTGAGTTCGTTTTAAA